>JAVXUO010003053.1:0-253087 GCA_033065855.1 Escallonia rubra
TGGTAGGGTCGTCCGCTAGATAGTATAGCGGACGTAGAGAAACAAAAAAAGTAAGTGTTGGAGACCTGTCTTTCTGCAGGGCCGTCCGCTAGACTATAGCGGACGTAGAGAGAAACAAAAAAAACTAAGTGTTGGAGACCTTACTTTCTGCAAGGCCGTCCGCTAGATAGTATAGCGGACTTAGAGATAAACAAAAAAAAACTAAGTGTTGGAGACCTGTCTTTCTGCAGGGCCGTCCGCTAGACTATAGCGGACGTAGAGAGAAACAAAAAAAACTAAGTGTTGGAAACCTTACTTTTGGTAGGGCCGTCCGCTAGATAGTATAGCGGACTTAGAGATAAACAAAAAAAAACTAAGTGTTAGAGATCTGTCTTTCTGCAAGGCCGTCCGCTATACAGTAGAGCGGATGTAGAGAGAAACAAAAAAAACTAAGTGTTGGAGATTATCTTTCTGCAGGGCCGTCTGTTATATAGTATAGTAGACGTAGAGAGAAACAAAAAAAAACTAAGTGTTGGAGACTGTCTTTCTGCAGCACCGTCCGCTTTACTATATAGCGGACGTAGAGAGAAACAAAAAAAAAACTAAGTGTTGGAGACTGTCTTTCTGCAGTGTTAAAAAAAAAAAACTAAGTGTTGGAGATGTGTCTTCTGGGCCGTCCGCTATATAGTATAGCGAACGTAGAGAGAATCAAAAGAAAACTAAGTGTTGGATATCTATCTTTCTGCGGGGCTATCCGCTACATAGTAAAGCGGACGGCCCTGCAAAGAAAAACTAAGTGTTAAATTACAAAGAAGCAGCATCGTTGACACATCGTGACATTGGAGCATCTTCAGTCTTCTTCATCTGACACTGGAGCATCGGAAACAGATCCAAGTTCGAAACTCGTGCTCCGGTATACTTGTGATTCATTGTTGTTGCCATCTTCATGTGCATCACGTGTCATACGACGTAAGTTATGCCTACTTTGACGAACTCTCATTCTATTATTTTCTTCACGTATTCGATGCAGTGCCCTTTCAAGCTCCATGTGTGTAATTCGAGGCATGTTGATTGCCTTTTGTCGAGGTATGGGTATATTCATGCGCCGTGAATCAGCTACTAAGACCTCATATTCATTCATCCGATAAGACCATTCTGCATGTAATGTATTAACATAGCGTGATGAGTAACGCAAACTTGGACGCAAAGAATAGTGAAATTCATCTTCGCCCGCCCAGTAACGACCCATTGCTTCAAAAATATCTCGTGGAGTATATGACATTTCGAGAGTTGTTATGAAACTGGGAGTATATCACTCTATGCCTTTTGCCCTTCATGCAATGCATGTACTTATATAATTTTTGAAATGAGACCATTTTATTAGATGCTACAGGTTCAACTTTATGAGATGTGACAAGTCGCTACAATAGACCAGAGACTTGTCTTGTCACCAAAGACTTCTCTCACTGACACGGGCATGCTATTGTCTCCAACTACCAATTAAGCATGGTGTTAGTGTCCAGAGACTTGTCTTGTCACCAGAGATGGGCAGGCTATTGTGTAGCTATCACACCAATATATTGTGTGTGTGTGTGTGTGGGCTTATTTATATATGTTAGGCATGCTCATCGCATTAGATGTACCTAAGTTAAATGGCAGGAGTTCCTGGTAGTTCTAGTTATCGGGGACGTGAGACTGTGTGATTGTTGTGTGAAAGGAACACAACTACAAAGAAGTTAAGTACGCGGATCCGTGAGAGTATTATGCAGATTTACGACGAGAATGGGCATATCTAGTTAAGGAATCAGAAGCCCTACACCAAGATCTCACCACGCTGAGAGCACCTGTGCTGTAACGTCGTTCACTTAGTATGTCGAGGCATAATGTTAAGCAGTGTAAGAAAGCTGAGTGCCGAATTCGTATGGAGAATAACCGGATGTTGCTGCGTAGAAAATGATTTTACATGCTTCAACTTGCGGAAGAAATGGCCGAGACTAATGGGAGGCACCTCAATTCAAACGAGAGAAACAATATTTTAACCAATGATCAGTACTTATCTGATGAGTATATGTCAAATGAAGAGTGATATATATATATATATCTCTTCTTACTGTATGTTAGGATTTCATTCCAACTAGCACTTATCCACATGTCATTCTAATAAGTGAACCCCGTCTTTCGATTTTTCAAGTGTTGGGAATTTCTGCTGCGCCGCTAGACATTGTAGAGGACGGCGATAATTCTGTTTTAAAAAATTGGCGACCAAAGAATTGTTTTAGCGATAGAATCAACAATCTCAATATCGATAAATAATAAATAATGTACGATTCACAATCAACAATCTCAATATCGACGGAATCTCAAACGTCACAATTAAGAACCTAAAATTCGGAAAAATAATGAACATCAACATAAATTTATTCATAATAAACAGAATTTATGGTTCAACATTGGGGGAAAGAAGTTTTTTCACAAGTGCTCCGATTAAACACCGTCACTTGAAAATCACACTTCCCCCTGTGCTCAAACACTACAAAGTCCCTGAGTTGGAGGCCATGTTGCTGCACGAATTCATTCCAACCCTCTACGAATTGTGGCTGGTTAAAGTTGAAAACAAATTGTGCCTTGGCCTCGCTTCATCTTGATTCTTACATGCCACGACCCCTTGCGGCTGGTTAAAGTTAAATCGAAATAAATTGTGGTAAGCCAATAGGAAAAGGCTATCGGTATGTCCTAACATATTCACAATACAAAAAATAGGTTAGTTTTTAACCAAAGATCAATCTTTTAACACACGAAAACACAGAGAAAGAGGGATAGCCTACAAGTTCTGTATCAAAACCAGGCATCATGACCTTGAAGAAGTGTCTGCCTGCAAGGTGCATGTTGCCTACAAATTCGCTGTTGCTCGACGAATCAGAAGCCATCATGCCGAGAATGTCGCTGGAGGCGTCGCGGCGTTGAGGGGAGGACGGGGCTGTCGCCGGAGGCGGCGCGGCGTCATGGGGAGGACGGTGGGGTCGCCGGAGATGTTGGTCGCCGTAAATGGGGTAACGGCTGGGTTAGATGTTCGAGACAGATAGAGAAACGGACGGATTGATAAGATGATTGGCCGATCTGATTAATATATAACAGGATATAGTCATCCGCTACATTGTATAGCGGACCAAAAGAACCCAAAAGTTTTTTCTGCGACTCCGTCCGCTATATTGTGTGGCGGACAAAAAGAACCCCAAAAGTTTTTTCTGCGACTCTGTCCGCTATATTGTGTGGCGGACAAAAAAAACACCAAAAGTTTTTTCTGCAGAGCCGTCCGCTATATTGTATAGCGGACAAAAAGAACAAAAAAAAGTTAGGGCTCTGCAAATCCGTCCGCTACATTGTATAGTGGACATAAAAGAAGGTCAAAATTTTCTAAAGTGTTCGAATTTTAGGACTTTGCAGAGCCGTCCGCTATATTGTATAGCGGACAAAAAGAACAAAAAAAAGTTGGGTCAAAATTTTAAGACTCTGCAGAGACGTCCGCTACACTATGTAGCAGACAGGGCTAATTAAAAAAAACTTAAACTTAGATTTGATGGCCTCTCAGGTCCATCAGAAAAAAATACAAGTATTCGGTCGAAAAATTATTAGAAAAAAATTACAAAAAATTATTACAAATGTCAAACAGACTTGATGGCTTATACAAAAAATTAAAGGTCCACTGCAGCTTGTTCGTCCTCATCTTCGGCGTCATCTTCTTCCCCGTCTTGCAAACCCATTGGAGTTATCCCCAGTGCCTTGTAATGGTTCCGCTTGTCGTGGTCGGTCATTTTGTTGCACAATGCACACCTTCTCAGCTTTTTAGGTTGAGTTGCCGTTTCAATAGAGCTTTTCATCTGTGTAGACGGTAGATCTCTTGCGGACTTTCGTTTGTGATATAATTGGATCCAAAGGCCGGATATCATTGTCGTCTTCCTCCCCCGGCTTGTCATCTTCTGATCCCGTCGTAGGCTCGGTGTCAACCGCATTACTGACTAAAGCTGCTTCCAACTGGTCGACGATGGGCTCTTACTACTGAGGTACCTCGAGGAGATGTTTATATCCGACCATTGTAGCAGCACCCTTTACGGACAAAGGGGTGAACATTGTCACCAGATGATTATACCGCAACGTCTCTGATTCTTCAAGGTCAGTATATGGGTGCTCCGGAAAGGCAATGGTACCATGCAACATGTTTACACCTTTCATCCACCGTGGCAGGACATATTTATCGGGGATTGACCTGATATTCTTCTGCGTGAAACCCCGCAGAATGTGTCTGCACAGGATGCCATGGAACTCAAACTTCTTGCAAACACATGTCACCGAGTCCGTCAATGTGTCGTGGCTCACCGTATACATTCTGCGCAGCTTCTTAGGGACGAGGTCATTCACGAGCGAATAAACCTTGTACTCACGTGTAGACTTTTCTGTGACCTTGTTTATACAGTATCGTCTCGATTTTCGCAGCTCTCCTTGGTATAGCAAGACGTTCGCCTGCGTATAGACTTTTGCACCGTTCAACTCCAGCGGGGTCTCATGCAACCTTCTCCTTTGTTTGTACGTGCTTGGAAAGTCTATAGCCTTTTCTTTCACGAATAACGAGGCAAGCATTTTTTGTGCAGATATGACGAAACTCTTCAAATTGGTAGCTGTACCCATATAACTATCGAACGTGGCATTCATAGATTCACTCCTGCCCGTCGTTTTCATGCCCGTAGAAAAATGCCTCCTCGTGTAAACGCCAATCCATTGCTCTTTGAGCTCGTACAAGTGCTGGAGCCACTCGTTGTCTTACAATGAGTAATCCTGAACAAGCTTTTCCCACCTCTCTTCAAATTCTTCAATCATTAACAACTTGTGAACGCACTTGTCAAAATCCTGTTTAAAGTCTGGAAACTTTGCATACACGTGATGCAAACGTTCAGGGTATTTGTTGCTTATGTGCCAAGTGCACAAGTTGTGTCGAGTATCTGGGAAGACGGTGGCAATAGCCTTCTTCATTGCCAAATCTTGATCGGTGATGATAACTTTCGGTGCTTTGTTGTTCATGGCTTCCAGCCACGCCCTAAACAACCATTCAAAAGAACTCTTGCTCTCGTCCCTTAACAAGGCGAACCCGAACAGGATGGAGTGATAATGATGATTGACCCCCGTGAAAGGGGCGAACGGCATCGAGTACTTGTTGGTACGGTATGTGGTGTCGAAAGTCACGACATCCCCAAAATGCTTATAAGCAAGCCTCGAACGACTGTCGACCCAAAAAATTGTGCTAACTCGATGCTCGTCGTCAAGTTTATAATCGAAGGTAAACTGCGGGTCCTCCATCTGCATCCGTTTCAATAGGCTCATTGTGGATTGAGCATCATTGAGGTCATACGCGGCTCGTCTATGGGTTCAGACCGCGTTACAAACGTCTATCGTGTTAAAGTTTAAATTTTGAATTCCCCCAGCCTGTTTAGCAAGAACATTAATCATGTCGGTAGGTCCTAGCCGCGCATCGCTCATTGTGTGAATGAGGCTCCTCGCGACCTTACCCATCTTCTTGTGTTGATGCATCTGACTCACCTTATAAGCGGTTACTAATGGGTGATTGTGTGTCAGTTCCAGGCTGGTAATAAGCCAATGATCTTACTTGGGTTTATAGCTTACGAACATCTTGACCTGGCAATTCATGCGCGCAAAACAGTCCCGTCTTCTACGCGAATATCCTATTTCATCATCATTATCATCGTTGCCTACGCGTGTCTCATTTTGCACTGGGTTTCTGCCCCTATGACACTCGTATAAGCGATAGCATATCTTTTTCGTTACGTTGCTTGTTCTTGTAGTCTTTATTCTAATGCCAAAACCAACCCTCAATGAATACGCTCGGAAACATTCCCCACCTTCTTCTAATGTTTGAAACGTTCGTCCTAGATACGGATCACTAGCATCTACGGGGGTGTTGGGGCTCGACACGAAATCAAATATTGTGAAACAAGACCTATGTAGAAATAGACTACGCTTAACAATCAAATGACATTTTCAACTGAAAATATTACCTAAAAATTATCTTGACGAATAGACCAATTTAGGATCGACAAATATACCATATACATAATCTAAAATGTCTCCATTTTGCTAAATATAGATTTATTGAACATAACAAATTAAAATTACTAAGATAAATACACAAATTCATCATGCCAAAATACCACAAACGTATCTCAAAAACTTCGAAGTTAAATATGTTACATGTGTCGAAGTTAGCGAACCTCAAAAAAATCAAAACTAACTACAATAAACTTGTTTAAAGTTAACAAATTAATTTCTAGAACATCACAAGTTGATGAATAGAGTGACAAATTTCTAGAACATAACAAAAAAATCTTTACTTTTTTGTCAAAAAAAAAAAAATTATACTTTATCAGTCAATCCACCCAGAAAACTTGTGCTGTACCACAAATTTACCTTGCTTGAGTGAAGCTTGAAGCAAGTGTTACTCGAAGCTTGAGGGGAGCCGAAAATAGAAGCAAGTGAATCTGAATTTGAATCTGAAGGAGAAGAAAATTTTGCCGAAAGTGTTGAGAATTAGGGAACTTTAAGGTATAGGGGCAATAATGTCTGCGATACTGTATAGCGGACATTATAGCCGACACTCTGACACGTGCAGAAATAAAGACCTGACGGGAGCTTTTCTTGGCGGGCGACGGGGCAGGTCCTGACATGTGTCAGCCTAGAGGACGTCCGCTACACAGTGTAGCAGACGTCTTTTTCCTGACACATGCCAGGACTTGAAAGGCGTCCGCCATACAGTGTAGCGGACAGGGGAGGAGGGGCAAAAATGTATAAAATTCTGTTTGCGACATTATGTCACGAACGACTGACAGTTTTCAAAAAAGACAAGATCTGGGCCATCCATCTTTCAGGACGGACCGCCAGATCGCGCTTGCAAAAGCCCCCATTTTGCTAGCGCTATAAACGGATCAGCTCCATATGTGTATATATATATATATATATATATATATATATATATATATATATTTTCAGTAAAAAGATTCTCGAATTAGAACATAATCAACCAAAAGCTTAATAAAGAACTGTCATAGTTAATCATAACATGGTATACTGAGGTCAGCGTATGGTCCCACTGACTGGGACCCAAAATCCCTCCTCCATTCGGGATAACAAGAATGTGGACGCAAGGACGAACCACGGTGCAACAGTATTGTGCGTCAACGTATGGTCCCGTTGACCAGGACCCAGAATCCACTTTCCCCCGTGGATATGGGGCGCAGTAATACAGTATACTGCGGTCAACGTATGGTCCCACTGACTAGGACCCCGAATCACTCCTCCAGGATGTCAATAATGTGGATGTAAGGGCAAACCACATTGCAACAGTACTGTGCGTCAACGTATGGTCCCGTTGACCAGGACTCAGAATCCACTTTCCCCCGTGGATATGGGGCGCAGTAACACAGTCAAACTATTATCTCATTCCACATATATTGATCATGATTCAGTTACTCACACAACAATTCCATGGTATTTCATTTATATTTTCATTAAACAATTTACCACGAACATAGGTTAATAAAATTGTTTCAAAGCTTTCATTTTACGGAGAACATGTATACAATATGTGAATTTCCAAGTAGGGTATAAGGGGGAATATGGCAGGGTTCTTACCTCGTTCAGTAACTGGTTCTTGAGCTCGATCACAAGCCGTTCCTCTCTTGTCTATTGAAACCTAAATAACAAACCACACGGAAGTCATTCATTGTCGCTTGAGCACTCCTAAGTATTAAGTTTCTCTTAAGTGAGTAAAATTTACCAAACCGCTCCTCGTACTTTGTAAAATTTCCTATTCACCCCCGATGCCTAACGTACCTTATCCACCTAGATATAAGCTAAAAGAATACTTTTAAACCACTGGTAGGTTTTTTGGACAAGAATAGCCGTTCTGAGGATTTTTCGCTCGGAACCCTAAACTGCTTATTACATTGAGCGCTAATGCTCATGTTCCAAAATATATCAAACGGCACCGGAATGACACAAAATTTCAGCCACTCAAGCGTCATAGTATTTTTAGATCACTATAAAATTCTAGGCTAAAAATAATTTTATTTACTATATTAATTAATTCAAAAACCTTTTTTTTTAAAAAATGTTGTTCAAGATATTTCAGACAATTCCACGTTGAAGGTTTCACAAAAATAAGGGAAGTTTTAGTTTTGTACTTTTTTTAATTCTGCTCAGAAGAGGTTCTTAAAAATAATTTAATAAACCATCGAAAGACTAAAGCGTTTCGCGATACCCGATCGAGCGTTACGCTGCTAATAACGCTAAAAATAGCAAATAATCTTCAAAGATTTTGAAAATATGGAATATAAATTACCATAGCTATCTAAGGCTATTATAAAAAGTATCATAATTTAATAATTTAATTTACTATTTTAAAATGCACCTAAATCTCTCATTCGGATAATGTTAGTTAGCACGCATCCCAAGCTCCGAAAAATCTAAAATTTTTCCTGTGTGTAGATATTTCGAAAATAATATAAGTTACTCTTTTGAGTTTTGTTAAAATAAATTTCTAGGTATACCTTAAAATTTAAGAAAAAGATTTGCTAATAAGATAGTCTTCTTTAGCGACACTTTTTAGTTAAACTCTTAAACTAGGTTTTCCCTCTCTATACACAGCACCTTCTTCTCAACCCATTAACCAAATCACTTCACTTCACAACCATACACTACCATGCAAACTGTTGATATATGTCTTGTATTTATATCCCACATTAGTTAAAAAGAGAAGATCACTGCTTTCTCCAAATATAAATAAGGTGTCTTGTATTGTGTTTAAGGGCAAGAGAAGAGAGTCTTTCTTTGAGTAGAAAAACAGTTGAGAGATACACGTGAGGGAGCGTTGTAAATCTGACTTGTGCAAAGTGGATTTGAGTTCTCTCATATTTCTTGTGTTTTCTTATTTGATTATCGTGTTCTATACATATTTATCTAGAGCGATTTCGTAACAAGTGGTATCAAGAGCTTCCAGGTTTATTTTTGGGCAAAATTGAAATCGATTTGAGAGGATAAATATGTAGAACAACACAACCATGAGGTATGCCTGTGACAATTTGATGGGAAGACAAATTTTGGCATATGGCAAAGCACTGTGAAGGATTTGAGTGGTACTATAGGGGATGCCGAAGCACGCATGAAGAACGAGCTCGAGGCACTTGGAAAGCACTTGCAGCGGACTGTCGCAAGTCAAGTGGAGCTAATCTTCAATAGATTAGATGACTTGGAGGTAGACAGTCGATTTACTATGCTGGAGTGGAAAGTCGATGTGTTCGCGGAGGAGCTAGATGACTTGATCGAAGAGAGGTCGCCCATTTCACCAAGTGGGAGGTGCAACGGCGCAAGGACCTCAAGGGACAAGTCACGGAGCTCCAAGAAGAACTAGTTGCTTGTAAGAAGGAGCTTACAAGAGCTACGAGGCAGGCGTGTATCGCGGTGCAGCCAAGGCGAAAAAAAATGTTAGAGCTGAGATCGCACGATGGAGTGAGAAAGGCGAGGCAGGTGGATAACTTCTTTTGGCACTTGGAGCGGTACTTTGAAGCCCTCGACATTGACGAGGAGGAGAAGGTGCAGCAGACTGTCACAAGTCAGGTGGAGCTAATCTTCAATAGATTAGATGACTTAGAGGTAGACAATTGATTAACTGTGCTGGAATGGAAAGTCGATGTGTTCGCGGAGGAGCTAGATGACTTGATCGAGGAGAGGGTCACCCATTTCACCAAGTGGGAGGTGCAACGGCACAAGGATCTCAAGGGACAAGTCACGGAGCTCCAAGAAGAACTAGCTGCTTGTAAGAAGGAGCTTACAAGAGCTACGAGGCACGGGTGTATCGCAGTGCAGCCAAGGCGAAAGAAAATGCCGAAGCCGAGATCATACAATGGAACAAGAGAGGCGAGGCAGGTGGATAACTTCTTTTGGCACTTGGAGCGGTACTTTGAAGCCTTCGACATCGACGAGGAGGAGAAGGTGCAGCGGACTGTCGTAAGTCAGGTGGAGCTAATCTTCAATAGATTAGATGACTTGGAGGTAGACAGTCGATTAACTGTGCTGGAACGGAAAGTCGATATGTTCTCAGAGGAGCTAGATGACTTGATCGAGGAAAGGGTCACCCATTTCACAAAGTGGGAGGTGCAAAGTCACGGAGCTCCAAGAAGAACTAGCTGCTTGTAAGAAAGAGCTTACAAGAGGTACAAGGCATGGGTGTATTGCGGTGCAGCCAAGGCGAAAGAAAATGCTGGAGCCAAGATCGCACGATGGAGCGAGAGAGGCGAGGCAGGTGGATAACTTCTTTTGGCAGTTGGAGCGGTACTTTGAAACACTTGACATCGACGACGAGGAGGAAAAGATGCATACGGTGGTCATGTACCTTACGGATACAGCTGCCTCATGGTGGAGGCGTCGCTATACGGATGGGTGCGACGTCAAAACGTGGGAGAAGTTCAAGCGTGAACTACAAAGGCAGTTCTATCCGGATAGCGTCGATGATAAACCTTCGACGACTGAGGTAGAAGGGAGCATTCGCGAGTATGTGAAGAAGTACTCGGCTTTAATGCTCGAAATACCAGAGATGTTCGAGAGCCAGCGACTATGCTTCTTTGTTGACGGGTTGCAGCAGTGGGTTGCCACAAAATTGTGGCGAAGAGAACCTCACGACTTGGCTTCTACCATGGCAATTGTTGAGAGGTTGGAAGACTTCAAGCAAGGTGAGAGGCTGAGATCTCCAAGGCACGAGCGTGCCAAAGATGGGGGAGACGGTAGGTCGAAGAGTTACTTACCCAAGGCAACCGATGATGAGCGGAGTGGGGACGAGAGACGTTGCCGCCATCACAAGGAGGAGAAGAAGCACGAGGGAAGTCGCAAGAGGGGTGACTTTTGTGACCATAAGGCTCATGTGGGGCCTAGAGGAGGATGCTTCTACTGTGCAGGTCCGCATTACAGAAGGGATTGCCCACACAAGGGCAAGATGATTGCATTCCTCGAGAAGCAGAAAGACAGCAAATGGGATTCTTCCAGCAGCGATGGGGAGGCACGCATGGGGGCATTGCAAATGGTCAATGCGTTCGTGCAGAAGTCAAAGGAAGAAACTGCCAAGAAGAAGAAGAGCAAGAAAAAAAGAGGTTTGCTCTACCCGACGGTGGACGTTGTCGGGAAGACTAAAGAAGCGCTTGTGGATACCGGGGCTACCCACAACTTCATGAGTCCGAGGGTCACCGGGTGGCTTGAACTAAAACTAACTAAGGATGGGAGTTGGTTCACGGCCGTGAATGCCAAGGAGCGCCCGACGAAAAAAGTCGTCAAGAACGTCAATTTGAAGATCGGCGGATGGACAAGGAAGGACGACTTCAATATCATCGACATGGATGATCTTGGGGCGGTGCTTGGGATGGACTTCATGGAGAAGTCGAGTGCTACGCTCGATCCATATTGCGGGGTGATGATGATGGCGGGTAAAGAAGGCCAACCGGAGTGAATGATCCGGTTGGTGTCCAAGGATGGGGTTGACGGCCTGAAGGGGATTTCTGTGTTACAGCCGGACAAGGGATCGACGCTATGCTATGGTGAGCGAAAGATGAGGCCGATGACACCGCAACTGATATGCTCATGAAGACAGTCACAATAGTTAAGTTCAAACATTGCTTGAGCTTGATTCATCTTCTTTCTTGCTGAGTTCAAGGTGGAGTGCATCCCTACCTTTAAAGGGGATACAAGTGGTTTGTTAATACAAGCCAAGGTGGAGATTGTTGATATATGTCTTGTATTTATATCCCACATTGGTTAAAAAGAGAAGATCACTGCTTATCTCCAAGTATAAATAAGGTGTCTTGTATTGTGTTTAAGGGCAAGAGAAGAGAGTCTTTATTTGAGTAGGAAAGAAAGAGAGTCTTTATATCCCTCTCTTTCCTTCATCCAAAATTTTCCATTTCTCTCCGAAGCTACTATTTCCATTCCAACCCTTCTTCTCTTCTCTTTCTTTTCATCACCTACCTAAACAACACTCTCATGACCCATAGCATCTTCATTTTGCGCCCAAGTTCACTCACATGATATAACATATGTAATACACAACACAGTACTCACACCCGTTTCTTAGCAGGTCACGCATACACACCCACATACTCACGCATATACACACAACTCACGCACAGCCACAACTCACGCACAAAACACAGCTACACATATACACTGACTTATCTTCTACCTCTCAAGCCCACTACCGTCTCTCTCTCTTTACACCAAACAGCCCTCATGGTTCTCTCTTTGCACCAAAACAGCCCTCATGGCTCTCTCTCTCTCTCTCTCTCTCTCTCAATTCACTCACTCCTTCTAAATTATTGTTTTTAACTTTAACTGCTTAAACTAATGAAAAAGGGAATAAGGAAATCAACTGGTCAGATCCAATTCACTAGTCAGAGAGTACGCCTGCTGTTTGCGAATTTGGTTGCGACCCTTTCTGTGCCACTAAATACTGGTTCTTTGCTTTTGTGCTTTCAAACATCTTCAACCGTGAGTGTTGAATGGAATGAAAAGATTGGCTTGCCAACCTATGACATTGGCATACTGCTCTGTCCTATTCTGCTGATCTCAAAACCAAAACTATTGAGCAATTAAACAATGGTATAAGTACTACTTGCCATTTTCTGAAAACAATATAATCAGGCAACAATTTAGAGCAGCTTAGTGAATCCTGGTTTTCACTGTTTTCTAAACCTATGATCAAAGGCTGCAAACCTGCTTCAAGAGCAATTCTTGAGCCCAAAAGCAGAAGGGAACACTATCGCATTTGTTCCTGCCAGAGAGCTTCGAAATAAAAATACTACGGCATAACACCCAAAACACACACTCCTAAACCCATTACACTCACACAAGAGAAAAAAAAAACTAAGAAAAGAAAACTTACCGGAAAAATACTTTCGATCGCCGGAAAAACTTCCCGTTTTCGTGTCTTTTACTCTATCTCTCTTTGTGTAATCTCCCTTCCTCTCTCAACCGAATCAGATGTAGGGAAAAGAGCTTGGACGGCTTCTCTCATAACCAAGGCGTATAAATATAAAAGCATAGAAAGAAAAATGACCCAAAACCCCCATACTTTCGTTAATTATTTTAAAAGTTACCCGATTATTTTTATTATCGCGAAAAGGTCCAAATAATTATTTATAATAAATTAATGTATTAGAAAATTTTAACAGGCCGTTACGTGGCCCCACTTCACTAATTGTAGCTAAAAGTTTTTTTTTTAAATATCATTAACGCAAATCGTCGCTGAAGACCTAAATCGATATCACCTATAACTGTTATTATTAAGCTATAACTTATGCTTTTTAAAACATTTGTCGCTAAAGGTCGCTTCTTAAAATATTGACGCTAAAAGTTTTAGATTAAACCGTTAAAAATATCTTAGGGTTCGGGGTGTTACATGTTCCCCATTTGCTTCCTGCTAAGCGTATCTGCCACCACATTGGCTTTTCCCGGGTGATACTTAATAATACAATCATAATCCTTAAGGAGTTCCAGCCATCTCATTTGTCTCATATTCAGTTCTTTCTGGGTAAAGATGTACTTCAAACTCTTATGATCGGTGTATATCTCACAGGTAACCTCATACAAATAATGTCGCCATATTTTCCGAGCAAACACAACTGCTGCTAATTCCAGATTGTGTGTCGGGTAATTTCTCTCATGGTTCCTCAACTGTCTAGAGGCATACACAATCACTTTGCCATGTTGCATAAATACACAGCCTAACCCCTCCCGAGATGTATCACAGTAAATAACGAATTCTTCCAATCCTGACTATAACGCCAAAATAGGCGTCGTCACTAGCCTTCTTTTCAAGTCCTGAAAACTATTTTCACACTTCTCCGTCCAGGTAAACTTCACGCTCTTTTTAGTCAGATTCGTCAATGGGGATGCTATTTTTGAGAAATCCTTAATAAATCTCTGATAGTATCCCGCTAAGCCTAAGAAACTCTGAATTTCGGACACCAAAGTCGGACATTCCCAGCTCGACACCGTCTCCACCTTTCCCGGGTCTACAAGTATGCTCTCACTGCACACTATATGTCCAAAAAACTGTACCTTCTCCAGCCAAAACTCACACTTTTTGAGTTTGGCATACAATTTATGTTCTCGGAGAATCTGTCATATTCGCCTCAAGTGCTGGGCATGCTCTTCCTTACTTTTGGAATAGACCACAATATCGTCAATAAGCACAATGATGCAGCAGTCTAGATATCTCCGAAACGTCTTATTCATCAGGTCCATGAATGCCGCATGAGCATTAGTCAGTCCAAATGGCATTACCAGAAACTTATAGTGTCCATATCTGGTTAGGAAAGCAATTTTCGCTACATCCGCCTTCTTATTTTCGAATGATGGTATCCATACCTAAGATCAATTTTCAAGAAATATTTTTCATCCTTTAATTGATCAAAAAGGTCATCTATGCGAGGTAAAGGACATTTATTCCTAACGGTTACCTTATTTAACTCGCGATAGTCAATATACAGCCTCATCGTTCCACTTTTCTTCCTTACAAACAACACCGGGGCTCCCCAAGGAGACACGCTAGGACAAATGAAACCCAAGTTTAATAACTCCACCATTTCAATGGCGCCAACCTATAAGGGGCTCTTGATATAGGACCGGTTCCAGGAACCAGATCGATAATAAACTCAATCTCTCGGTCCGGGGGTAACCCTGGAAGGTCTGCAGGAAAAAATCCAGAAATTCACTTACTATTGAAATCTGGTCCAATTACGGTTCACCGGCACGGGTATTATATATCTGTGCTAGATAACCCTGACATCTCTTCCAAATACAACATTGTGCTTTTATTGCCAACATTAAATAAGGAGGTTGGACTGACCGATCTCCCTGTATATCCACCTTAGGTTTTCCTAGTGTCGACAACTGTATTCTCTTACACTGGCAATCCACATTAGCGCCATATGCCGCTAACCAGACCATCCCAAGTATGACATCAAAGTCTCCCAACTCGAGTGGTATAAGGTCAATATATAATATTTGACCGAAGACTTGTATCAGGCACTGTCTATATATCTTAGTGGCATAAAGGGCATGTCCACCAGGTATACTTACCGTTGGCACTGTATACAACGATTGACAAGCTAATGTCAGCTTATTAGAAAAAGTTAAATAAACAAAGGAGTGTGTACCACCCGAATCAAATAAGATCTTAGCCTGATGCGAACATACATGAAATATACATGTCACCACGTCCTTTGATTTTAAGGCCTCCTTCAGGTTTATAGCATTGGCCCGGTCCATTGTCTGGGGCCTTCCTTCCAGAATCATCATCCTCCTCTACAGGCACTCCTTCTCACTATGGCCTGGTTGCTGGCACTTGAAGCGAACCCTCTGGTTTAACTTGCAGTCATTTGCCCTATGACCTTGCTAACCACACTTGAAACACACTCATGTTGCCCTTAATACAATTTGTACCTTTGTGCTTCAGTCCAGACCACTTAAAGTCCTTGTTCGCCACTTGACCCAAACCTTGCCCGAACTTCCCTTCCTTCGCCCTCTTTTTGAATTTCTTCCCGCTATCCCTTGGCCATTGTTGGTTGTTGCTTCTCTTTCTCCCTTGCTCTTTTCTTTCCTCCCAGGCTTCTTTATTTTCCGCTTCTATTAGTAAAGTTTTCTCCACAACCTCGGTAAAAAAATTTCACTGAAAACTCTTGACAATCCTTTTTAAGGGTTCTCTCAACCCTTCACCAAACATTTTTAAGGGTTGTCTCAACCCTTCACCAAACCTTCTAACTTTTCGATCTTCTATAATCACCTGGTGCGCAGCAAAACGTGCTCAAATTTTTGTATGTACTCCCCTATCGTCTTATCCTTCTATTTCAGATTCAGAAAATCTGTCTCTAGTTTATTCTGCACTGTCATGTGAAAGTATTTCTCATTAAACACCTGTTTGAAGCTCTTCCAGGCAATGTAAGGTCAATCAGGCTTTTTCCTTCCTCAACTTGTTTTTGCACTTCCCACCCATAACCGGCCGCTTCTTTCAGCATGTGGGTTGCTAATATAAATTTTTGGTGCTTTACGCACCCCATTATCTCAAAATCCCTTTCCATTTCTTGGATCCAAGCCATTGCTCGGATCAGGTCGCTGCCCTTGTGAAACTCACTATGGCAAACATCTTGAAAATCCCAGAATTTACATTCCCTCTTTTCTTTTACCGAAGCAGGTGCAGCCATCGCAACCGGGTGTGCTGTGGGCGTTCCTAAAATCTCCCGCAACAACCCCAACAATTCCCTCCTTAAGTCCTCTCTATTATTGTTTGCCACCTCAGCCTCTACATGTCCCCCATTCCCGCCCTCAGCACTTGCCGAAGATGCTTCCGTAGGTGGCCTTCCCAGGTTATGGAGTTCCTCCATCGGGGGTATCACCCGGTTCCGTGGGTGATGAGCCATTTTGCCATCATCACAAATAAAATTTTTAAATACAACATTTTCTTTTACATAACACACATAAATACAACGTTTCATTTATACAACACACATTTAGTACAAAACAACATTTACAAACAACAGTCAACTTTATACAGATATACACATTAGCAGTCAACTTTATACATCGATATACATTAGAACCATTCTCTGCTTAAGCCGCAGGGAACCTATTCTGCTCACGGGAGAAACGGTGGTGTACCAATACTCGTCGTCGAGGAGCATCTCCCGTCTATCTCTCGATATCGGCCTCCCCAGATGAGTCTCTCAGATCCCATCCCGTATCTTCCGAATCACCCTCATCCCTGTGTCAATTATATGCTCCACCTTTTTATACATTCGCTCCATGTCTTCCTGGCTACGTTTTTCCACTTTCTCCACCTCCCGTCGCTCATTCGCCTTAAGCTCCTTTGTCTGGTACACCAATTAATCCCTCTCCCTCGCCACCTTAATGCACCGCTGCTTCCCAAAAGCTTCAACATGATGTATCCGACACAGTCCCCTACCAACCTTTACAAAACCTACCGATGCTTTGGGCCCGATTTCCTCCTCTTCCTCCTTTGGCCCTGACAGGCTTATCTCCTCTGGCTTCTCGTCTATCAGCCAGGGGTCTTCCTCGGGATCCTCCTCCTCACCCTCGTTCATCACATGATCATTAAACCATCGGGCCCCCGCCATAATTTCCAACAGGGCATATAAAACCACGTAAAACTTTTAGCACAATAAACAATAATAATTTCGGCACCTTCCTGCCCCCCTTGGACAACTAATGTTCTACTTGCATAGTCTACAAGATCATATGTCTATGCTCTGATACCAACCTTACGACACCCCTCAGCCCAAGTGATGTCACCAGGGCTTAGTTACCGGTCATAACTATATCACCAACCCTACTACATAACAGAAACTATATCACCAACCCTACTACATAACAGAGCAACTCTAGATACACCCTTAAATATACATAATGTTTCAAAAACCATCTTTACAAAAAAATTCACCACAAAGTTCGACATGAACACAACGTAAGTTTTAGACAAAACATTAATCCCCAAAATACAGATGTCACCGTCTTACTTTTCTTTTCACAGATCAGGGCACCTTCTCCTTCCCTTTCCTTAACGTTTCCCCTACCTCGCCCTGACTACCTGAAACATCACAGGTAAGGAATGAGCAAATCGCCCAGTAAAGATAAAACGAGGAGTAACGTGTAAAAAGAAGCGACAATCTTGGGAGAAATAATAGTCAACCCAAATGATATCAAAGGATCCAGAGTTCAATGGATAACACAAAATCAATTAACGAACAAACAACATCTGTTTTTCATTAACCAAACTGAGCATCTCTAAGGCCCAACAGAGCAACATTATCACCACATTTTGTGAACTGGACTGACTGAACTGACCGATTATGCACATGAACATTAGATCCGAACAGCCAAATTAAACATTACTGAAATACAAGCCATTAAAATCATTAACATCATAATAAAATCAAATACAATGCAGACACTAACCGGACTAACTGGACTCGATTGACACGACCGACTCGACCTGCGCACCCTTCATCATGTTTGCCAATGATCAGATTTCACTGGCCCTCCTTTCACATACTGTTTCGTACTACGGGACGATCATCTCAGTCTCAGATAAATAAAAGAGACACCAAGCATGAGATCACGAAGAGTGTTCGTCCCCTAACCACCTTACTACTAATCACAAATCACACAAACTAGACGAACTAAGGGAACTGGGTTGACCTTATGTCCTCGTTCAATCAACTACTCAACCAAAAATTTTGGTCATAAACATGACCGGGTTCAACGCAATAATTTGAACTCACACCAACAATATGCACAGAGTGGACTAGAGAATAAGCTAGTTGCAAACCTCAACAATATATTCGAACTAAGAAAGACATCGGTACAACAACTGCCAACATCTCATATCCACCATACAACATTCACCATACCACACACTATCAACATTAGGTATGCCACGGGGAGCAATTCGTAGCATACAAGGAGCCACATTATCGTTATCTGGATGGCTTTTAGCCGATGAGCCAGCAGCTTAAAAACACCACGAGCGGGGTCACCTAACCAAATAAGACCCTGCTCGTTAGCCACTAACCATCATAAATACACAATTATTCTACTCCCTTTTATGAATTATTTACAGTATTTTAAAACGGTCGGTTACTCCGACCAGATAGTCGGGTCTTTAACCCAGCCCAGTACCGCACTAGTGCTGATACCCCTCGTTTAGGGGTATTAACCCCATTCCCAGCATCTCGTTACTACAAACGCTCAATTTAATGTGTTCCCCGAAGTTTGGAGTCGACAGGGTGAAATTACCAAAACACCCCCACCCCCTAGGGTGGTAATTTACCAAAATGCCCTTGATGGCTACTACAGCTCCCGCTACCCCAAATCTGCTTCAAAACCACCCTTCGGATGTTTTACAGCCTTTCCTGGACTTAAAAAGTTCATCGGAAAATTACCAAAATACCCCCTTTGGGTGGCAAATTACCATAATGCCCCTGGTGGTTTCTGGCACCAAAAAAATCTTATAATGCAATTTTAAGCATCTTGAAGTCATTTTTGAGTTAAAAAGTATTTTAAAATATTTTTGCCTGAAAATTCCAAACCGGTGTCCGGACCGAGTGCTTAAACGCCCGTTCGGCCAAAAATAGCTAATGACTTCAGAATGATCCAAAATTTTGAAAAATGGATCCTCTCAGCATCCTAGGTTCCTCATAAAATTTTTGCATGAAACTGCGTTAGTTTTGTATTTTAAATTTCACTAAAAAATTCAAAAATCATACCGGTTGTTCACCCCTTTCCTAACCTCAGAAAAATCCGTAATGTTTCTACAATTGAGGTCTCCTAAAAATAACTAGGTTCTTTTTTTTTTTTTGCATTTTGGCTAAATCTAACCTTCACTATTTTTAAAAAGGGAAAAGTGCATAAACCACCCTCGTGGTTTGGGCCATTTGTAAAAAGACCCCTTCAGTTTCAAAAGTTGCAAAGATACACCTGTGGTCGCAAAAGTGTTGCAACCGTCAAAAAAATCGTTCAAACTAACGGCAACAGTGCGTTTGGCAGAGATTAATTTAACGAAATGACCAAGTTGCCCTCTATTTCTTCTTCTCTTCCCAAACCCTAATTTTCTTTCCTACTCTAATCACCTAAACCCTAACCACCGCCACCTCCTGCTCCACCAAATCGCCTGCTGCCATCAGCCCCTCAAGCCAAAACCCTAACCGCTCTCACCAAGCCCCATCCACCACCACCCTTCATTTCTGCCACCACCCAACCTTGTGCGTCTATGCTGTCGCAGCCTTGTCACTGTGCGCCGTCGANGCACAATCCCGCCGCCACCATTCTGTTTGCCAGCCACAACCGCCGCCACCATTCTGTTTGCCAGCCACAACCGGCGCCACCATCAGCCCCACCCAATCCCGATGCCGCCATCACCGCCCAAACTTATCGCACAAAAATTCGCACAAGCTAAGATTAATTTCGGTGCAACGCCGACAATTCGAACCCTAATCGCACAAACTAAGATCTAGGTTTTCAAATTGCAATGTGCAATTGAAACCCTAGATCTGACTTTGTGCAATTCGGGTAAATCAGATCTGGGCTTAGATCTAGGGTTTCACAAACTTTGATGTTGTTGATTTGCCAAAATTGCATAAACTTAGATCTAGGGTTTCAATCGCACCTTGCGATTGAAACCTTAGATCTAAGTATGTGCGATTTGATGAGGCAGTGGCGCCGACGGGTTTCGATGAGGCAGGTAACAACGGGGCGGTTGTGGGTAAGGCAGGTGGCAGACGGGGTGGGGTGATGGAGGCAGTGGCGGCGACGGGTTTCGATTAGGCGGAGTTGTGGTAGTGATGAGAGAGATCTGCTTCGGCTTGTGGACACGGCAGACATGGCTGGGTGATGGTGGTAGGGGCGGCGTGGCTGTGAGAGAGAGAGGGCTTGGGCTTGTGTCCATGAATGGCAGGCTGGAGTGGCGACGGTGTGGCTAGGGTGGTCTCTGCTGGAGACTTTTGTTGGCAGGGGTATTTTGGACAATATTTTTATTTCGTTACGAAAACCGTTGGTTGCAACACTTTTGTGACCACAGGTGTATCTTTGCAACTTTTGTAACTACAGGGGTCTTTTTGCAAATGGCTCAAACCACGAGGGTGGTTTTTGCAATTTTCCCTTTTAAAAATTAGGATTAGAACCTGCCAAAGTAATTTCTTGTTTTTAGCGACGAAAATACCTACCGTTCAAATCACTACACACACAATCACACCTTAGCTTCACACACTCTTCTTCCTCCTTCAAACTGCCGCAAACCAGGGAACACACTACTCACACCCATGCACCAATTTCACATTAAACGCATCGTAAATCACCTAAATACATTACAACCTACACAATCATGCCCTATACACACTTATTTTACACAATTATACACATACAAATCCATACCTACTCACAAAATCTGAAGAACACACACACTTTAACACACAGTATACACACACAACACACTCTGTGAGCCCATGGTAGCCCCCAAACCTCACCAAAATCCTCACGTACCCACTTTGCACAACTCAAACCTTCCTAATTCTCACACTTTTTTCTCCAAATCTCCCCATAATTTAATACCAGTAACCCACCTCTTCACCGCAAAGCACACAATGTCCAAACACACACATACAAGCTGAAATCATACCCTAAAACAGATAAAAAGTAAATCGAGGAACCTGTTGGTGTTGATGATAGATTGTATGTAATGTGTTTGTATTGTGAGTGAAGTTCAAGACCCAAA
Organism: Escallonia rubra; assembly: GCA_033065855.1. Taxonomy (NCBI): domain Eukaryota; kingdom Viridiplantae; phylum Streptophyta; class Magnoliopsida; order Escalloniales; family Escalloniaceae; genus Escallonia; species Escallonia rubra. Next base: position 21,368 of record JAVXUO010003053.1, read on the forward strand.
AGGTTTTGGGTTTTGTTCTTTGTCCCACATTGGAGAGAAAATGAACTTTCTCTCTCCTTATAAGCAAGCACATGATACATACTATTAAATTAATTGAGATGTTTTGGAGGGAACAATTGGCAATGCTATTGTGCGGTGCAGCACCGCACGCACGCGCGCGTGCGCGCATGTGGCGCATTGTGTGCGCTTTAGTGGGCGCACTTGGCACTTTGCACGCTTGCCGCGAGCGCGTATAACGCGTTGATTTATATATGATCTAACGGCCAATATTTTACTAAAGTTCAGAATTGTTTCTTTCAATTATTTATTTAATGACTTTGAAAGTAATTCCGAAAAGGCACCAGAAATAACAGTTATTTCTGTTATTTCTTGATTGGTTGTGTCCCTTCATGAAGGGGTGGCTGTTAAGTCTATATATAAGATTCTGAAATTCAAAATACATTTAACTTCTCATTTTCCAAATTACTTATCTCAATTATTCAGTTATATACACAATTTCGAGGAGCAATTGTGAAAACGAATCTTCAGAATTGCTATCTGCAGATTGTTGGCTTGGGTAATCCTGGAGGTGATTTGCCATTAACCCAGTAGCAAACTTGATTCGAGTGGGGGCAAATATCGCCTTAAAGACAGTGTCTTTAGACGCGCCTCAAGCCATTGAATTTCCGTTTTTCTTCTTCCTTTCTGCAAACTTTACTTCAACAGAAACTACCTTATGGAATTCTTTCAACTCTCTCCCTCTTTCACTGTCTTGTTCCCTTTTTTTTTCTTCTTCTTCTTCTTCTTCCTCGGCTCCCCTGTTTTCCTCTGTTCTCTTTTCCCTCCTTTTTTTTTCTTTCTCTGTTTCTTTCTGCTTAATGTCTTTTCTTATCTTTTTTTTTCTTCCAGCCGAGCCTCATTTATCCACACCATTACTCTAATATTCATTCTAGCTTAGTCATCACCATCAGGTAGGAGGTGTCACTAGTGTGTGACAATTTCTCTAAAATTGACATTTAAGGCTTTAACGTTCCAAAATTACAATTTGGCCCCTAGAGTTTCCAAAATTATATTTTGACTCCTCTAGTTTAGAAAAATTACACTTTTAACCCCAGAACCATACTAATCCCCCATTTAACTCACTAACACCTAAGTTTCATCACCTAAGTTTCATCAAAATGATGCTACTTAATAAAATAACCCCCTCTAATAAATCAAACTCGCTATTAGATTAATTTTCGATATTTTTGGGGTATCACAGTGGGCTTTTTATTTTTCCCACAAATTTAGTCGAATTCATAGCCAATGAAATAAAGACTTTTTAAAATTTGACCTTACCAGATGCATCTTTACGAGCTGCCTACGTACCTCCATATGATGTGTTACATTTAAATGTGTGTTAAGTAGTGTTCTTAAAGGAGATTAGGTCATTCGTAGTTCATTTATAATTTTCATTCATGCCTAGTATTTCATTAGTCGGTCTAGATTAACTAATTATGACGATTCGATTCTATCAAAATCGACTAATAAGGTTGCACCTCCTAGTCATGATGTGCTTGATCACATATGCATCTGACTAGTTGGGTTAAAATTTCCCTCGTGGCTTCTAGATTTGTCTGATATTCTCTTGTAATACCAAGTCTCTTTCTTTTAAGCCACGTCATTTCACTCGCTTGTTAAAATGCTCGGGTAACCCTGAATGTGATACAAAGCTTTTAACCTCTTCTCATTTGCCACCGCTAAATCTTCAAAGCAGTGTCTTAACCAATCTTCCTCAGCTACTTGATTCTCCAACGGTAACCTAGATGAGGCAACTTCTAATTCCACCGGGAGGACCAGTTCCATACCATAAATGAATGAATGCGGGGTAGCCCCGTTTGATGTTTTCATTGGTCCTTTAGCCCTAAAGAGTATAAGGAAGCTTATATGGCCAACTCCAACAGGAATCTGTCATCTTACTCAGCATAGTCTTGATGTTCTTATTGATGGGTTATACAATCTAATTGGTTTGTAGATGGTAAGGTCAAGAGCGATGTTGAATGATACAATATTCTTCAGCGAAATCTATGACTTCTCCTTCGAAATGTAAACCTTTATAAAAAGTCAACTCCCGAGGAACGCCATATCGACAAATAATGTTGATCCTGATGAATTGAGCCACCTTCTTGGCATTGAGCACGGTGTATGAAGTGGCCTCGACCCATTTCATGAAGTAATCTGTGACTATAAGTATGAACTTGCATCCATTGGAAGCTTTCGGACTGATCTTTCCTATCACATCTATGCCCCAAACTGAGAAGGGCTAAAGAGATGTCATGTTGTATAACTCCTGAGGACGGAGGTATTGTGAATTGGCATATACTTGGCATTTGTTGCACCTTCTTACATGTTCGATGCAATCCCGTTCCAGAGTTCTCCAATAGTATCTCTGTCAGAGAACTTTCTTTGCTAACACGCGGCCGTTCTTATGCGCTCCACATTTTTCTGAGTATATATCTTTCATAATCTGGTGGCCTTCTTTCTCTGCAACGCACAATAAATTTTCTCCATTGAAATGCCTCTTATACAAGTTGTAGTCACACATGATAAACTGCACAGCCCATTTGCTCAGAGATACATGGTCTTTCACAAATGATCTGTCGATATATTTACCATCTCGGATAAGGTTCTGGATATCCATGTACCAAGGTTCGGCTATCTCAATTTCCTCTATGGGTGCAATCATGAAGCAATAAGGTGGTCGATCCCTCTTCTGAATTACAAACAGCTCTACTTCCTATCCTTTGGGTACTTCCATCATCGATCCAAGTGTCGCCACAGCATCAAAAAAATTATTCTTGAGTCTGGATAGATAATGGGACTCTACATCCATGAATTCATCCACAATCCTCTTCAAATAAGCATGGTACGCTTGCAGAAGTTCATCTTTGATCCTCCACATCCCCTAAATCTGATATATGACCAAGGCTGAGTAACCGTATATTAGAATTTCTCAGACTCCTAGGCTCAGAGCCATCACTAAACCAATGATGAACACTTCATATTCGGACGTGTTGTTAGTACCATTAAAGTAAACTTGATGGTTATGGGCAAATGGGCCCCGTTTGGTGAGAGTATTAGTATTCATAATCTGAATCCTTTAATATTTACTGCTGCATCAAAATATAACTGCCACCTGGTCTCTCATTCCATAACCCAAACTTCCTCGTCTAACAATTTTGCCTCACATCCACTAGTATCCTATGTTAGACAATCTACTAGCAAGTCAGCTACGACTTTTCTTTTTATGAATTCTTGAGTGACATAGGTGATGTCAAACTCTAAAAGTAGCACGAGCCACTTAACTGTGCAGTTAGATAAGAGCGGCTTCTCAAACATATATTTCATCAGGTCCATCCTAGCCAATAATCTGATAGGGTAAGCCAAAACATAGTGTTGTAACCTCTACGTTGTCCAGACTAACGACACACATGCCTTTTCCAAAGCTGAGTAATTTATCTCTCCCTTACAATAAAAAGGTGTTGCGTAAGTCATTTGAAGTGGGCGATTTAGTATGGAAAACAGTCTTGCCCTTCGGAAGCAAGGGCTCTTAATTTGGAAAATGGTCCCCAAAGCAGAAAGGCCCATTTCAAGTACATAGAATCCTTAAAGGAGACGTTTATTGGCTAAAGTAATTAGAATGACAGGTTCATGTCGAACAAATAAATGGGTGTTTTCTAAAAAAGATACCCCCCCTGTGTGTGGGAAGGTGTCGAGCTAATCGATAAAGCAACCTTACACTAGCCCAAGGCGCTAGAACTGCACAGCATAAATAATAAAGACCAAAATGTTGTTGCAAAAGTAAAATGGTCGAACTTAGATCAAACCTACTTAACAGAAGTGTTCTTGAAGCTAACATAAAGTCGTCTTGTACACATGCTATAAAAGGGAACTATCTAAGTCCTAAGCCCTAAAAATAGCTTGAAATGTCTTCGGGTCTTTGCCTGGGAGATAAATTGGTCGATAAAGGCAAGCCGAGATGCCACCCTTAAGCGATTGTGCAAGGGTTTAGCCAAATCGATGGCAACCTCATAGACGATGCTTTTATGTTGTGTTAGATTGTTCTCTTTCTGCTTGAGCTCTGTTATTTTCATTTTAAGCAGAGCTTTGATTTCTCCAACCACCTGTTGGATGTCTTCCGAGAACTTTTGATTCAATAACTGTTTTTCTCAAATTTGTTGAGCTACATTGGAAATTCTTCTTTCTACTTCTACTGTCTCAGCCTTAATACTCATACCTTGGCTTCATGAGATGACATGAGAAGTTTTCATGGCTTCAAGTTGATTACTGCTTCTGTCTAAGCCTCTGAAAGAAAAGAAGGATTGTCAGCGATTAAATCATTCAATCTAGACGAAAGTTCTTGATCAATCGAGACATCTACAAGATCGCGAGCTAATAATTCTCTAAATGAAGCTAGGATAGCTTTGATAGCCTGATTAGATGGAATCTTGGTCGAGGAAGAGGCTATGTTGGATGGAGGAAGAGGTGCAATGAAGGCATTGATAGCCTCTTGCGATTGCTGAAATTTTAGATCGATATCATCAAACATCGGCTGAGGAGTGGAAGTTACTATCTCAGTAACTCGAGAAGATTCTGCGTGAAGAGGCAAAGAACATAATTTAGAAGCACTCTCTTACAACATGGAATGAATGTCCTTTATAGAGTGATTGAGGGATCATTAGGATGGTCATCACTGGAATCAAATGCCACCTTATGCATCCCATGATATCGTTTCGTCCTATAAAAAAATAAATGGAGAATGGATTGAGTTATAACATAAGATAAGCATACTAGTATGGGAGCCTTTCATACCTATTGCAACGGTGAAAAAGGACTCAAGATAGGTTTGTTCCTAACCTAATTGTGAGGTGTCTCAGCAATACCACTAGAGAAAGCATCTGAGGAGGACTTGGAGTTTTCATCGGGGCGTTTGGGGAGATCAACAGCCTCAGAAGAGTCAGAGGCGTCTTCTGCTGATTGAGGTCCCTCAGGCTTGTTCTGTTCTTTGTCAAGATCGATGGTTATTACGGAGGTAAAGTCATGTATAAAGTAATAGAAGACAATAAAAGAAACCTTCAAAGGTCTCGTTTGAAAGTTGTAGCGGATCCTTGGAGCCAGAGTTTTTTGCCTTTTGGGAGCAACAACTTTTTGTGCTTGGCTCTTTATATTCATCACATGCAATTTGCTCTGAGTAACTATAGTAATAGTCTCAAGTTAAGGTATTAACAGTGGGTACGTGGATGTTTGGAGGTGGTGGTAGAATGGTAGTTGGTAACTCAACCATTGAGGCCTTTCCTTGTCAACTGGCACTTTTGGTACAGAGCCAGAAGATGTTCCTTCACCTCAGTTGGGAGCAAGAAAAGTCGCTAAAATAGGGGAACTTGGTCAGTGGTCTTAGGAGCTGATCGAACATGTTAAGCAGTTGGGGCATCAGGCAAAACGTTCCTTAAAGGGACTGCCTCAATAGGGCTTTTAAACTTGGACCCCAGTTGAGGGCCAATCGATTCAATTGTTTGAGAGGGTGTTAAGGGAACTTGAGTAGCAGGTTGTGCATATGGCTTGTTCGTTCTCTGTCGTAACAAGAGAGGTGGCATCTTCTTCTTCCTTTTCTTCCTCCTCTTCTTCGACTCCTGATGTCAAGTTTGGTGCATCAGTATGAGCTGACTGGCTTTTGGTCCATCGCAATTGTTGAGCAGCAGCGATCAGGTCTTTCTTTATCCCTACTCTTTAGGGGTTCTCCCAGCAAAGGCCTTTCTCTTGCCTTTAGAGGGAGTCTGGCTAGTCCCTTCATCTGAGAAAAGGAAACATAAATATTAGAGTTGATCAATGCCAAGGAGGGATGAAACACGACACGTATGAAATTTACCATGGTTTATGGCATTATCAATCAACAAATTGATGAGGCACGTGGTAAGATTGCAATTGGTGTAGAGTAGATAAACTTTCCTTTGACTCCAAGGTTCAAACCCGCTCACACAAAAGCAGTTTGGTTTCGAAAAATTTTCATTTTAAACCTTTGCATCGATTGATCTACTTCTCGATCGATTGCTTTGATTGGTTTAGTCATCAATTTTTCAACCATTCTTTAGGCTCGGTAAAACCATTAATGATAAAGAATGGAGAAGGGATCCTTTGAATATGGCCAAACTGATGGGGCAAACTGTGAAGGAATATGGCTCTCAAAACTGCAGATGGCTAAATAAGTGTTGCTTATTTGACCACCGGCGTGTAAGAATACCCTACACAGAAAACTTTCCCAAACACTTCTAACAGATTCTTGCCTTTCGGCAGTCATATCGGTTGTCAAGAAAGAAGGTAATTCCCTGAACCAGTCAGGACCAATGGACCCAACAAGAAAAGCCCGGGGTCTCAAAATCTCAACACTCCAATATATCTTTTTTGTGACCACAGTATACATTCACCTGAGGCTACCTACAACAAGAGGAGCAAGAGAATACATTTTTCCATGAGCTAAGGCAATGGCTAAATTCATATATTCTTTGGTGAGTGACAGACTTGACACACAAAACACATGCCTTGACAGCCAGATCCATAAGAAGACAGCTAATTCCTTGATACCTGGTTTCCTAGCATGGTTGCCATATTTTGTGCCATCGATTGAAAGTTTCTAAGTATTTTGGAGGTGCTAAAGAATAAGATTCAATAACTATGGCCGAAGGATTAAGGCATTCGTGTGATCACCAATTGGTAAAAGTCCAGTTAGAGGAGATATATCGTATATAGTAGGGACCATCATCTTGGCTCTGAAAACAATTCGTGTTACAATAGATTACCAAAAGTAACACAGCTGTCGATGGAAAAATGATAGCAATAGTTATGAACGTTAACCGATAAGTTTCCTTTTTTCCGGAATTCAAAATAAGTGGATTAGAGCGAACGGATTCCAGATATCAGAATAAAAAGAGAGAAGAAGGATCAGCAGAAGGGACAATAACACACAACTCAAACAAATGACTTGACTTCAAGCCCTTATCTTTTTTCTTTCTTTTAGATATTCTGTGAATGATGCTGACTTGTTGGTACGAGTTATCATTTGTCTTGGGTGCGCAGTCTGTAACTTGATTATTCAAACAATCGAAGTTTTCAGCTTTAAGTTATTGATTTTCGTTGAGGCTTTCTATTTAGAGAAGTACTCAGACAAGAGGCCAAAAAGAACACCACATTAATTGCAGTTTGTGTTGTTAAGCACAAACACAATATAAATTATTTTCGAGTCTAAAGTAAAAAATTTGATGAAAAAAATATAATATTTTTCCATCCTCCATGCAGTTATGAGTAAAAACGAGAAATATAACTTAAACATCACAAATGTTTCAATCGAGGGAACTCAATGATATTAGCCAATGCATCTCTACATTCTTTGAACTTTTGATAGCATCTTGGGCCTAGTTGTTCATCGTTCGTAATGGATTAGCCCGTAATTCTGCTTTCATTTGGCATCCGCCTTCGGTTTCTTGGTTGTTGTCATCTCCGTTATGTTGCTCCAAATTGTCATAAGAAACCGACGATGCCTACAAATTCTGAAAAAAGTTACAGTATAAGTCTAAAGACGAATTTGTTGACTTATAATTACTAGGATAACGAGCTCATACAAGCTGGTTAATTACCTTGCAGGGATCAGCTACTGAAGTGCTTTGGATGATGCTTCCATTAGCTGACTGTGTATCCTCCATGTAGCAAATAGTCTCGCTCTTCTTCCCCTTCATCTTCTGGCTTGATTTTGGAACAAAAATCAAGTGTTCTGTAGTAGATTTGCTCCTTATGATTGTTCATGCATAAACAAAAGCAAAATAAAGAATAGGTTGCATTTTCTTTTCCATGTAAAAACAACAATTAGTAGGTTTGAAATAAAATCACATAATTTTCTTGCATGAAAAGCAGCCCTACACTTTGTGGTATAATTTTATGTTAGTATGATGAGAATTCACAACATTAATCTTGCACTTTTTTTTTATTTCGCAGTCACCCTACTTTCATCTAATGACAAAGTAAAAAGGAAAACTTAAACCAACTTAAAAGCATGAGCTTGTGCGCTACGTAGTGCCATTTTGACCAACACCTGACAATCATGGAGCTTAGGTCTCGATGATCATATACTGTAAAAATGCCAGCTACAACTGTACGAGTCACATTTGGAACTTAATGATAGTTCATGATAGTTCTAGTCTAGTCCTATATTAGGTCTAGTTCATTATTAGTGTTGAAGAGTTTCTGTGTTGCTCAAATTGACTGAGAACCAATGCCTTTAGTCGAAATTCTTTCTCGAAGCACTTCTAGCATGCAAGTAAATGAACTCACCATTCCAACCTAAAACGGAACTTATCACCGAATCTAAGATTGGGAACCACATCTGCCACGGATCTCCAGCAAAGAGGCAGCCAGTAGTCCTTACGAGTTGACCCCTTGAAGATCTCGATTTTTGTCACGCGTTTGAAGTACTGCCGCCAACACTTGACTAGATGAGAGCTGCAACACTCTGTGGTTCTTTGATCCATTAGGCTCTCACAGAGTAACTTTATGAAGTCTTTACTAGGCTCTGTACACTCATCCATGAGGATTGATTTGGGACGACAAGTCCAGAACAAGGCATCCACTAGTAGTGGATACACTTGTGTCGGTGAAAACGTGCTCAGCGTCAACTCCTCGACTTCAGGTGCAGGATAAGGGAATAGAATTGCTCTTAAATCTTCAAAGCTAAAGCGAAATTTTGCAGCACATATGTAAGGCAGAGACAGTTCTGAATGGTTAATACTAGCCAAGCATTCCCTCAGTTTTTGGAAGAACAAAGTACCAGAACATCCGCTCACGAGCTTTATACATAAATTCATCTTCAACTTGGTTGTAGTGCTATTAAAAGATAGACTGGGAACTCTTTCGTAGCTACAATAGTCGAGTGAGAGTAAATTGGGCGCATCAAAGTAGACCTATGTTAAGTTATCGCACAACCTAAGATTAATGCGCTTTAGTGAATGGCTTGAAACGATTAATCCCTTTAACATCGGGCAACAATGCAGTGTCAAATCTTGCAGCAGGGAGAATTCTGATACAATCTTGCGGATGAACTGGTCAGTGATCTTCTTCGGTTTAAAAAATAAGCGTTTCACCTTGTGTATTGATTGGATAGTGAAGGGGTAGCCCATGCTGGTGCTTGACCCAACTTCTGAGTAACTAAATGACTCGAGGCTTGGCACCTTGATGTCAACGGTTTTGCCGAATCGGGCTTTAATCTCGAATATCCTGAGGTGATACTGGTTATAAATCCGAACTTTTTTGAACCCATAACACTTATCGAGGATGAACGTGTCAATCAATGGGCAGCTGCACATGAGTTTCTCAATTATCTGCTCATCCAAACTCACCCAGTATAGTTTCAAGACCTGTAGGGCGTGACATGTTATGGAGGAACATTGCACCCCCATAACACGTATGTGAGAAAATTGCAAGTCTAACTTTATCAAAGAGTTGACAACAAAGATTGCAGGAGCAAACATGGAATCCGAAGCTCTTGCTAGGGAGAGACAAAGTTCTTCAACGCCGCATTCGCTTGCTAATCTTATGAGTTTGCATGTGAATTCTAAGTTATCAGGAAAGATCTTTAGGCTCAATTTCTGAATGCGTACCTTGTGCTTATTATACCTTAACAACAAGGTTTTTCCAGCGAACTCTGCAAGCTTCCTTCTTCTCTCTTTCAAGACGCGATACTCTCCTTTGACGCAGGTGTCATCAAAATCCAAAACAGGGTTGGTAGATGTCGACCACCCTCCTACCCTATCTCTATTTTCCCCCAAATAATAAACCACTTCATCAACACAAAATTATGCACGCTTTCTCCGATAAACACGGATCCTTCTAGCGACCAATAATATATAGTACCCCACAGATTCAATAGGATGGATATTTTTTGTCACTTAAGACAGTAGGAAAGATATGACGTAGGTATTGTGCCTAGTGCCAGTGATTCTTAGGGCGGTGAGAACATTGTTGGTTCGAACGTGCCTTCAACAAGGGATGAAGAAGATGATGATGACTGGTTGATGAGTCTGCCGGCTAGTATGTTTTTGGGGTCTTATGTATTGATTGTAGTTGGGTAGCTCATGAACATATACTTGACTCATTTTTTCAATTTTTCTTGAAGACTGTGTATGTACTTGAGAGTTGACGTGATTTTAATGCGTATGTTTATAGTTTGATGATGTAAAGCTTGATGTGCTTGCTTTGCGATTGACGTATTGAAATGAATGCGAGACTTGTGTCTTATTGTGTAGAGTAGATAGGTTTTGGACAGGTTGTTTGAATGAATACGGGACAAGGGGTTGAATTGATTTTTGAATGAATGCGTTGAAAGGTTGAATCGATTTTTGTACAGGTTGTTGAATTGGTTTTTGACAGATTTTGGACAAGAGGACAAAACAAGCTTAATTTTTCATAGCAAAGCCCAACTTTCGAGATCACTAAACAGAAAAAAAGCGGTCGCTAAATAAAAATATTTTAAAAAAAACTTAGCGACCGCGTGCCGCTAAATTATATGCAACGGTCGCTACATAGAAAATAATTTAAATTTTAAAAAATATTTAGCGACCGCCGTCACAGTCGCTAAATTTTGTCAACGCGGTTGCTAAATTTAGCGACCGATTAGTAAATGCGGTCGCTAAAGTTTAGCGACTGGACCTCTAGCGACCGTTTTAGCGACCGCTTTTTGCGGTCGCTAAAACAGTTTAGTGACCGCTTTTTCCCTTTAGCAACCGCCAGTGGCCGTCGCTAAAGGGGCAATTTCTTATAGTGTAGTCATCAAATACGATCGTATCTTTATGTCTGGTTAGAAAGTAAAGAACGGTACTTAAAACAATATCACTTCGACAAGTCTTTACAAAGATCTTTGAAGCATTTTGTCGAATATCTTTCTGCTTCTATATAATCGACCTTTGATCGTCATATATTCCACCCCTTTAGTATAAGTTTCATGAACTCAAATGCGTATTAGGCAACAAAGAGTTCCTGAGGTAAGAATAAGACAGAAAGAAAGATCTTATGTTTGTAGCAAGAGATTAACTGGGATCTTTGGGGGAACAAAGCAATCATAATATTACAATGAGGAAACAACCTTCACGTTTGTCAAAGGTCGGTGTGGACCTACATTGGACGTGGAGTACACAAGTCAAATGCCCAAAAAAGGTCTAAAGAAACGCATTGGCTTATGAGTGTCTCTCTTACGTCTTCCGGATCAACTCTGACCTTGCCCTTCAGCAGAAACCGCACCTTGGCTTTTCTCTTCGCCTTTTTGGCTTGCAAGATTGCACCGGCCAAAAGTTGTCCTCCTGCTCCCACATTCTGACTTAAACTTCTTGACTTACAAATGCTAGGCATAATAACAAGCTCATACAAGTTGGTTAATTACCTTGCGAGGATCAGCTACTGAGGTGCTCTGAATGATGCTTCGATTAACTGACGGTGCATCCTCCATGTAGCAGATAGTCTCGCTGTTCTTCCCCTTCACCTTCTGGCTTGATTTTGAACCAAACATCAACTCTTTTGTACTAGATTTGCTCCTTTTGGTTGTTCATGCACAAACAAAAGCACCATGAGAAGAAACAGGTATTTAGCAGTGAAGGCACAGGTTGCATTTTGGTTTTCATGTAAAAACAATAATTAGTAGGCTTGGAAAAAAATCACATAATTTTCTTGCATGAAAAGCAGACTTACACTATACGGAATGATCTTCTGTTAGTACGATAAGAATTCTGAACATCAATCTTGCACTTTTTGATTTTGCAGTCACCCTACTTACATCTAATGACAAAAGTAGAAAGGGCAACTTAAACCAACTGGAAAGCATGAGCTTGTGTGCTAATTAGGTCTCGATGACCATATACTGTACAAATATGAACTACCCCAAAACAGCTTCAACAAAGTTGAGTCCCAGTGGACACGCCAAGCATTTTAACAACTCAATTACAACCGTACAAGCCAGATCAGAAGTCACATATTTTGGTTGTAACAGTGGTGGTATAATGATACGCATTTGGAACCTCATGACAGTTCCTAGTCTAACATAGTGAAAGATGACGGACTGATGAGCAAAATCAATAGAAAAGACTATATGCATCAGTATTACTGATGAATAGTTTCTGTGTTGCTCAAATTGATTGATTGAGAACCTGTGCTTTTAATCGAATTTCTTTCTCGAATCACTTTTAGCATGCAAGTATATGAACTTACCATTCCAATCTAAAACGGAACTTATCACCGAACCTAAGAGTGGGAACCACATCTGCCACGAATCTCCAGCAAAGAGGCAGCCAGTAGTCCTTGCCAGTTGACCCTTTGAAGACCTCAATTTTCTTCACGCCTTTGAAGTAGTGCCGCCAACACTTGACTTGATCAGACCTGCAACAATCTGTGGTTCTTTTATCTATTAGGCTCTCGCAGAGCAACTTTATGAAGTCCCTACTGGGCTCTGTACACTCATCCATACAGATTGAATTGGGATGACAAGTCCAGAACAAGGCATCCACTAGTAGTGGATACACTTGTGTCGGTGAATACGTGCTCAGCGACATCTCTTCGACTTCAGGTTCAGGATAAGGGAGTGGAATGGCTCTTAAATCTTCAAAGGTAAAGCTAACTTCTGAAACACATATACGAGGCAGCGACATTTCTGAATGGTTAAACTGAGCCAAGCATTCCCTCAGTTTTTGGAAGAACAAAGTACCAGAATGTTCGACGGCGTGCTTTATACATAACTTAATCTTCAACTTGGTTGGAGTGCAATTAAAAGATAGACCGGGAACTCTATTATCGCTGCGATAGTCGAGTGAGAGTAAATTTGGCGCATCAAAGTAGAGGTCAGTTAGGTTATCGCAGGACCAAAGATTAATGCTCTTTAGCGAATGGCTTGAAACCACTAATCTCTTTAACATCGGGCAACAATGCAGTGTCAAATCTTGTAGCAGCGAGAATTCTGAAACAATCTTGCGGATGAACTCGTCAGTGATCTTCTTCAGCCGCAAACATAAGCGTTTCACGTTGTGTATCGATTGGATGGTGAACGGGTACCCCACGCTGGTGCTTGACCAACCCTCTAAGTAAGTAAATGACTCGAGGCTTGGCACTTTGATGTCAACAGTTTCGCAATATCGGGCTTCAATCTCGAATATCCTGAGGTGATGCTGGTTATTAATCTGAACTTTTTTTAACCCAGAACACTTGCCGATGATGATCGTGTCAATCAAGGGGCAGCTGCACATGAGTTTCTCAATTATCTGCTCATCCAAACTCACCAAGCATAGTTTCAAGACCTGTAGGGAGTGACATGTTATGGGGGAACATTGCACCTCCTGTATGTTACAACACTGCAATTCTAACTTTATCAATGAGTGGACATCAAAGATTGCAGGAGCAAACGTAGAACCGTAAGCTCTTGTTAGGGAGAGACAAAGTTCTTGGACTCCGCATTCGCTGGCTAATCTTATGAGCTTGCATGTGAGTTCTAAATTCTCATCAAGGATATTTAGGCTCAATTTCTGAATGCGTACCTTGTGCTCATTATACCTTAACAAGGTTTTTCCAGCGAACTCTGCAAGCTTCCTTCCTCTCTCTTTAAAGACGGGATACTCTCCTTTGACGCAGGCATCATCAAAATCCAAAACAGGGTTGGTAGATGTAGACCATGCACATAGCCATGCCTTCGACAGAAGACTAGCTACGGCTGATTCCTTCGTAGAGAGAAAAGAGAGAATGTGTTGTACGATGTCTTCAGGCAGTTCCGATATCCTGCGCTTTCTTCGATAAACACGGAGCATCTTCGGCTGTAAACCCTAGTTGTTGCCGATCTCTTTCACTAGGTGTTGGTACTCTTTATAGGGTTGAAGACCTCCTACCCTATCTTTATAGAGGTCCCTGATGATTGAGTTGGTCGGTAAATAGGATTGGAACTACATAAAACTCTATGTTCGTCCCTAAAAATAATAAACCACTTCGTGAAGACAAAATTTTTGCAGTCTTTTGTCTAAGGTCCTTCTACCGACCAATACAGTACTATACCATATTCAACAGCGTGGAATTCTTTTTGTCACTCGGGAGGGGTAATAGAAAGAATGCTTTACACTCTAACATTGTAAAAAGAATGCTTTACTATGATGCATGCACACATATACTTGCATAAAAAGAAAGGAGAGTGGAAAGAAAAATGGCTAGAATTCGATTTTGAATTGGAACGAGAACAGGTACACAGTTTGGCCTTGAAATGGACAAACTCTGCAAAAATTCTATAGGGACCGAATGACCGGCCGGTTGTAATACCCCAGATTTTTGGTTACATGTGTAAATAATAGTAATAAAAAATATATTCTGACATTGAACTAATAGTCATGGGCTTTAGAGATTTTGTTTGGAGGTATTTTTAGTGACAAAATTAACGTCTAATAGTGTTAGTGCCTAGTGTGATTAGATTAGATATTATGAAGGAAAAAAAAGATTTTGACTTGGATTAGGATTTTAAGTCATATTGTGATTAAATTGGTAATGAGGACTTTAAGTTGTATTATGATTGCACTAACAATTAGGACTTCAAGTTATATTAGAATTAGATTAGCAAACTATATAAGGGTGGAGAAGACATAAGAGTCTTGCTATTTTTTTAGAGACAAAGGAGAGGAAAAAAAAGAAAAGAGCTAGTGCATTTTATTGGGTATCCAAGTAAAACAATGGCGATTGATCTAAGATGAATAGGAGATTTTTTACGTTATATTCGTTACTTTGACGTAAGGGTTTTCTCACGCATTTACCACATCTGAATTCTGATTATTGATCCGTTCATCAATTGATTTATTGTTTAAAGAGATCTATTGATTCTTTATAACCCTAATTACATTCTTGATCGTTACGCTAAATAGTTCTTTGTACTTTAAATTATTGACTTTCATTCGTGATCTTTTTGTTGTAAATCTTTGTAGCAACTTTAAGTGTCCATAACTTTTTCAATCCTTGTCCAATTTGAGTGTTATTACACTTTTTGAAAACCAAAAAATAGTGTACTAAAACTTTATAGTTTTGGGTTTTCCGAAATTCCAAGTGATTAATATTAAAAAATAGACCTAAAAATAGTTATGCTTATATTTCTGCCAATTCAGGTCAGCCAACTTAGATTCGTTGAATCTTATTGTTTTCTCATTGGTTTTTAATGATCTTGGACATTCTGAAATCCTTGAAGAGTCTTATTCAACTTTTTAGTTTAAGGTTTTATCAGAATCCATTTGGTTCTTGGTCAACATTGAGTTCAAAAGTTATTTGTCAGTGCAGACTTTTCTGTTTTTGACACTGTAAATTAGCCCACTTCGATTTGTTCTATCTCCTTTATTTCTCATTGGTTTTTGATGACTTTAGACAATAGGTAAACCTTAAGAGTCCTCTTTAACTTATAAGTTTTGTATTTTATCAGAATCCGTCTATTTTCTCATCGAAATTCAGTTTGAAAGTTATTCATCGGTGCAAAAGTTGATGTTTGACACTACAAATCAGTTTACTTTGACTTACTCCGTCTTATTCGTTTCTTATCCGTTTTTTATAATCTTAGACATTACAAAAACAGTAACGAGTCCTCTTCCTTTGAATTTTCTTAGAATTCGTTGATTTCATGGTTGAAGTTAGCCATTGAATAAAACTATTCTGCGTAGAATCGTGTGAACGAGAATTGACTTTGTCGGCTTCAAATTCTTGATGTTTATTAAGTAGATTTGGTATATGTTTTGATAATCTGGCGAGCCATGTCACAGTGCTTGTGACTTATCTATTTTTGACTTACCCACGTTGATTGGCACGTGGGCTAGCTCAGCGGGACGAGCTAGAGATCGCGATCTTAATTTCTGAACCTTGTCTCAAGTATCAGTAATGGCACGCGTGACACATTTCTAAATGGATCATGTGGTCTTTGTCTTTGTACTACTTGGACATTTGAATTTTGATAGCTGATTTATTTGAAGAAGTTTTCGAACTTATCTAAAGCATTATTGAATTCGTTGGAGTCTTTTTGACATATAAGATATCCTTTTCAGAACTTGTGAAAACTTTTCGAACTTAAATTTGTATTGTTTTAAACACATGGAAACCTTTTGACCTGCTGAAAATTTAGTTATATATGCTAATTCCTTACTTTGAGTTTGTATTGTCCGCTGGTACGAGCTATTTGATATTGTTGCTAATATAATTTTTGAATTGAAAGTTAGCGCATTGTTTTGGTATTCGCCATGCACATTGGTATCGCACTTTTTCAACTACAAGAACTATTATCGATATAGCGTGCTTTGTGCTCTGTGGGTGGGTGTGTGCAATTATCTTTACTGGGCTTTGTGCTCACCCCCCCCCCCCCCCCCCCTTCCTTTCAGGTTATCAACAAGTGTTTGGAACTGTGCAAAGCATTATAAGACATGGCTAACTAAGAAGCTTTTTAGAGAAGGATTTTCCTTTTATATTTATTGTCGAATAGATTTCGCTTTAGCTTTTATTTTGGAGCTCCTTGTAAGAGTTATCGAGGTCAATGTAACTGTTTTAAGCCGGTTTGTCATTTATTGATGTTTCTTGAAGATTTATTCTTAGATGCTTTGAATACCCAATTGGGAGACTTTTGGATATTTTGAGGGTTTCTGCCTTTGCTTATTTGAAATTAACGCTTCAAAATTTTGGGGCGTTACACCGGTAGTCAGTTAGGATTGTGAAATTTTTTTATTACATTTGGGCTTAAAATTGGTTAGTTGGTCAGTAGAAAATTCCATTTTTCTGTGTAAAACCGGACGGTTTATCATAGAGATCGAGTTACGTAAATATTCAAACCAAACGAAAAGCTGGCCAGTTTGTCAAAAATCGAGGTTTGTCAGATAAATTTTTTTTGTTTCTTTTTTAATTCAGAGTCCTAACTCTATTCAACTTAGGACTTGTTCCTTATATATTCAGGACTCATCCTCCAGGATCGACTCTCATTCACTCAAACAAAACTCCCATTGGCCTCCTGAATAACCCCATGATCTTTGAGCTCCAATTTTTATCTTTTGCTGACTCCTTCAACAAAATAGAGATTATTCATCCTGATGTGTGTCTACGTTTGAAATCAGGCAGGAGCTTGCGCATAGTTGTTGTTCATGAAGATATTCTTCGAGCTACGTGCAAATTTTCGGATCACCCGGATCATGTTTTCCTATTCGGCCTGGACAAGCTTTGCCCTACTTATGAGGAATTCTCGGCTTTGGTGGATGTCCCTGCCTATTTACCTATCGTTGTTCTGATCATTCAAGATGGATATGACTTGTCCCTCATGAGCTTGTTGGAAGTTAGCGCAGAGCAGGCTAGGTCATTTGTCCGAGGTGAGCATATTCTATTTTTCCATGTGATTGAATTTTTTTTGCCAAAACAGAAAACCATAGTCTGCAATATACGAGGGGCCGGGTGGCGACTCTGGGCTGTGTCTGGTGGCCAAATACCTTACTATTATGGGTGCAGGGTTATTAATGTGAGACTGGCTGAGTCGATACCCCAATTGTCTCTGTAGGGGAGAACCCTAATTCCCATAGTGATAGCTGAAACCATAAACCATAAATGCCATTAACGAGGTGCATAGAGATCCAAGTGCTGCATTTAGGGGTAGCCCCTTGCTTCTGTATATATGGCTTCTAGATCAGATGTGCCTGATAGCTCCCCTTACTGAGGTGAGGTATTACCCCTCACTTTTTCTGAGTTAGGCCTTTACTCTTCGAGTGTCATTTTAGGATATATGCTTGGACCCATTTTTTCGAGCATCCAGGAATCAAAGGATATCCGTTGGCATCATAACTGGTGGAGGTCCCGTGGACCTAATATGAGGAACTTTGGGTATCCATGTATCTGTCTTCTGGGACTGCATACTTCATCATTCTTCTTTGCTTGTCAAATTCTGAGGCGGGTTGGTTATGAGCAAGTTTTTTTGAATTCTTATAATGATATTTCTATGGTGAGAAACCTTAGCCCTTTATCAATCAAGCCTGTTTCCTAAGGTTGGGCTCGTCTTTATACTCAAAGTTCAATAGATGCTAGGCCATTTCAAACTGGTATAGACCTGGTTGATCCACTGTTGTCTGATGCCTATATCTGTTGGCTTTGATCCCTTATTTGAGAGAAAGTATTAGATACTGAGAACCGACCAGGGGCCAAGTTGAACTGGATTTTTTGGGTGCCTGTGAGATCAAATTATTGGAGAGATCCAAAGAGGAATCTTGTGCTGAAGCAGGTTTAGGGCCCGATTTGCATGACTCTGGTAAATCTTCACAGAGTATAGTTTAGGATTTCCATCGCCCCAGACAAAGGAAGAAGTTTGAGTCACATGAATTCGGTGTCTTGGGTTGGTTCCTAGCTGTTTGAAGACAAGTTTGATAGAGAACAGTTAATCCTAGCCAGTTAAGAACAAGCACCAAAAGAGAACACTAAACTATCAAGGCTACCCCTGAACATAAAAATAGTATATATGCTTATATATAGGGCCAGTTTGACTGAAAACGTTGAAAGGGGGTGAAAATTGGGAGCCTGGGAAAAGGCTCAGCGACTGAAAAAGAGATTCTAAAGGAATGGGTTCCAATACCACAGAGGCTAACTTATAAGAAGGACAAGCACAGATTTGGCTCGGTCTTATTTCTGGATAAAGATGATCGTCCTTCCTTTGAAGAAGAAAAAAAGAAACGTGATGATAGTTTATTCTTAGGTTGCTAATAGGACTTAGAAGTTTTTATTTTTTCCTGACTTTTTTCCTATGCCTCCCCTTTCAAGATTTTCATCCTAGTGGGCTTTTCATTTTTTTCAATATTTTTATTTGAGTATGTTTTTATTTTGCCCTAACTTTTTCCAAGGCCACCCTTTTAGGGTTTTCGTCCTGCGAGCTTTTTATTTTTCTCGAGAATGTAGTCGAATTCATAGCCAATGAAATAAAAGACTTTTTAAAATTTGACCTTACCAGATGCATCTTTACGAGCTGCCTACGTACCTCCATATGATGTGTTACATTTAAATGTGTGTTAAGTAGTGTTCTTAAAGGAAGATCAAGTCATTTGTAGTTCAATTACAATTTTCACTTATGCATAGTATTTCTTGAGTTGGTCTAGATTGACTAACTGTGACGATTCGATTCCATCAAAATCGACTAATAAGGCTGCACCTCCCGGTCCTGATGTGCTTGGTCACATAGGAATCTGACTAGTTGGGTTAAAACTTACCTTGTGGTTTCTAAATTCGTCTGATATTTTCCTTCAATACTAAATCTCCCTCTTTTAAGCCATGTATTTTCACTCGATCGTTAAAACGCTCGGGCAATCTGCTTCTGGTAACCTTGAATGTGATACAGAGCTTTTAACCTCTTTTCATTTGCCAACGGTAAATCTTCAAAGCGACGTCGTATCCAATCTTCCTCGGCTATTTGATTCTCCAATGGTAACCTAGATGAGGCAAGTTATAATTCCACCGGGAGGACCAATTTCATACCATAAGCTAATGAATGTGGAGTAGCCCGGTTTGATGTTCTCATTGATGTCTTTTAGCCCCAGAGAGTATAGGGAAGCTTATATGGCCAGCTCCAACAGGACTCTTTCATTTTATTCAGCATATTCTGGATGTTCTTATTGGTGGCTTCTACAGCCCCGTTGGTCTGTGGATGGTATGGTGCCGAGCGATGTCAGATGATACCATACTCTTCAGCTAAATCTGTGATTTCTCCTTCGAAATGTAAACCTTTGCTGAAAATCAACTCTTGAGGAACACCGAATCGACAAAAAATGTTGATCCAAATAGCCACTTTCTTGGCATTGAGCATGGTGTATGAAGCGGCCTCGACCCATTTTGTGAAGTAATCTATGGCTATAAGTATGAACTTGCCTCCATTGGAACCTTTAGAATTGATCTTTCCTATCACATCGATCTATTCCCCAAACTAAAAAGGGCCATGGAGATTTCATGTTGTATAACTCCTGAGGAGGGAATTATTGCAAATTGGCGTTTACTTAGCGCTTGTTGTACCTTTTTACATGTTCGATACAATCCCGTTCCATAGCACTCTAATAGTATCCTTGTCAGAGAACTTTCTTTGCTAACACGCTGTTGTTCATATGCGCTCAACATTCTCCCGAGTGTATATCTTTCATAATCTAGTGTCCTTCTTTCTCTGTAACACATAATAAATTTTCTCCATTGTAATGCCTCTTATACAAGTTCCAGTCACACGTGATAAACTGCACAACCCATTTCCTTAGAAATACATGGTCTTTTGCAGATGATCTGTCGAGATATTTGCCATCTTTGATTAGGTTCTGGATAGCCGTGTTCCATGTTCAGTTACCTCAATTTCCTCTACGGGTGCAATCATAAAGTAATAAGTCGGTCGATCTCTCTTCAAAATTATAAATGGCTCTAGTTCTTATCCTTCGTGTACTTCCATTAGCGATCTGAGTGTCGCCAACGCATCATAAAAATTGTTCTTAAGTCGGGATAGATTGTGGAACTTTACATCCTCGAATTTATCCATAATCGTCTCCAAATGCGCGTGGTATGCTTGTAGCCGTTCATCTCTAATCCTCCACATATCCCGTATTTAATATATGACCAAGAATGAGTCACCGTATACTAGAATCTCTCGGACTCCTAGGCTTAGAGCCATCACTAGACCAATGATGTACGCTTTGTATTCATCCGTGAGTTAGTACCGTGAAGGTCAACTTGATGGTTATGGGCAAATGGGCCCCGTCTGGTGAGATTAATAGTGTTCCTACTCTGAATCCTTTATTGTTTGATGCTCCGTCAAAATATAACTGCCACCTGGTTTCCTATTCCATGACACAAACTTCTTCGTCCAAGTATTTCGCCTCCCATCTACTGGTATCCTCTGCTAGACAATCTACTAGCAAGTCGGCTACGACTTTTCTTTTTATGGATTTTTGAGTGACATAGGTGATGTAAACTCTAAAAGTAGCATGAGCCACTTTAATTCCTATACGGTTAGATAAGACCAGCTTCTCAAACAAATATTTCATCGAGTCCATCCTGGCCAATAATTTGATAGGGTATAAGCCAACACATAATGTCGTAACTTCTACGTTATCCACAGATCGATTTCTCAAATAGATATTTCATCGTCATCCAGATCTGCTTCTCAAATAGATATTTCATCGTTATCCAGATCTGCTTCTCAAATAGATATTTCATCGTTATCCAGACAACGATACACATGTCATTTCCAAAGCTGAGTGATTCATCTCTCCATGGGTCAACTTCTTGCTAACACAGTAAATGGCTTTCTGCACTAACAAATTCTGCAAATAATTTTTCAATATTGCTCCAGCTGCGGTATCGAGTATGGTTAGGTATAACATTAAGGGACTACTGGGTATTGGAGGGCTAAAGGTTGGGGGGTTGCTCAGGTATTATTTAATTTTATCAAAAGCGTCTTGGCACAGAGGGTTCCATTCTTTGACTGAATTTTCTTTAACAATTGGAAAACGGGCTAAAAAATCATGGTTAACCATTGGATTCTACCCAATAATCGTCATTTCTCACTTCTAGGTGGGGGCATCTCCACTATGGCTTTAATCTTAGATGGGTCAACCTCTACACCCTTTTGGCTGACCATAAACCCGAGTAGCTTTTCGTTTGTAACCCCGAGTATACACTTATGTGGGTTGAGTCTCACATTAGACTGCCTTAATTTCCCAAATACTTCCTCAGAACTGTACAGTGGTCTTACCATTTTCTAAACTTAATGACCATATCATTCACGTATATCTCTACCTCTTTATGAATCATATCGTGGACGAGGGTAGTAGCAGCTCGCTGATACGTACACCTGGCATTCTTTAATCCAAAGGGCATCACTGTGTAACAAAATGTGCCCCATGGGTGGTGAAAGATATTTTTTCTTGGTCTTTGGGAGCCATCTTTATCTAATTGTATCCCACAAATAAATCCATGAACGAAACTAACTCATGCTTTGTGGTATTGTATACGATCATGTCTTTGATTTGCAGGGAAAGGTCATCTTTGGGGGAAGCTCAGTTAAGGTCTTGGTAGTCAACACACATCCGAACATGGCCGATCGGTTTGAGGACATATGTAATGTTGGTCAACAAGGTAGGGTATTCGATAATTCTAATGAATCCGATGTGGAGGAGTTTCATAACATCCTCCTTGACCTTAAGAGACCACTCCAGTCTCAACTTACAGAGCTACTATTTGACGGGTTTAACTTCAGGCAGAGTAGGTAGATAGTGCTCAACAATTGATGGGTTGATACCGGGCATGTCACTACATAACTAAGCAAATACATCTATGAATTCTTTCAAGAATGCAGTGATGTAAAGCCCCAGAAATTCGGAGCTCTATCGCCCCGAACTCCCGAGACGTTAACCTACCAGATCACCTCAAACTTGTCAAATCATGTTCACTAACACATTCTCTAAATCATCTAAATTCAACATCAACTCCGATTTTTCAAAACACTGAATCACAACTGCTTAGCTTTAACTATTACAGCTTAGGTTCTTCACAATTCAATTTCCCTAAGATCAAATAACAGTACCGACCCACGCATGGGTCTTACTATATCGTAGTGATGGGCTCATCAGAATCTCACTTAGTCTCTAACCCATTCCCGAACAATCTACTACTGATCATCACCTACAGAAGGGAGCCAAAGGAAGGGTGAGCTTTTGAGAGCTCAGTAAGGTCGTACAAGGACCAACAAAAGAATTACAAGACGATTCCAAGAATCCAACTGACGAAAATTTTCAGAATACGCAGATGGTCAAAAACTCAATGATTTCCAAAAGGATCAAAAACTCATTAGAAATAGATACCAAAATGAACTAGAACAAACACGACGGATTCCAAAAACAATCAATAATAGATCATTTCCAGAATTATCATTTCCAAAATGTAACAAAGATTTTCCAAAGGATTTCAACAGAAGTACATATCATTTCAAAGAATACTTTTCGGTCATTTCCGTAGCAGTAACAGTAATATACAGAACATAGAAAATAAAATATCAACATTGATCCTGGGGTGATTGCAATGCCATTCCGGCAAAGCACAGAAGTGTACACATGCATGATGTACCAAAATACTAGTCCACTTGGGTACTAGCCTGCTTTTCCTGCAGGATTCAGACCAGCCTTATAACGCCCGCCTCCGAACCGACCAGGAACCCAGGTAAACCCAGAAACATTAACAATATCAATGAGCATTAATATAAGCTCCATTCACCAAAATCAGATCGGATTTCAATAACCATAATATAAAAAAATAAGTCATCATTCAGAATTTTAGAAGAAAATCACAAATAAACAGCAAAATGATTGTGAATAGTTATCGAATTTAGGCACAACAATTCGAAAGAACGATATAAATAATTACCAGATTTTCTCGGCATGTAATACATGCGAGCATCACAAAGATTTTCAAATAATCGATTCAGGTTCAACATTGGGGTTTTTAGGACAATAACATATTTATATCAGTACACAATTCAGAGTTCGACATTAGTCATAAATGTATCAAAGGGGTACCTATGAGTAGTTATCAAAACAAGGGTTCGGACGAAAGTTCTTCTACATGGTTCAGATATAACCCCTTACCTTAATCCGAAGCTAATTTATCATATCCGAGTCTTTAGCTTTAACCTAGACGAGATTATCAAATCATCAAATAATAGTCTATAGAATAATATTATACTTAATACGGACTCACACATGCTCTCAAAATGAACCTCCCTCATCGCGTATGTAAAATTCTCAAAATGCCCTTAGGCGTAAATTTATCAAAATGCCCCTCTCGGACTTAAATCACCCAAACGGCCTTCCCGTAAGTAGAATCTCTCAAACGGCCTTCCCATAAATAGAATCACCCAAATAACCCTATTGTATGTCAATTTACACAAAAAAATACCTTTCTTAGGTCAAATTACCAAAATACCCCCCTTCGAGGTGGCAAATTACCAAAATACCTCCGTTACACTTTAATCGTCAAAATGACTTTTCCATAAGCAAAGTCACTAAAATAATCTCACTGTATGTAAATTTACTTCAAAATACCTCTTATAGGTAAAATTACCAAAATGTCTCTTCGGGGTGGTAAATTACCAAAGCACCCCTGGGGTTTTCCGGCACCGGAAAAATATCTTAAAATGTTATTTTAAGCATCCTGATATTATTTCTGCCCTAAAAAGTATCTTATAGATTTTTCGCCCGAAAATCTCATACCGGTGTCCGGATCGACCGCTAAAGGTCAGTTTCGAAAAAAATACCTATCGGCCTCAGAATGACCTCAAATTTTATAATATAAAACATATCCATAGAATAAGGTTTCCATAAAATTTTCAGATTAAAATTGTTTGGTTTGCTATGCTAAATAATTCGATAAAGTTTATTAATCGGTACCCCAAATTAGCATTCTTCCCGGACACCGAAAATTCTCTAAAATTTCCACAGCATAGGTTTCGTAAAAATATTGGGGGTTACAGTTTTTCACTTTTGTATGTCAATTTACACAAAAAAATACCTTTCTTAGGTCAAATTACCAAAATACCCCCCTTCGAGGTGGCAAATTCCCAAAATACCCCCCGTTACACTTTAATCATCAAAATGACTTTTCCATAAGCAAAGTAACTAAAATAATCCTACTGTATGTAAATTCACTTCAAAATACCTCTTATAGGTAAAATTACCAAAATACTCCCTTCGGGGTGGTAAATTACAAAAATACCCCTGGAGGTTTCGTCACCGAAAAAATCTAAAAAATATCTTAAATACTATTTTTAGCATCCTGAAGTCATTTTTGGGCTAAAAAGAATTTTAGAGAATTTTCGCCCGAAAATCCCGAACCGGTGTTCGGATCGAGCACTAAAGACTAATTTCACGAAAAATACCTATCGGCCTCGGAATGACATGAAATTTTAGAATATGAAACATATCAGTATAATAAGGTTTCCATAAAATTTTCAGCTTAAAAATGTTTGGTTTGTTATGCTAAATAATTCAATAAATTTCATTAATCGGTACCCCAAATTAGCGTCCTTCGCAGACACCGAAAATTCTCGAAAACTTCCAGAGCGTAGTTCTCATAAAAATATTTGGGGTTACAGTTTTTTACTTTGTCTAATTTTATCCCTAACTATTGATGAAAATTCGTGAAAAAAACTGCCTAAAGTAATTTTGATATTTAGCGACAATAACGATTACTATTCAAATTAATGCACACACTACTTCACCCAAACTGCACACAGTGTCTTCTTCTTCTCTTCAGCCACTGCCGAAGCTCATATGTCCTCCAAACCCACACATACACTCATCAATTATCATTAACACACTATAAACAACTAGATATGATTAATTCCATGTAAAACAAACACATCCTAACACACACTTATATGTAAATTAAACACACAAACACAATCACTCACCCTACTCACACCCGTAACACACACAAACTGAACTTCTCAAGAACAAACATGGTTAACACTCAAACACAAACGCTAGTCACCTACAACCCTTGGAAATTCATCCTAACATAATTAGCACATCACACCCGCACATCACACCCGCACACACTACCCCATACCTGAACATATACACTTGCATATACACACTGCACAGCCACGTTCATGGCTGTGCATACGCACACACCTCACAGCAATTCACACACGCACACACTGATTCCACATAACCCACACTAAATCACATAAAATAGATAGGGTAATATAATTACCCAACGAAGTTCTTCAATCACCCCTCTTCCTCTCAGATTGTTGCGTGCGGCGAGCCCCCTGTTTCTTCCTTCTTTCTCTTGCTCAGTCTCTGCTTCTTCTTTTTTTTTTCTTTTGCTTTTCCTTCTTCACCCGAATTTCCTTTCCACTTCTTATTAGAATTTTTTTTTCTTTCTAGCTTAGTCATTAAGCTAATAGGAGATGGCTCCGTGTGTGATCATCTTCCCAAAAATTTGACACCTAGCGACAAATTTTCACAATTTGCAAAGTAGCCCTCTATTTTTCCAAAATTACAAAAATTCCCCCAAAATGTCAAAATTACCTTTTTGCCCCGAAATATTTTTAAGCTCCTACATTGCTCAAATTTAGCGTCCGTTTATTTTTTCAGAGCCCAAATGGTTATTTAACCGTCTCCCAAAATTCGGGGTATTACAAGTGACTTCCTTTTTTTCTCTCTTATTGAGGCTAACCCTCTATTTTAATTTCTTTCATATGCTCAGGCATACCA
Source organism: Escallonia rubra (assembly GCA_033065855.1). NCBI lineage: Eukaryota > Viridiplantae > Streptophyta > Magnoliopsida > Escalloniales > Escalloniaceae > Escallonia > Escallonia rubra. The sequence goes on from JAVXUO010003053.1 coordinate 47,671, forward strand.
TTGTTGACTTCAATCATTTCATCTGTTACTGGCTTGACACGATTAGACTCTCGATTTTCTATTTCTTTCATCATTTTTTTCAAGTACTATTCGCTTTCAGGGTCCATTAGTTGTGACTCCTCATTAACCGTATTGATTAATTCATCATAACTTAAATCAGTAACCAAAGAGTAATCAAAATCTAACAGAATATTAAAAAGTCAAGGAGAACATACTAGGTAAGAAATTTTAGATTATCTAAAGAGACATAAGCATCTACATTTTTCGATTTGGGAATAGCCTCGGTATCAGGGCTGGTGATCTCCCCCATAGCCATATGTCCTAACTCGATCCTGCAGTTGTGCATGTCGTCCGGTGCTGAAATGATCAAGCTTGTCGGGACAGTAATTTAGTCATCCACTTCTGAGATAAGCACAAGAATGTGCATATTGCTGAAATTTGCTGCCATTCCCTTTGGCTCCATAGTGCTCATCCACTCAGGGGTATCTTCTTTGATCGGTTCATTAAAGCTTGGTAGTTTGCCATCCTCCGCCAATTCACAGTCACAAAAGATCTCCCATTTATTGATCAGTTTTCTCGTCTCTATATTGTAGACCGACTCTGGGAATCCATAGTAACGTCCTTTTTTTTCTTAACGAAGTATCTGTTCATTGTAGGGACCTTAGTCATGGTGCCAAAGTTCATGGGCCTACCATCCTTGCGGACTTCCTTGGCCTGAGCTATCTTCTTGATAGCTTCCTTCCTTTCTTTCTTGGTTGGCATGTATGCCAACCCAAACTGGTCTTTCTTGTTCTCTAGAACTGGGACACTATGAAGTCCCTGGCATTTTTGGTCAAACATTTTCTGGAAAACAAGTAGAGTCTTCTAATCATGGGAAGTACTATAGTCTTATTGTAAGGTGCAAAAGTGAAAAAGTTTTCACCAAGACAAACTTTCTCGAGTTCCAAACATTGAATTGGGCTATCGATCTTGAATCCACTGAGAAGCAAGTCTAATGAGTCATGTAGAACCACAACATTATCCTGGTTATTCTCCATCTGTCCAATTTAGGGTAACTGTGAGTCTCCAACAATCGTGAAATTGGCTCAATCGATGGCAAAAATTTAATATTCTGGTGAAACGTATAAGGGATTGCTCTGATTGAGTGTATCCACGGTGGCAACAGAAGATTAAATGCAATAGGTATGTCTAACACCTAAAATTCCACTTCAAAAGTTGGCGGTTCCAATGGTTATGGGAAGTTTGGCTGTGCCAATCACCTCTCTCCTCGTTTTGTCGTAGGCCTGGACGGCTTGGGCTAGAAGGGGTAAATTCTGAGGGACCTATGCCAATGGCTTAAACAGTAAGTAAGGGGCATATATTGAAAGTAGAATAGTTGTCTATGAGGATTAGGGGAACCCTCTTATCAAGTGTCAACATTGTAATATCGAGTAGGTCGTTGTGGCCTAATCCTGACTTGGCAAATCAGATTCAGAGAAGGTAATGACATTTCTATAATGAATAGCCCCTAGTACTTAGGATAGGTCTTCCAACAGGGTCTGCATGGCTATCTGGGCATTAATGAGTAACTTGATCAAGACTTGTTGTTTGTGTGAGTAAGAAGCAGTAACAATCCCCAAATGGAAATATTAGCTTGGGTCTTCTTCAGTTGCCTTAATACCTCGTCGTCGAGGGGGACTTGTAAGAATAGTGGCTCTTATATGGCTGGTTGGGGAACAGTTTAATAAACTCAACTTGCTCTCGTCAAATATGACACCTCAATATTGGGCCTAAACACAAAGCCCATATCCTCATCATAATCTTCTTCCAGCAGTGAAGGTCTCGCCTTCCATTAATTCTTTCCATGAGATAACACCATAGAAATCTGGTAAAGAATCAAAAGCAAAAACAGACTAAACATGCACACTGTCTTATTGGAGAAATAAGTATAACCAGATCTATCACTTGTAGAGCATCATCAATAATATTAACCTTTTGAGCTAGTAAGGGTTCATTCCTGTCATTGGGTCTGGTGGAAGGGGAAACTTCACCTTTGTCAAAGAGGTCATGGATGCCATGTTTAAGACTCATACATTTATCTAGAGAATGTCCCTTTCCTTGGTGATTGGCGCAGAAAGCTTGAATCTCATACCCATCAGGTATTAGTGTTGGTGTGTGACAGGCTGTAACTTGGATATCATCCCCCCCCCCCCCCTTAATAATTGTTTCAACAACTTTGGCAATGAGGCATTCAATGGGTGAAATTTCTTTTTGGCTCTGAGATTGCTTCCCATGATACTACCTTCTGTGCTCGGACATTGTTAACGTTGTTAGCACTGGCAGGCTTCAGTGGAACATTGGGATTTCTAGGGCCTGCGCTGTATACTCCTGGCTTCATCTCACAAAAAAAATGGTTCTTTTATTGATCGCGTCCTTGATCTGTACTAGGGATCCCATTAATGACTTGAGCATGTGTGGTAATGGCTAAAATTGTATTCATGATACACTGAGAGTAGATTGTTTCTCGCTATGTTGACTTGTTCCTCCTCCGTATGGCGATTCACCATTTTAGCAGATTTTATTCCATCTCATGATAAAAGGAAGTACCGATTCATTTGACGTTTGCTTGTGTCTCTAGGTCTCTACAAGTGATGTCTAAATCAGCGTTGTACTTGTATTGATTTACAAATCCTCTCGAGTTCAGACTCGGACTTCCTTTATGATAAGGAACCATCGAGAGGCGGTTAGGATAAGGTGGGAAAGTTGTATTACTTGATTTTGGTTCACTCCATATGGCGCCAATGCATGCATTACTTCTTGATGTGGATTTTGGGGTCTGTGGTTCTACCAAACTTGTCTATTTTTAGCATCTTGAACTTAGGCAAAAATCGGTCTTCCGAGTTCATGGTGACTGCGCTGAGATCTAGTAGGTCATCTACCCTTATCATTCAGGAAATTTGGGCTTTGAGCTCTGTCATCTTATCCTTCCCTTCCGAGATAGCGAGTTTCAACTTCCTTATTTTCAGATTCATATTGCCATTGGAACTCGGCCTTTTTTTTTTTTTTTGTCGTCCTGTTGATTTGCTAGGGCTGCAAAGCTGCCTTGAAAATATTATTTTAAATCACTGACAGAACATACCGAATCTGATATATGTGGATATTGTTTTAGTTCGTGTGAACTTCCCGAACGAGTCCCGATATCAACCTTGTTTAGCCTTAACTATATAGAGATTTTTTTGAAAGTTTAATCACACAGGCTACATACCTTGAACTGGCAAGTTTATACCTCATAGGGGATGTGAGGTATTGACTAATGACAAGGCTTGACTAACCGATGTTTTGGGTTTATTTTGGATTTTTCAAAAATTAGGGGGATAAGGCTGACTAATAGTCCGGTTACCCGGGGATAAACCGGCTGGTTTAGTTAGTGGGTGTAAAGTTTTTCTCTAAAAAGTTTTGGGTAAGAAGGATTACTAACTAACCGTCCTATTGCCTGGAAGGTGAACCGGCCGGTTGGTCCCAATGGATCTACGGTTTCGTTTGGAAAAATTCTAGAACCGTGAAAGTCCTGACTAACTGTCCAGTAACCTTTTGGGTTAACCGGGCGGTTGGTCAGTGGGTTTTTTTGAATTTCATAAAAACTATAGGAAGGTCAGCCTTCTGACTAACTCTCTAGTAACCTGGTGGGTTAACCGGCCGGTCGATCAATAAGTTGGAAGTTTAGGATTTGAAATTTTTTGGAAAGGTCAGGGTTCTTACTACTCGTCTAGTAACCTTGGGGCTTAACCGGCTGGTTGGTCAGTGGGTTTAGGATTTTGAAGGCTAGACATATCTAGATAGTCAAAGTTTTTGACTAACCACCGAGTAACCTGGTGGGTTAATTGGCCGATTGGTCAGTGGATTTAGGGTTTAGGGTATAAGTCAGCAAGTTCAAATTCGAACGTATAACATATACTAAGTAACCGTCTGATTACTAGGTCGACCAATGGACTGATTAGTCAAAGACTCTCCTTCTTTGTAAGACGACTAGCTAGCTTATAGACTATTTGCTGGTTCCCATGCCAATATGCTATTGGCCCAATTAGGTAGTCTCCCATAATAAGGTAGAACACCGAACGGTAGGGGAGTGTGGTTTCTCTCTCAATGCCCGTCTAAGGTCACTCTTTCAACTCGACTCGTACCATATACCTTCCATCAATAACTCAGGTCGTTAATAATGGGCGATCACCAATACGTGTACAAGTCTTTTAATATACCGAAAAACCAAGAGGTCATTTTAGTACGTGGCCTTGGGCTGACGGTACAGCCGAATTCGCCTTATAACTAGGAAGTTCAAGGGTTTCAACCGTTGCCCTTGAGTGTGTGGGTTAGCGATAGACGTGCGGGTGTGTAAGGTGTAAAAATAAAAGCACAATTACCCTAGTTATAATTCAAGGGTTTCAACAGTTGCCCTCGAGTGGGTGGGTTAGAGACAAACGTGGCGTGTGTAAGGTATAGAATAAAAGCAGAATTATCCCAGTTATATCACATTGTACATGTTATACACCAAAAGGAGAATACAAAATGGCCAGATTTTTTTAAGTATAGTCCTCTTAGTTTTTAGTTCCCAGTAGAGTCTCCACTATAGCGAACTGCCTAGGAAAAATTCCCTAGACCTCGGGAAGGGTCCAAAAATTTCTTAGATTTGCCATCTTATTTTATTAAACAAAGGAAAATAAAGAAAAACTACAAAAATGACTCTAAAATGTCCGAGGACAACTAATCTATTGAAAACAAAGAAATGGATTTGGGAACTAAGTTGTACGATGCGAAGGTATTAGGTACCCGGCATACCCTTTCGGTCTCTACTTCATTTCTATTTATTTTTTGAGGGGGCCATTCCTACCCAAAGGCTGAAGAAAAGGTCTCGGTATTTTTAACATACGACACATAAACATGTATAAAATAACATTAGACCAAATCCTATGATTCCATATGAATTCGACAACCAGGGTCAAATGACCTACGTCTCCAGTCGGACAAACCAGAATCAAAACCAAAGTAATTCGACTCTGATTCTACGGGAGGCGACCAACACTTCGATCTTAGACTCGAACTATGAAATGAAAACACTCTTTTTGAGCTTTTATGTAATAGAAATGAAATGTGGTCGCTAGAAATGGGGAATAATTTTAGACAACTAAACTAGACTAAAAAAAAGGTAAAATATACCTCGCTAGCCTACTTGCTTAGAAAACTCGAGAATGGTTTGTGACGGTTCCACGATGCAAGAGACTTATGACACTTTAGAGTGAACTATGAAGGGCTAAATTCTCTTAAGAGATGATATACCACTTCAAAGAGAAATGGTATAAAGCTCTAGGGAGAAAAATCTGGATGCTTGAAAAGGTAGGCCAAAGGCCTTATTTATAGAGGTCTGGAATGTTAGAAAACATAAAGATGTTCATAACAACATGCGATTTGATGATAAGCCAGAATATTTGATAAAAACTACAGATTGACAAAAGTCAATTAACCGATCAGTTTGTCGAAAATCGGCCGGTTTATCCCATAATTTTATAATATTTTTTCCTAAATTTCGAGACATTATCTGACCGTACTTCTGTAATTATCTCTGATTTTGTAAATGGAATGTATCATATTCAGCATTTATCTTTCTAAACCATATAATTCATTAACTTAAGCTCTTGCATCAAGGATAAATCACAGAATAATTCCTTGAATCTTCTAGAGAAATAGCAATCTAGACATGGACTGGACTAACCTAGATGGACTACATTGAGCTCAATTAATGACTGACAACTGGACTGAATTGCTAGACTAGACTAAACAACTGGACTGGACGAAACAGCTGGACTGGTCAATTGAACCAAATTAACCCGGTCATATTATCGGGTTTAATCCCTAATAATAAGCTCTAAATAATAAAGCTCAATGTTTATTTAATTAAAAATAACTACAAAAGTAAGCCCCGACCCGGAGGCGGACCTACACATACTATTTCAAAATATTCCTGCTTACCAGAAATATAATACCCAAAGAATTTTACCAAGAACATAACCTTAAAATGATAATTAGAGCTCTAAATGTATCACAAATCAAAAGCATTTGTATTTATCCTCAAAGTCTAATAAATGCAGCGGAAATCTAATAACAATAGTCACTTCCCAAACATTGGGGTTACCAAAAGCTACTTAATCAAACTATTACAAGTTCTCATTTTCAAGTCACTAAAAAGAGTCTACAATTAAAGAACAATTCTGACTCATGCTTATAGATAACTCCTCTACTGATGTCTCAGCTTAAATACCTGAAATGGGAGGAGAAAGGGGGGGTGAGCACAAAGCCCAGTAAAGATCACACGCACACACCCACAGAGTACAACGCAGGTATCCAATAATATGTAGCTGAGTCAAAACGAAACATATGAAAACAAGGTGCAAAGACGATAGTAAATCTTGGCACGACAAATCTCATTACGGGATATTAACCCATCAAAGGTCAAATCAAAGTCAAAAGGTCATAATCAAATAATTGAACTAATAATCAAAACAATACAATCACGTAACACGTGACTGTAAAGCACGTTAACCTAAGCACGCGGAGGTTCTAAGTCAAAGTTGCATACCGGTAGCAATTGTCATATCATGTCATGGCATCACGTTAACCTAAGCACGTGAATGTTCTAAAATATTAGTTCAATTCACAGAGATCAAATTGACATCAAAGTATTTAACGGTAATACTAGCTAACCGCAAAAGTGTCAAAACTTGCATTTCAATAAGGAAGACTTAATAATTTTAGAAACTATTCGATATTAGACTCGAATCGAAGAGGACGAACAAACGAGTTTAATGGAAGTGAAATGGCTTGAATCTGAGTTCGTACGGTTCCATAAATTTCAAATAACGAAATATGGGCAAAAGAGTTAACAAACTTTGTGAACCATTAAGAGCTTGACAAGTGGCAAAGCCACTTTTGGCATTTGGACGGCAACTTCTCACAAGAGAAGAACCTGAATAGTACTGCCATGTAAGGTACGGTACAGCCTACAACTAAACCATGAAGCGAAAGAAAAAAAAAGAAACAGAGCACAAGCCGCAAAGTATCAAAGGATTAATCGAGACACCAAATTCACGATTTCACAAAGATCACATCAAAACTCATTCCAATGCAACAATCTAACGATATAAATCTGATAGAGGTAGATGTAGCACGTATAACCCTTACCTCAAATCTATATAATAGTCTTCACCAAATTGCGATCGCTTCCAAAAACCTCAAAACCTAGATATTATAATTAACCCACATACGTTAAAATCTTAACAAGAACAATTCTAATATGATCTAATTCATCCTTATAATCCAAAGTGGGTTCAAGATTCTTACCAATTGTAAGTAGAAGGTTGAAATCCTCAAGCCCTAATTTTCTCTTTCTTCTCCTCTCTCTGAAAGACCAGACTCAATTTATCGATAAAACACAACTAACCAGTCTTTTTATTTCTCTAAATTTGGTAAATTACTCTAAAGGCCCCTAAAGATATGTTACTTATTCAAAAGGAATTCCAAAATATTCTTAAAATTTCAAAAGTAACCCAAGAATTAAAATAATTAGCTACATATTATTTGGGGTATTACATTCTCCCCTCCTTATAAAAATTTAGTCCTCAAAATTTATACACCTCAGTCACCAAATATGAATATACAATCACAATTGTAGACTTCCAGAGTTTTCACTATCTAAGCGCTCTAACTCTTCACCAAAGCTCACGAGCAAATATCTAAAGACATACAAAAATGTGGAACAAGCATCAATCAAAGCATAAGCTCTAGCTAAAACTATGTAAAATTTACCTGTCACTACATCATGGAGATGCAGTAGCATCCTTCTCTGTCAAGGCATAAGCTCGAGCCCGAGTTGTTCCAGCTTGATTATTTCCTGGCAGCTGATTCTGTTTCCCCCTACCCTGAGTAAATTGAGGCTTAAGCGGCTGATGGCAATCCCGAATCCTATGTCCCTGCTGCTGACAATTAAAACACGCGCCACTCTACCAATAACATACACCTCTATGGTTCTTCCCACAAGTTTTGCAAGCTTCGACGGGATTCTGGGTATTCTGAACCAGTTCCTTAATAGCTAAGTTGTTGGTCTTACTCTTAGGCTGAACCATGTCATTGCCCTTTAAGCTACTCTCTTCTCTTCCTCTCTTCTGTCTCTGCTCCTTATAGTACTTACGCCCAGTCTCGACATCTTTCTCGACCCTCTGAGCCTTGTCCAAGACTTGACCATATGAGTCTAGAGTCACAGCGGTTAAAAACTTTCGAATACTGTACCTTAGTCCATTCTTAAAACGTGTTGCACGCCTCTCTTCAGTATCTATAACGTTCGTTGCAAACCTCGACAATCTGGCAAATCTAGTCTCGTAATCCTTAACAGTTTCATCCTCTCTTTGCTCTAACTTTAAGAACTCTTCCACCATATCATCCTTCATATTTCTAGGGAAGTATTTGGCAAGAAATATTTCCTGGAAACGTGCCCAAGTCAAAGCTTGTTCCTCCTCAACACTCAAAGTTCTCCAGACCATTTTCCACACTGGTCAGCCTCGGTTTCCAACTGGTACACCGCGAGGTCCACTTTTTGACGATCGGTGATGATCAGAAGCGTAAACCTCTTCTCTAACTTACTCAACCAAGCCTCTGCATCCTCTGGCTTGTCTGTACCAACAAATGTCGGACAATTTAGGCGGTTAAATGCCTTGATGGTATCTGCAGTCAAAGGCGTAGGAGGGGCTTCTGCTTCCACGTTGACCCCAGTGACATTATTACTGCTACGACCAGCTCTAGTACCCCCTCTAGCTGCACGTGGCGGCATAGCTCCTGAGATAGCGAAAAACTTATAAGATCACAACTTATTGTTTAAATGCCACAAACTTAAGTACTAATAAAGCTAGACTTCTGAACTATATCTCAAACATCATAAAAATCATCCCAAATCATTGAAAGCTTAAGTCTAAAGAGTCTACAGAATCTTAAACCTATGCTCTGATACCAAATCTGTCACACCCCGACCCAGAGGCGGACCTACACATACTATTTCAAAATATTCTTGCTTATCAGAAATATAATATCCAAAGAATTTTACCAAGAACATAACCTCAAAATGATAATCAGAGCTCTAAATGTATCCCAAATCAAAAGCATTTGTATTTATCCTCAAAGTCTAATAAATGCAGCGGAAATCTAATAACAATAGTCACTTCCCAAACATTGGGGTTACCAAAAGCTACTTAATCAAACTATTACAAGTTCTCATTTTCAAGTCACTAAAAAGAGTCTACAATTAAAGAACAACTCTGACTCATGCTTATAGATAACTCCTCTATTTATGTACCAGCGTAAATACCTGAAATGGGAGGAGAAATGGGGGGTGAGCACAAAGCCCAGTAAAGATCACACGCACACACCCACAGAGTACAACGCAGGTATCCAATAATATGTAGCTGAGTCAAAACGAAACATATGAAAACAAGGTGCAAAGACGATAGTAAATCTTGGCACGACAAATCTCATTACGGGATATTAACCCATCAAGGTCAAATCAAAGTCAAAAGGTCATAATCAAATAATTGAACTAATAATCAAAACAATACAATCACGTAACACGTAACACGTGACTGTAAAGCACGTTAACCTAAGCACGCGGAGGTTCTAAGTCAAAGTTGCATACCAGTAGCAATTATCATATCATGTCATGGCATCACGTTAACCTAAGCACGCGAAGGTTCTAAAATATTAGCTCAATTCAAAGAGATCAACTTGACATCAAAGTATTTAACGGTAATAATAGCTAACCGCAAAAGTGTCAAAACTTGCATTTCAATAAGGATGACTTAACAATTTTAGAAACTATTCAAAATTAGACTAGAATCGAAGAGGACGATGAGATGAGTTTAACGGAAGTTAAATCACTTGAATCTGAGTTCGTACGGTTTCAAACATTTGAAATAACGAAATATGGGCAAAAGAGTTAACAAACTTTGTGAACCATTAAGAGCTTGACAAGTGGCAAAGCCACTTTTGGCATTTGGACGGCAACTTCTCACAAGAGAAGAACCTGAATAGTACTGCCATGTAAGGTACGGTACGGCCTACAACCAAACCATGAAGCGGAAGAAAAAAAAAGAAATAGAGCACAAGCCACAAAGTATCAAAGGATTAATCGAGACACCAAATTCACGATTTCACAAAGATCACATCAAAACTCATTCCAATGCAACAATCTAACGATATAAATCTGATAGAGGTAGATGTAGTACGTATAACCCTTACCTCAAATCTATATAATAGTCTTAACCAAATTACGATCGCATCCAAAAACATAAAAAGCTAGATATTATAATTAACCCACCTACGTTAAAATCTTAACAAGAACAATTCTAATATGATCTAATTCATCCTTATAATCCAAAGTGGGTTCAAGATTCTTACCAATTGTAAGTAGAAGGTTGAAATCCTCAAGCCCTAATTTTCTCTTTCTTCTCCTCTCTCTGAAAGACCAGACTCAATTTATCGATAAAACACAACTAACCAGTCTTTTTATTTCTCTAAATTTGGTAAATTACTCTAAAGGCCCCTAAAGATATGTTACTTATTCAAAAGGAATTCCAAAATATTCTTAAATTTTCAAAAGTAACCCAAGAATTAAAATAATTAGCTACATATTATTTGGGGTCTTACATTCTCCCATCCTTATAAAAATTTCGTCCTCGAAATTTATACACCTCAGCCACCAAATATGAATATACTATCACAACTGTAGACTTCCAGAGTTTTCACTATCTAAGCGCTCTAACTCTCTACCAAAGCTCACGAGCAAATATCTAAAGACATACGAAAATGTGGAACAAGCATCAATCAAAGCATAAGCTCTAGCTAAACTATGTAAAATTTACCTGTCACTACATCATGGAGATGCAGTGGCATCCTTCTCTGTCAAGGCATAAGCTCGAGCCTGAGTTGTTCCAGCTTGATTATTTCCTGGCAGCTGATTCTGCATCCCCCTACCCTGAGTAAATTGAGGCTTAAGCGGCTGATGGCAATCCCGAATCCTATGTCCCTGCTGCTGACAATTAAAACACGCGCCACTCTACCAATAACATACACCTCTATGGTTCTTCCCACAAGTTTTGCAAGCTTCTACGGGATTCTGGGTATTCTGAACCAGTTCCTTAATAGCTAAGTTGTTGGTCTTACTCTTAGGCTGAACCATGTCATTGCCCTTTAAGCTATTCTCTTCTCTTCCTCTCTTCTGTCTCTGCTCCTTATAGTACTTACGCCCAGTCTCGACATCTTTCTTGACCCTCTGAGCCTTGTCCAAGACTTGACCATATGTGTCTAGAGTCACAGCAGTTAAAAACTTCCGAATACTGTACCTTAGTCCGTTCTTGAAACGTGTTGCACGCCTCTCTTCAGTATCTATAACGTGCGTTGCAAACCTCGACAATCTGGCAAATCTAGTCTCGTAATCCTTAACAGTTTCATCCTCTCCTTGCTCTAACTTTAAGAACTCTTCCACCATATCATCCTTCATATTTCTAGGGAAGTATTTGGCAAGAAATATTTCCTGGAAACGTGCCCAAGTCAAAGCTTGTTCCTCCTCAACACTCAAAGTTCTCTCGACCATTTTCCACCACTGGTCAGCCTCGTTTTCCAACTGGTACACCGCGAGGTCCACTTTTTGACGATCGGTGATGTTCAGAAGCTTAAACCTCTTCTCTAACTTACTCAACCAAGCCTCTGCATCCTCTGGCTTGTCTGCACCAACAAATGTCGGACAATTTAGGCGGTTAAATGCCTTGATGGTATCTGCAGTCAAAGGCGTAAGAGGGGCTTCTGCTTCCACGTTGACCCCATTGACATTATTACCCCTACGACCACCTCTAGGACCCCTCGAGCTGCAGGCGGCGGCATAGCTCCTGAGATAGCGAAAAACTTATAAGATCACAACTTATTGTTTAAATGCCACAAACTTAAGTACTAATAAAGCTAGACTTCTGAACTATATCTCAAACATCATAAAAATCATCCCAAATCATTGAAAGCTTAAGTCTAAAGAGTCTACAGAATCTTAAACCTATGCTCTGATACCAAATCTGTCACACCCTCGATCTGAAGGCGGACCTACACATACTATTTCAAAATATTCCTGCTTACCAGAAATATAATACCCAAAGAATTTTACCAAGAACATAACCTCAAAATGATAATCAGAGCTCTAAATGTATCCCAAATCAAAAGCATTTGTATTTATCCTCAAAGTCTAATAAATGCAGCGGAAATCTAATAACAATAGTCACTTCCCAAACATTGGGGTTACCAAAAGCTACTTAATCAAACTATTACAAGTTCTCATTTTCAAGTCACTAAAAAGAGTCTACAATTAAAGAACAATTTTGACTCATGCTTATAGATAACTCCTCTACTGATGTACCAGCTTAAATACCTGAAATGGGAGGAGAAATGGGGGGTGAGCACAAAGCCCAGTAAAGATCACACGCACACACCCACAGAGTACAACGCAGGTATCCAATAATATGTAGCTGAGTCAAAACGAAACATATGAAAACAAGGTGCAAAGACGATAGTAAATCTTGGCACGACAAATCTCATTACGGGATATTAACCCATCAAAGGTCAAATCAAAGTCAAAAGGTCATAATCAAATAATTGAACTAATAATCAAAACAATACAATCACGTAACACGTAACACGTGACTGTAAAGCACTTTAACCTAAGCACGCGGAGGTTCTAATTCAAAGTTGCATACCGGTAGCAATTGCCATATCATGTCATGACATCACGTTAACCTAAGCACGTGAAGGTTATAAAATATTAGTTCAATTCAAAGAGGTTAAACGGACATCAAAGTATTTAACGGTAATACTAGCTAACCGCAAAAATATCAAAACTTGCATTTCAATAAGGATGACTTAACAATTTTAGAAACTATTCAAAATTAGACTAGAATCGAAGAGGACGAAGAGATGAGTTTAACGGAAGTTAAATCGTTTGAATCTGAGTTCGTACGGTTTCAAACATTTGAAATAACGAAATATGGGCAAAAGAGTTAACAAACTTTGTGAACCATTAAGAGCTTGACAAGTGGCAAAGCCACTTTTGGCATTTGGACGGCAACTTCTCACAAGAGAAGAACCTGAATAGTACTGCCATGTAAGGTACGGTACGGCCTACAACCAAACCATGGAGCGGAAGGAAAAAAAAAGAAACAGAGCACAAGCCGCAAAGTGTCAAAGGGCACATTAATCGAGACACCAAATTCACGATTTCACAAATATCATATCAAAACTCATTCCAATGCAACAATCTAACAATATAAATCTGATAGAGGTAGATGTAGTACGTATAACCCTTACCTCAAATCTATATAATAGTCTTCACCAAATTGCGATCGCTTCCAAAAACCTCAAAACCTAGATATTATAATTAACCCACCTACGTTAAAGTCTTAACAAGAACAATTCTAATATGATCTAATTCATCCTTATAATCCAAAGTGGGTTCAAGATTCTTACCAATTGTAAGTAGAAGGTTGAAATCCTCAAGCCCTAATTTTCTCTTTCTTCTCCTCTCTCTGAAAGACCAGACTCAATTTATCGATAAAACACAACTAACCAGTCTTTTTATTTCTCTAAATTTGGTAAATTACTCTAAAGGCCCCTAAAGATATGTTACTTATTCAAAAGGAATTCCAAAATATTCTTAAAATTTCAAAAGTAACCCAAGAATTAAAATAATTAGCTACATATTATTTGGGGTATTACATTCTCCCATCCTTATAAAAATTTCGTCCTCGAAATTTATACACCTCAGCNACCAAATATGAATATACTATCCCAGCTATAGACTCCCAGAGTTTCCACTATCTAAACGTTCTAACTCTCCACCAAAGCTCACAAGCAAATATCTAAAGACATACGAAAATGTGGAACAAGCATCAATCAAAGCATAAGCTCTAGCTAAACCTATGTAAAATTTACCTGTCACTACATCATGGAGATGCAGTAGCATCCTTCTCTGTCAAGGCATAAGCTCGAGCCCGAGTTGTTCCAGCTTGATTATTTCCTGGCAGCTGATTCTGCATCCCTCTACCCTGAGTAAATTGAGGCTTAAGCGGCTGAGGGCAATCCCGAATCCTATGTCCCTGCTGCTGACAATTAAAACACGCGCCACTCTGCCAATAACATACACCTCTATGGTTCTTCCCACAAGTTTTGCAAGCTTCGACGGGATTCTGGGTATTCTGAACCAGTTCCTTAATAGCTAAGTTGTTGGTCTTACTCTTAGGCTGAACCATGTCATTGCCCTTTAAGCTACTCTCTTCTCTTCCTCTCTTCTGTCTCTGCTCCTTATAGTACGTATGCCCAGTCTCGACATCTTTCTCGACCCTCTGAGCCTTGTCCAAGACTTGACCATATGTGTCTAGAGTCACAGCAATTAAAAACTTCTGAATGTTGTACCTTAGTCTGTTTCTAAAACGTGTTGCACGTCTCTCTTCAGTATCTATAACGTGTGTTGCAAACCTCGACAATCTGGCAAATCTAGTCTCGTAATCCTTAACAGTTTCATCCTCTCTTTGCTCTAACTTTAAGAACTCTTCCACCATATCATCCTTCATATTTCTAGGGAAGTATTTGGCAAGAAATATTTCCTGGAAACGTGCCCAAGTCAAAGCTTGTTCCTCCTCAACACTCAAAGTTCTCTCAACCATTTTCGAGCACTGGTCAGCCTCGGTTTCCAACTGGTACACCGCGAGGGCCACCTTTGGACGATCGGTGATGTTCAGAAGCTTAAACCTCTTCTCTAACTTACTCAACCAAGCCTCTGCATCCTCTGGCTTGTCTGCACCAACAAATGTCGGACAATTTAGGAGGTTAAATGCCTTAATGGTATCTGCAGTCAAAGGCGTAGGAGGGGCTTCTGCTTCCACGTTGACCCCGTTGACATTATTACCCCTACGACCACCTCTAGTACCCCTCTAGCTGCACGCGGCGGCATAGCTCCTGAGATAGCGAAAAACTTATAAGATCACAACTTATTGTTTAAATGCCACAAACTTAAGTACTAATAAAGCTAGACTTCTGAACTATATCTCAAACATCATAAAAATCATCCCAAATCATTGAAAGCTTAAGTCTAAAGAGTCTACAGAATCTTAAACCTATGCTCTGATACCAAATCTGTCACGCCCTGGCCCGGAGGCGGACCTACACATACTATTTCAAAATATTCCTGCTTACCAGAAATATAATACCCAAAGAATTTTACCAAGAACATAACCTCAAAATGATAATCAGAGCTCTAAATGTATCCCAAATCAAAAGCATTTGTATTTATCCTCAAAGTCTAATAAATGCAGCGGAAATCTAATAACAATAGTCACTTCCCAAACATTGGGGTTACCAAAAGCTACTTAATCAAACTATTACAAGTTCTCATTTTCAAGTCACTAAAAAGAGTCTACAATTAAAGAACAACTCTGACTCATGCTTATAGATAACTCCTCTATTTATGTCTCAGCTTAAATACCTGAAATGGGAGGAGAAATGGGGGGTGAGCACAAAGCCCAGTAAAGATCACACGCACACACCCACAGAGTACAACGCAGGTATCCAATAATATGTAGCTGAGTCAAAACGAAACATATGAAAACAAGGTGCAAAGACGATAGTACATCTGGGCACGACAAATCACATTACGGGATATTAACCCATCAAGGTCAAATCAAAGTCAAAAGGTCATAATCAAATAATTGAACTAATAATCAAAACAATACAATCACGTAACACGTAACACGTGACTGTAAAGCACGTTAACCTAAGCACGCGGAGGTTCTAAGTCAAAGTTGCATACCGGTAGCAATTTCCATATCATGTCATGGCATCACGTTAACCTAAGCACGCGAAGGTTCTAAAATATTAGCTCAATTCAAAGAGATCAACTTGACATCAAAGTATTTAACGGTAATACTAGCTAACCGCAAAAGTGTCAAAACTTGCATTTCAATAAGGAAGACTTAACAATTTCAGAAACTACTCGATATTAGACTCGAATCGAAGAGGACGAAAAGATAAGTTTAATGGAAGTGAAATCGCTTGAATCTGAGTTCGTACGGTTTCAAACATTTGAAATAACGAAATATGGGCAAAAGAGTTAACAAACTTTGTGAACCATTAAGAGCTTGACAAGTGGCAAAGCCACTTTTGGCATTTGGACGGCAACTTCTCACAAGAGAAGAACCTGAATAGTACTGCCATGTAAGGTACGGTACAGCCTACAACTAAACCATGAAGCGAAAAAAAAAAAAAGAAACAGAGCACAAGCCGCAAAGTATCAAAGGATTAATCGAGACACCAAATTCACGATTTCACAAAGATCACATCAAAACTCATTCCAATGCAACAATCTAACGATATAAATCTGATAGAGGTAGATGTAGCACGTATAACCCTTACCTCAAATCTATATAATAGTCTTCACCAAAATGCGATCGCTTCCAAAAACCTCAAAACCTAGATATTACAATTAACTCACTTACGTTAAAATCTTAACAAGAACAATTCTAATATGATCTAATTCATCCTTATAATCCAAAGTGGGTTCAAGATTCTTACCAATTGTAAGTAGAAGGTTGAAATCCTCAAGCCCTAATTTTCTCTTTCTTCTCCTCTCTCTGAAAGACCAGACTCAATTTATCGATAAAACACAACTAACCAGTCTTTTTATTTCTCTAAATTTGGTAAATTACTCTAAAGGCCCCTAAAGATATGTTACTTATTCAAAAGGAATTCCAAAATATTCTTAAAATTTCAAAAGTAACCCAAGAATTAAAATAATTAGCTACATATTATTTGGGGTATTACATTCTCCCCTCCTTATAAAAATTTCGTCCTCGAAATTTATACACCTCAGCCACCAAATATGAGTATACTATCACAACTGTAGACTCCCAGAGTTTCCATTATCTAAACGTTCTAACTCTCCACCAAAGCTCACAAGCAAATATCTAAAGACATACGAAAATGTGGAACAAGCATCAATCAAAGCATAAGCTCTAGCTAAACCTATGTAAAATTTACCTGCACTACCTCATGGAGATGCAATAGCATCCTTCTCTATCAAGGCATAAGCTCGAGCCCGAGTTGTTCCAGCTTGATTATTTCCTGGCAGCTGATTCTGCATCCCCCTACCATGAGTAAATTGAGGCCTAAGCGGCTGAGGGCAATCCCGAATCCTATGTCCCTGCTATTGACAATTGAAGCACGCGCCACTCTGCCAATAACATACACCTCTATGGTTCTTCCCACAAGTTTTGCAAGCTTCGACGGGATTCTGGGTATTCTGAACCAGTTCCTTAATAGCTAAGTTGTTGGTCTTACTCTTAGGCTGAACCATGTCATTGCCCTTTAAGCTACTCTCTTCTCTTCCTCTCTTCTGTCTCTGCTCCTTATAGTACTTACGCCCAGTCTCGACATCTTTCTCGACCCTCTGAGCCTTGTCCAAGACTTGACCATATGTGTCTAGAGTCACAGCAGTTAAAAACTTCCGAAGACTGTACCTTAGTCCGTTCTTGAAACGTGTTGCACGCCTCTCTTCAGTATCTATAACGTTCGTTGCAAACCTCGACAATCTGGCAAATCTAGTCTCGTAATCCTTAACAGTTTCATCCTCTCTTTGCTCTAACTTTAAGAACTCTTCCACCATATCATCCTTCATATTTCTAGGGAAGTATTTGGCAAGAAATATTTCCTGGAAACGTGCCCAAGTCAAAGCTTGTTCCTCCTCAACACTCAAAGTTCTCTCGACCATTTTCCACACTGGTCATCCTCGCTTTCCAATTGGTACACCGCGAGGTCCATTTTTTGACGATCGGTGATGTTCAGAAGCTTAAACCTCTTCTCTAACTTACTCAACCAAGCCTCTGCATCCTCTGGCTTGTCTGCACCAACAAATGTCGGACAATTTAGGAGGTTAAATGCCTTAATGGTATCTGCAGTCAAAGGAGTAGGAGGGGCTTCTGCTTCCACGTTGACTCCAGTGACATTATTACCCCTACGACCACCTCTAGTACCCCCTCTAGCTGCACGTGGCGGCATAGCTCCTGAGATAGCGAAAAACTTATAAGATCACAACTTATTGTTTAAATGCCACAAACTTAAGTACTAATAAAGCTAGACTTCTGAACTATATCTCAAACATCATAAAAATCATCCCAAATCATTGAAAGCTTAAGTCTAAAGAGTCTACAGAATCTTAAACCTATGCTCTGATACCAAATCTGTCACACCCCGACCCAGAGGCGGACCTACACATACTATTTCAAAATATTCCTGCTTACCAGAAATATAATACCCAAAGAATTTTACCAAGAACATAACCTTAAAATGATAATTAGAGCTCTAAATGTATCCCAAATCAAAAGCATTTGTATTTATCCTCAAAGTCTAATAAATGCAGCGGAAATCTAATAACAATAGTCACTTCCCAAACATTGGGGTTACCAAAAGCTACTTAATCAAACTATTACAAGTTCTCATTTTCAAGTCACTAAAAAGAGTCTACAATTAAAGAACAATTATGACTCATGCTTATAGATAACTCCTCTACTGATGTACCAGCTTAAATACCTGAAATGGGAGGAGAAATGGGGGGTGAGCACAAAGCCCAGTAAAGATCACATGCACACACCCACAGAGTACACCGCATGTATCCAATAATATGTAGCTGAGTCAAAACGAAACATATGAAAACAAGGTGCAAAGACGATAGTAAATCTTGGCACGACAAATCTCATTACGGGATATTAACCCATCAAGGTCAAATCAAAGTCAAAAGGTCATAATCAAATAATTGAACTAATAATCAAAACAATACAATCACGTAACACGTAATACGTGACTGTAAAACACGTTAACTTAAGCACGCAAATGTTCTAAGTTCAAAGTTGCATACCGGTAGTAATTGTCATACCATGTCATGGTATCACGTTAACTTAAGCACGTGAAGGTTTTAAAATATTAGTTCAATTCAAAGAGATCAAATTGACATCAAAGTATTTAACGGTAATACTAGCTAACCGCAAAAGTGTCAAAACTTGCATTTCAATAAGGATGACTTAACAATTTTAGAAACTACTCCATATTAGACTCGAATCGAAGAGGACGAAAAGATAAGTTTAATGGAAGTGAAATCACTTGAATCTGAGTTCGTACGGTTTCAAACATTTGAAATAACGAAATATAGGCAAAAGAGTTAACAAACTTTGTGAACCATTAAAAGCTTGACAAGTGGCAAAGCCACTTTTGGCATTTGGACGACAACTTCTCACAAGAGAAGTGCCTGGATAGTACTGCCACATAAGGTACGGTACAGCCTACAACTAAACCATGAAGCGAAAGAAAAAAAAAGAAACAGAGCACAAGCCGCAAAGTATCAAAGGATTAATCGAGACACCAAATTCACGATTTCACAAAGATCACATCAAAACTCATTCCAATGCAACAATCTAACGATATAAATCTGATAGAGGTAGATGTAGCACGTATAACCCTTACCTCAAATCTATATAATAGTCTTCACCAAAATGCGATCGCTTCCAAAAACCTCAAAACCTAGATATTACAATTAACTCACTTACGTTAAAATCTTAACAAGAACAATTCTAATATGATCTAATTCATCCTTATAATCCAAAGTGGGTTCAAGATTCTTACCAATTGTAAGTAGAAGGTTGAAATCCTCAAGCCCTAATTTTCTCTTTCTTCTCCTCTCTCTGAAAGACCAGACTCAATTTATCGATAAAACACAACTAACCAGTCTTTTTATTTCTCTAAATTTGGTAAATTACTCTAAAGGCCCCTAAAGATATGTTACTTATTCAAAAGGAATTCCAAAATATTCTTAAAATTTCAAAAGTAACCCAAGAATTAAAATAATTAGCTACATATTATTTGGGGTATTACATTCTCCCCTCCTTATAAAAATTTCGTCCTCGAAATTTATACACCTCAGTCACCAAATATGAATATACAATCACAATTGTAGACTTCCAGAGTTTCCACTATCTAAACGCTCTAACTCTTCACCAAAGCTCACGAGCAAATATCTAAAGACATACGAAAATGTGGAACAATCATCAATCAAAGCATAAGCTCTAGCTAAACCTATGTAAAATTTACCTGTCACTACATCATGGAGATGCAGTAGCATCCTTCTCTGTCAAGGCATAAGCTCGAGCCCGAGTTGTTCCAGCTTGATTATTTCCTGGCAGCTGATTCTGCATCCCTCTACCCTGAGTAAATTGAGGCTTAAGCGGCTGAGGGCAATCCCGAATCCTATGTCCCTGCTGCTGACAATTAAAACACGCGCCACTCTGCCAATAACATACACCTCTATGGTTCTTCCCACAAGTTTTGCAAGCTTCGACGGGATTCTGGGTATTCTGAACCAGTTCCTTAATAGCTAAGTTGTTGGTCTTACTCTTAGGCTGAACCATGTCATTGCCCTTTAAGCTATTCTCTTCTCTTCCTCTCTTCTGTCTCTGCTCCTTATAGTACTTACGCCCAGTCTCGACATCTTTCTCGCCCCTCTGAGCCTTGTCCAAGACTTGACCATATGTGTCTAGAGTCACAGCAGTTAAAAACTTCTGAATGTTGTACCTTAGTCCGTTCTTGAAACGTGGTGCCCGCCTCTCGTCAGTCTCTATAACGTTCGTTGCAAACCTCGACAATCTGGCAAATCTAGTCTCGTAATCCTTAACAGTTTCATCCTCTCCTTGCTCTAACTTTAAGAACTCTTCCACCATATCATCCTTCATATTTCTAGGGAAGTATTTGGCAAGAAATATTTCCTGGAAACGTGCCCAAGTCAAAGCTTGTTCCTCCTCAACACTCAAAGTTCTCTCAACCATTTTCCACAACTGGTCAGCCTAGGATTACAACTGGTACACCGCGAGGTCCACCTTTTGACGATCGGTGATGTTCAGAAGCTTAAACCTCTTCTCTAACTTACTCAACCAAGCCTCTGCATCCTCTGGCTTGTCAGTACCAACAAATGTCGGACAATTTAGGCGGTTAAATGCCTTGATGGTATCTGCAGTCAAAGGCGTAGGAGGGGCTTCTGCTTCCACGTTGACCCCGTTGACATTATTACCCCTACGACCACCTCTAGTACCCCTCTAGCTGCACGTGGCGGCATAGCTCCTGAGATAGCGAAAAACTTATAAGATCACAACTTATTGTTTAAATGCCACAAACTTAAGTACTAATAAAGCTAGACTTCTGAACTATATCTCAAACATCATAAAAATCATCCCAAATCATTGAAAGCTTAAGTCTAAAGAGTCTACAGAATCTTAAACCTATGCTCTGATACCAAATCTGTCATGCCCCCGACCCGGAGGCGGACCTACACAGACTATTTCAAAATATTCCTGCTTACCAGAAATATAATACCCAAAGAATTTTACCAAGAACATAACCTTAAAATGATAATTAGAGCTCTAAATGTATCCCAAATCAAAAGCATTTGTATTTATCCTCAAAGTCTAATAAATGCAGCGGAAATCTAATAACAATAGTCACTTCCCAAACATTGGGGTTACCAAAAGCTACTTAATCAAACTATTACAAGTTCTCATTTTCAAGTCACTAAAAAGAGTCTACAATTAAAGAACAATTCTGACTCATGCTTATAGATAACTCCTCTACTGATGTCTCAGCTTAAATACCTGAAATGGGAGGAGAAATGGGGGGTGAGCACAAAGCCCAGTAAAGATCACACGCACACACCCACAGAGTACAACGCAGGTATCCAATAATATGAAGCTGAGTCAAAACGAAACATATGAAAACAAGGTACAAAGACGATAGTACATCTTGGCACGACAAATCTCATTACGGGATATTAACCCATCAAGGTCAAATCAAAGTCAAAAGGTCATAATCAAATAATTGAACTAATAATCAAAACAATACAATCACGTAACACGTAACACGTGACTGTAGAGCACGTTAACCTAAGCACGCGGAGGTTCGAAGTCAAAGTTGCATACCGGTAGCAATTTCCATATCATGTCATGGCATCACGTTAACCTAAGCACTCGAGGGTTCTAA
Source organism: Escallonia rubra (assembly GCA_033065855.1). Classification (NCBI taxonomy): domain Eukaryota; kingdom Viridiplantae; phylum Streptophyta; class Magnoliopsida; order Escalloniales; family Escalloniaceae; genus Escallonia; species Escallonia rubra. The sequence continues at coordinate 69,841 of JAVXUO010003053.1, forward strand.
AATATTAGCTCAATTCAAAGAGATCAACTTGACATCAAAGTATTTAACGGTAATACTAGCTAACCGCAAAAGTGTCAAAACTTGCATTTCAATAAGGATGACTTAACAATTTTAGAAACTATTCAAAATTAGACTAGAATCGAAGAGGACGAAGAGATGAGTTTAACGGAAGTTAAATCGCTTGAATCCGAATTCGCACGGTTTCAAAAATTTGAAATAACGAAATATGGGCAAAAGAGTTAACAAACTTTGTGAACCATTAAGAGCTTGACAAGTGGCAAAGCCACTTTTGGCATTTGGACGGCAACTTCTCACAAGAGAAGAACCTGGATAGTACTGCCACATAAGGTACGGTACAGCCTACAACTAAACCATGAAGCGAAAGAAAAAAAAAGAAACAGAGCACAAGCCGCAAAGTATCAAAAGGCACATTAATCGAGACACCAAATTCACGATTTCACAAATATCATATCAAAACTCATTCCAATGCAACAATCTAACAATATAAATCTGATAGAGGTAGATGTAGTACGTATAACCCTTACCTCAAATCTATATAATAGTCTTCCCCAAATTGCGATCGCTTTCGAAAACCTCAAAACCTAGATATTATAATTAACTCACTTACGTTAAAATCTTAACAAGAACAATTCTAATATGATCTAATTCATCCTTATAATCCAAAGTGGGTTCAAGATTCTTACCAATTGTAAGTAGAAGGTTGAAATCCTCAAGCCCTAATTTTCTCTTTCTTCTCCTCTCTCTGAAAGACCAGACTCAATTTATCGATAAAACACAACTAACCAGTCTTTTTATTTCTCTAAATTTGGTAAATTACTCTAAAGGCCCCTAAAGATATGTTACTTATTCAAAAGGAATTCCAAAATATTCTTAAAATTTCAAAAGTAACCCAAGAATTAAAATAATTAGCTACATATTATTTGGGGTATTACATATCACCCCTCCTTATAAAAATTTCGTCCTCGAAATTTATACACCTCAGTCACCAAATATGAATATACTATCACAACTGTAGACTCCCAGAGTTTCCACTATCTAAATGCTCTAACTCTTCACCAAAGCTCACGAGCAAATATCTAAAGACATACGAAAATGTGGAACAAGCATCAATCAAAGCATAAGCTCTAGCTAAACCTATGTAAAATTTACCTGCACTACATCATGGAGATGCAGTGGCATCCTTCTCTGTCAAGGCATAAGCTCGAGCCCGAGTTGTTCCAGCTTGATTATTTCCTGGCAGCTGATTCTGCATCCCCCTACCCTGAGTAAATTGAGGCTTAAGCGGCTGAGGGCAATCCCGAATCCTATGTCCCTGCTGCTGACAATTAAAACACGCGCCACTCTGCCAATAACATACACCTCGATGGTTCTTCCCACAAGTTTTGCAAGCTTCGACGTGATTCTGGGTATTCTGAACAAGTTCCTTAATAGCTAAGTTGTTGGTCTTACTCTTAGGCTGAACCATGTCATTGCCCTTTAAGCTACTCTCTTCTCTTCCTCTCTTCTGTCTCTGCTCCTTATAGTACTTACGCCCAGTCTCGACATCTTTCTCGACCCTCTGAGCCTTGTCCAAGACTTGACCATATGTGTCTAGAGTCACAGCAGTTAAAAACTTCCGAATACTGTACCTTAGTCCGTTCTTGAAACGTGTTGCACGCCTCTCTTCAGTATCTATAACGTTCGTTGCAAACCTCGACAATCTGGCAAATCTAGTCTCGTAATCCTTAACAGTTTCATCCTCTCTTTGCTCTAACTTTAAGAACTCTTCCACCATATCATCCTTCATATTTCTAGGGAAGTATTTGGCAAGAAATATTTCCTGGAAACGTGCCCAAGTCAAAGCTTGTTCCTCCTCAACACTCAAAGTTCTCTCGACCATTTTCCACCACTGGTCAGCCTCGTTTTCCAATTGGTACACCGCGAGGTCCATTTTTTGACGATCGGTGATGTTCAGAAGCTTAAACCTCTTCTCTAACTTACTCAACCAAGCCTCTGCATCCTCTGGCTTGTCTGCACCAACAAATGTCGGACAATTTAGGCGGTTAAATGCCTTGATGGTATCTGCAGTCAAAGGCGTAGGAGGGGCTTCTGCTTCCACGTTGACCCCGTTGACATTATTACCCCTACGACCACCTCTAGTACCCCTCTAGCTGCACGCGGCGGCATAGCTCCTGAGATAGCGAAAAACTTATAAGATCACAACTTATTGTTTAAATGCCACAAACTTAAGTACTAATAAAGCTAGACTTCTGAACTATATCTCAAACATCATAAAAATCATCCCAAATCATTGAAAGCTTAAGTCTAAAGAGTCTACAGAATCTTAAACCTATGCTCTGATACCAAATCTGTCATGCCCCCGACCCGGAGGCGGACCTACACAGACTATTTCAAAATATTCCTGCTTACGAGAAATATAATACCCAAAGCATCTTACCAAGAACATAACCTTAAAATGATAATCAGAGCTCTAAATGTATCCCAAATCAAAAGCATTTGTATTTATCCTCAAAGTCTAATAAATGCAGCGGAAATCTAATAACAATAGTCACTTCCCAAACATTGGGGTTACCAAAAGCTACTTAATCAAACTATTACAAGTTCTCATTTTCAAGTCACTAAAAAGAGTCTACAATTAAAGAACAATTATGACTCATGCTTATAGATAACTCCTCTACTGATGTACCAGCTTAAATACCTGAAATGGGAGGAGAAATGGGGGGTGAGCACAAAGCCCAGTAAAGATCACAGGCACACACCCACAGAGTACAACGCATGTATCCAATAATATGTAGCTGAGTCACAACGAAACATATGAAAACAAGGTGCAAAGACGATAGTACATCTTGGCACGACAAATCTCATTAAGGGATATTAACCCATCAAGGTCAAATCAAAGTCAAAAGGTCATAATCAAATAATTGAACTAATAATCAAAACAATACAATCACGTAACACGTAACACGTGACTGTAGAGCACGTTACCCTAAGCACGCGGTGGTTCGACGTCAAAGTTGCGTACCGGTAGCAATTGTCATATCATGTCATGGCATCACGTTAACCTAAGCACTTGAAGGTTCTAAAATATTAGTTCAATTCAAAGAGATCAACTTGACATCAAAGTATTTAACGGTAATACTAGCTAACCGCAAAAGTGTCAAAACTTGCATTTCAATAAGGATGACTTAACAATTTTAGAAACTATTCAAAATTAGACTAGAATCGAAGAGGACGAAGAGATAAGTTTAATGGAAGTGAAATGGCTTGAATCTGAGTTCGTACGGTTCCATAAATTTCAAATAACGAAATATGGGCAAAAGAGTTAACAAACTTTGTGAACCATTAAGAGCTTGACAAGTGGCAAAGCCACTTTTGGCATTTGGACGGCAACTTCTCACAAGAGAAGAACCTGAATAGTACTGCCATGTAAGGTACGGTACAGCCTACAACTAAACCATGAAGCGAAAGAAAAAAAAAGAAACAGAGCACAAGCCGCAAAGTGTCAAAGGGCACATTAATCGAGACACCAAATTCACGATTTCACAAATATCATATCAAAACTCATTCCAATGCAACAATCTAACAATATAAATCTGATAGAGGTAGATGTAGTACGTATAACCCTTACCTCAAATCTATATAATAGTCTTCACCAAATTGCGATCGCTTCCAAAAACCTCAAAACCTAGATATTATAATTAACCCACCTACGTTAAAATCTTAACAAGAACAATTCTAATATGATCTAATTCATCCTTATAATCCAAAGTGGGTTCAAGATTCTTACCAATTGTAAGTAGAAGGTTGAAATCCTCAAGCCCTAATTTTCTCTTTCTTCTCCTCTCTCTGAAAGACCAGACTCAATTTATCGATAAAACACAACTAACCAGTCTTTTTATTTCTCTAAATTTGGTAAATTACTCTAAAGGCCCCTAAAGATATGTTACTTATTCAAAAGGAATTCCAAAATATTCTTAAAATTTCAAAAGTAACCCAAGAATTAAAATAATTAGCTACATATTATTTGGGGTATTACATTCACCCCTCCTTATAAAAATTTCGTCCTCGAAATTTATACACCTCAGTCACCAAATATGAATATACTATCACAGCTATAGACTCCCAGAGTTTCCACTATCTAAACGTTCTAACTCTCCACCAAAGCTCACAAGCAAATATCTAAAGACATACGAAAATGTGGAACAAGCATCAATCAAAGCATAAGCTCTAGCTAAACCTATGTAAAATTTACCTGCACTACCTCATGGAGATGCAATAGCATCCTTTTCTATCGAGGCATAAGCTCGAGCCCGAGTAGTTACAGCTTGATTAGTTCCTGGCAGCTGGTTCTGTATCCCTTTACCCTGAGTAAATTGGGGCCTAAGCGGCTGAGGGCAATCCCGAACCCTATGTCCCTGCTGCTGGCAATTAAAACACGCGCCACTCTTCCAATAACATACACCTCTATGGTTCTTCCCACAAGTTTTGCAAGCTTCGACGGGATTCTGGTTATTCTGACCCAGTTCCTTAATAGCTAAGTTGTTGGTCTTACTCTTAGGTTGAACCATGCCATTGCCCTCTAAGCTACTCTCTTCTCTTCCTCTCTTCTGTCTCTGCTCCTTATAGTACTTACGCCCAGTCTCGACATCTTTCTCGACCCTCTGAGCCTTGTCCAAGACTTGACCATATGAGTCTAGAGTCACAGCGGTTAAAAACTTTCGAATACTGTACCTTAGTCCATTCTTAAAACGTGTTGCACGCCTCTCTTCAGTATCTATAACGTGCGTTGCAAACCTCGACAATCTGGCAAATCTAGCCTCGTAATCCTTAACAGTTTCATCCTCTCCTTGCTCTAACTTTAAGAACTCTTCCACCATATCATCCTTCATATTTCTAGGGAAGTATTTGGCAAGAAATATTTCCTGGAAACGTGCCCAAGTCAAAGCTTGTTCCTCCTCAACACTCAAAGTTCTCTCAACCATTTTCCACCACTGGTCAGCCTCGTTTTCCAACTGGTACACCGCGAGGTCCACTTTTTGACGATCGGTGATGTTCAGAAGCTTAAACCTCTTCTCTAACTTACTCAACCAAGCCTCTGCATCCTCTGGCTTGTCTGTACCAACAAATGTCGGACAATTTAGGCGGTTAAATGCCTTGATGGTATCTGCAGTCAAAGGCGTAAGAGGGGCTTCTGCTTCCACGTTGACCCCATTGACATTATTACCCCTACGACCACCTCTAGTACCCCCTCTAGCTACACGCGGCGACATAGCTCCTGAGATAGCGAAAAACTTATAAGATCACAACTTATTGTTTAAATGCCACAAACTTAAGTACTAGTAAAGCTAGACTTCTGAACTATATCTCAAACATCATAAAAATCATCCCAAATCATTGAAAGCTTAAGTCTAAAGAGTCTACAGAATCTTAAACCTATGCTCTGATACCAAATCTGTCACGCCCTGGCCCGGAGGCGGACCTACACATACTATTTCAAAATATTCCTGCTTACCAGAAATATAATACCCAAAGAATTTTACCAAGAACATAACCTCAAAATGATAATCAGAGCTCTAAATGTATCCCAAATCAAAAGCATTTGTATTTATCCTCAAAGTCTAATAAATGCAGCGGAAATCTAATAACAATAGTCACTTCCCAAACATTGGGGTTACCAAAAGCTACTTAATCAAACTATTACAAGTTCTCATTTTCAAGTCACTAAAAAGAGTCTACAATTAAAGAACAATTCTGACTCATGCTTATAGATAACTCCTCTACTGATGTCTCAGCTTAAATACCTGAAATGGGAGGAGAAATGGGGGGTGAGCACAAAGCTCAGTAAAGATCACACGCACACACCCACAGAGTACAACGCAAGTATCCAATAATATGTAGTTGAGTCAAAACGAAACATATGAAAACAAGGTGCAAAGACGATAGTTAATCTTGGCACGACAAATCTCATTACGAGATATTAACTCATCAAAGGTCGAATCAAAGTCAAAAGGTCATAATCAAATAATTGAACTAATAATCAAAACAATACAATCACGTAACACGTGACTGTAAAGCACGTTAACCTAAGCACGCGGAAGTTCTAAGTTCAAAGTTGCATACCGGTAGCAATAGTCATATCATATCATGACGTCACGTTAACCTAAGCATGTGAAGGTTCTAAAATATTAGCTCAATTAAAAGAGATCAACTTGATATAAAAGTATTTAACGGTAATACTAGCTAACCGCATAAGTGTCAGAACTTGCATTTCAATAAGGATGACTTAACAATTTTAGAAACTACTCCATATTAGACTCGAATCGAAGAGGACGAAAAGATAAGTTTAATGGAAGTGAAATCACTTGAATCTGAGTTCGTACGGTTTCAAAAATTTGAAATAACGAAATATGGGCAAAAGGGTTAACAAACTTTGTGAACCATTAAGAGCTTGACAAGTGGCAAAGCCACTTTTGGCATTTGGACGGCAACTTCTCACAAGAGAAGAACCTGAATAGTACTGCCACATAAGGTACGGTACAGCCTACAACTAAACCATGCAGCGAAAGAAAAAAAAAGCAACAAAGCACAAGCCACAAAGTATCAAAAGGATTAATCGAGACACCAAATTCACGATTTCACAAAGATCACATCAAAACTCATTCCAATGCAACAATCTAACGATATAAATCTGATAGAGGTAGATGTAGCACGTATAACCCTTACCTCAAATCTATATAATAGTCTTCACCAAATTGCGATCGCTTCTAAAAACCTCAAAACCTAGATATTATAATTAACCCACCTACGTTAAAATATTAACAAGAACAATTCTAATATGATCTAATTCATCCTTATAATCCAAAGTGGGTTCAAGATTCTTATCAATTGTAAGTAGAAGGTTGAAATCCTCAAGCCCTGATTTTCTTTTTCTTCTTCTCTCTCTGAAAGACCAGACTCAATTTATCCATAAAACACCACTAACCAGTCTTGTTTTTTCTCTAAATTTGGTAAATTACTCTAAAGGCCCCTAAAGATATGTTACTTTTTCAAAAGGAATTCCAAAATATTCTTAAAATTTCAAAAGTAACCCAAGAATTAAAATAATTAGCTACATATTATTTGGGGTATTACAGTGTGAAGCTAAAAAGGCTATGAATCTAAGACCTTTGTTCTACTTGTATCCATACTAGTACTACGGAAATATGTCCTAACGGAAAGCATGTCAAAAAATGTTGGATTAGCCACCACTAAGATGTGATCCACATTTATCTTCTAAAAGACAGTAAGCTACGCGTCTATATGAATAAGAGTATGCTTAGGTTGTCTCTAGTGAGCCCGAATGCAGGTCGCAAGAAGTGTTATGGTCTTTGTGATAGAGTTTTAAAAGTCCATGTAATGCATCCAATTCTTATTCCACCAGCAAGGGAGATCACTATCCCAATATCACTTTTGCCCTAGGTGCATGAGCAGGCTCTTAATCGTCATGGAAAGCATGAGGAAGGGGCAATGTATGAACTAATTGGAAAGAAGACCACAAATACAGGTGGCCCTGGGAGGGAAGTATTGAGTTGGTTGGCCAGTATGGTGGCTGGTTGGATATGACATGATAGGGCTCAAATGATGCATTACAGAGTATGATTTCCCTTAAGTGAAGCCAAATAAGCCACAAGGTTGAGACTGCAAAGAGGCTAATTTTGAATTGTGCAGTAATCGGAGTCGTAGTGCAAATCCATGTAGTAAGCTACTCATGAAAAAGAGTTGTCATTGGCAGAGCATGGAAACCAGGGACAGTACCAAACCATACAGGTCTCACGCTTTAGGAAAAGATGATTTACTAGACAAGCATGACTACTTGATGCAGTGGGTCTTGAAAGAAGGATATTAAAAAGATGGGTTTCTCATTTTTCATGAATAAGCTACATAACATTTGGTTTCTGAACCTTAGAAGTTAAGTCCATCTAGCCAAATTCACTTGTCTGACATGATAAATGTGCATTCGTGATGATGCATGATTTATGGGGGACGTGTTCTCATACTCTCTCGTGATATTACTAGTTCGTTAGCAATGGATTGCCAGGTGCTTATATACGCATGCCAGGTGTTCGATGAAAGGCATAAAGCTTACCAACTGCCACGGTGCCCTGAGCAAAAAGGTGTAATGAAATTGTAGTCATTACGCCACTCGGTATTATTATCCTCTTCTGCCACGATGTCGTCCTCGTGCGTAATTTTTGTTATCTATTTTAGGGAGTCTTGTCAACAAGGGTTGGTTCAGCGGTCTTCAGGATCTCAATTTAGATTTTTCACCTAGGTTCGAATCCTGCCCGCCGCATTTGTTGGTGGCAAACTTACGTCATCGCCTTGCATGTGCCCCACATGCAGGTCCTTGTGCGCTTCGGCCCCGACATAGGTGCGGGAATCGGGAGCTCAGATGTATATGGCGGCCTTGTAGGTCCCCGAGGCGCAATACTCCCTACCGGTTGGATTAGAGCCTTACGGTCCAGCCTTTTTTTGACCCAAAAAAAAAAATTTAGGGAGTCTTGAGTTCCAATCTTATACTTAGACATGCTATAACATCAAAAAAAACTTATGCCTGCTTAAGACTTACTGACGAAACAATTAAATAAAAATTGAATAAGAATGCCCCAGAGGTAGAATATAAACAAAAATGGAGTTGTTATAGGTTCTCAGGAATGAAGTAGGTACTGACAGCCATGTATATATTAGAGAATATAAACGAGCTCCTCTCTTCTTGTGTTAGTCTAGAAATAGTTTGGTTCTTCCCTTTGACGGTGACACCTCCACATTCCAGCTCTGGTCACTCTGATTATTGACGGTAAATTAGAGTACATTATACCAAACCTAAAAAGGACGACAAAGAGTGAAGAGAAAGATATAAAATCCTTCACAAAATCAAACACTAAGAATAAACCAAGAAAAACTCAAAGACTTCATAATGAACGACGATGTATAGCATTACTGGTAAGAGAAGAGACCATTAGCTATCTTTAATTGAGGAGCTCTATTTGAATTCACGCCCACATTTGCATAGAGGTGGTCTCTTTGAATTCACCTCAAAATTTTGCAAACAAATGGAGATAGTCCATTAATTAACCCTTAAAAAGCTACTTTGATGGGAAGATCAGTAAATTTGGTAACATGGCTAGGTTTAGTGCATTGAATTTGATCGGATGGCTATAACTAGAGTTACAATACCTCTGCTCTAACTCTAGTTATAACAAACAATCCACATTCAATTATCTGTGAAATATGAGGAGCTACTAGTGCGAGCAGGTATCTAGATTCTAGGATAAAGTTAATGATTTTCCTTATCGAAAGTAGGCAAGCTCGCGTATACCTACACTTGGTGAGTTGTGAATAATCACGCTAAAAGCGCGATGCATAATATAGTTAAGTCTGTATTTGAAGTTTAAAATAATATAACATGGCGACAAAATCATATGAACTAAGTTACCACTGAAACTGAACAAATATGGCAACTTGTCAACATGTGAAACAAGGAAGTAGCATATAACCCAACAATTATTGATAATTAGTGCCATTTTGTACAAATGCCAAGACTTGGGACTTGAATTTTGATAACTACCAAATTTAGCATGAAGCCATAAAAATAATTTTCAATAGCCTTCCGAAATTGGGCCGAACAAGTAAATTTGGAGAAATGATGAATATAATAAAAAGAATATTAAATTGTTCAAGATTAACAATGTAGTGCAACCTAGAAATCGAAGTTGAATCCGATTCAACATGGAACAACTGTAGCTAGAAAAAAAGTCACAATCTTAATTTAGCTCGCGAAAATCGAGTTCATGAATAGAGGCTAATATCAAGAACTCAAAAATAAGTAAAAGGGTGGACAATCCATTTGCAAATTCAAAACAAGAATTGATTGGTGACTAGGCAATACCTTTTTTACAACAACGTATTAGATATGTTTATAACCCTTACCTCAAATCAATAACAATCTTCACAATCTCAAGTTCAAATTCAAAACCTATATTATAAAACCAAAAGTCATTAAAGTAATGTTTATCATGTTAAACTCATCAAAGTCTAGAAACTGGAAAAACTGAATTGAGGCCATAAAAGTTATCAAAAACCCCAAGTTTCTTGTCTAAATCTTAATTGTTCACCGCAACCGCCCCTAACCCTAATTTGCGGCCTCCTAGGGTAAGAACGGAGAAGAATGGCAATTCAGAATAAAGAAGAAAGAGGCAAAAACGAACTGGTCAGGTGTTTAAAGAGGTTAAATGATATATTAAAATAAACTCCCCAAAGCTTCAAAACTTATTCAAAATTATCCTGAAAATTACAGTTTACCACCTAATCGAAAAACCGCTTATTTACTAAACTGCCACCGCTGTATAAATCCCAAAGTTTTGCTTTGGTTTTTTATTTTTCAGGGTGTTACATGTACCCTTTTACCTACAACCCCATACAATATTAGTTACTGGCTACATATGGCTAGGGGTATCCGTGCACAAGCCTTTAGTGGAAATCTTGGAAGGGTTTCGGGATCTGTACTGTGGTTTGAGCTAGCACCCAAAGCTAGCTAGTTAGTGAAAGGCTCGAACAGGTCTCCCTTGTGTGGAGTGCTCGGAGACTGGACGTAGGTTGATGGGGCCGAAACAGTATAAATCTATCTGTTAATTTATAATTGTTATTTATGTTATTACTTTGTAAATTCAGTTTTAAATTTCTGCTCAAAGTTGTAAACACATATTCCCCTCCCCCCCCCCCCCCCCCCTTTCCTAGGTGTGTTTAGGGACCTACAAGGTGCAAGTATGTAATTGTAGCATATTACATACAGCACCCTTCTAGAACTTTAAATTTGAGAAAGAATCTTGAATGTTTTTCAACGAAGATATATCATTTGAAGTTTTATTTCAATGATTAAGTTTGAGTTTTTCACAAGATTGTCTTTGGTTTTTTTATTTTTTTCCACAGGGAAATTGAATCCTTAGTTAATTACACCCCTTACACCTAAGGTTTACCCAAAACTACATTCAGTGCCTATTAACTAGCCGAGATCTGACTAATTCACCGTGACCATCATTTATTTTCACCACCCTCAACAATGGGTCTAGATCCACCACTGTTCTTCCTCGAATAATTTAATAAACTCAAGAAATAGTTTCACGAAGCTAGATCTAGATCTTTGACTCCCAAGTGGGTATTATGGATCCGATTAACTCTCAATTGAGCTGCTCTAGATCTCAGCGGTTTTATCTTGAGGTCGTGATTTTCCATGAGATGGTTGTTTCCTGTATGTGTGTACTTGCGGGGGGAGGGGGGTTGTTTACAAGTAGTAGAGGGTGCAAGCAGCGGTGATAGCTATGGCAGTAGGTGGCAGTGGATAGTATAGCCCGTGGGTGGGTGGGTTGGTTGGTTCAGTGGAAGAGATAGATTCTGTGTGTGAGTGTGTGTGCGCGCGCGCGCGTGTGCATGTGAAAGGCATAACATTGTGGTGACGGTAGTATGTGTGTGTGCGCGCACGTGCGTGCATGTGGTATGTGTCTATGTGTCACCGATGGTGATGGTGGTGGTGGCCAGTGTGTGCTTGTTGGTGTGGGTAAGGGGCATGTGACAGAGATAATAGGCAGCGTGTGCGTGCATGCGCCTACGCCTGCGCGTGCACGTGTGTGTGTGTGTGTGAGAGAGAGAGAGAGATTGTGATGGGCAAAGTGGGCGCAGTGCCGGTATGCGTATGTGTTAGCGTGATGGCTTGTGCGGGTTTGGTGTGGCATGTTGTTTGGATAGGCCATGATGGCCGGTGGTGGCCGTCAGTGTGTACTATGTATGTGAATAATTAGAAACAAAAAGCCTTTGGTGGGGGTGGTGGGCCATCAGCAGAAATGGCTGGGCATCGGCGGCTGGTGGATAGGCGGTGGCTGGTGAGGAAGAAGAAAAAGACCTAAGGGAATTTGGGTATATCATAACGATTAAAAGGTGTCCTAATGTTTTTTGATGATTCTTTAAAGAAGTGGGTGCTATGTAACACAGTGACAAACCATGGGGGACGGAAGGTATTAACAATAGTTAGTAGGTTGAGTAAATGTTAGATGTTTTGGGTGTAATTAACCCTTAAATCCTATATCTGGTGACATAACTTTAACTTATGCCCCTATGGCTAGAGGTTTCAAACGGGCCAGGGCGCCAACGGGCAAACCCGACCCAGCCCAAAAACGGCCCGGCCCTTTATGTAAACAATAAAGGCCCTGGTCCATAAGGCCTGGGCCAGGGCAGACCAAAATATTCTCCAAAAAAGCAAGGCCCGGACTGGTCCTAAAAAAGCCCAAGCCACGGCCCGATCCAAGCCTTGATCCAGGGCCTAGCCCTAAAAAGCCCAGGCACGGCCTATCATCTTCTTCACATTTTTCACACTAACCTTCTCACTCTGTTATCTAAATTCTATAAGCTTTCCTACCATTCTTATTTGTTACTACGTACTAACCCTCTCCAATTTTCAATTACGAGTATTATTTAATGATTTAGTACTTTTATTCTCTTTCATTTAGTTACTCTTACCAGTTTTATTTTTCTTTCTTGTCAAACACTTTTAGCGTCAAATATCTCTTCCTCAAAATTATCAAAATCACTTACCCGAAAACGTCTGTCACCAGCACAACCACCACAAGCACCAAAATTTCAAGATCTGCCACTAATGGGTATGGATACCCAATACTTTTGTTCCGCTTAACCAAAACATTCCAGATTTAGAATGTACACCTTCACAAGATTACCAGCGTTTTAGTCAAGAATGCAGCTCAGTTGGCGACACTACAACTGCAGGACAGAATTTTATTATGATGAATGGTCATCATGATGAAGGATCGGGCAATCCTGCTTCTAGTCCACTAGAAGTCTAAAAGGGAAAAGAAAAAAGAAAGAAAGAAAGCTCAGTGTTGGAGTCATTTTGACGAGATTACAATTGATCGCATTCGAAAAGCTTAATGTAAGTATTGTGGAAAATTATTTTCATGTGGTAGTGGTAATGGACATCTTAATAGGCATTACCTGACATGTGCACCTAACCAAGATCATGTCGGTTTTGCCCAAACACAGTTATGTTTTGACGGTAAGTTATTTATTTATAATCAGCGAGACCAAAGAGATGATTTTTCTGAATTTATTTTTGACGATGAACAAGCTCTTAATTTTGCTAAATGATAAGTACTCTAGATATATGAAAACTTACATGCAACTTTTGTATAAAAAAGTTTATAGAAACACAACTAGGCCTGCTGTACTTAGACAGTATAATGCTGCTAAATGGCGTTTGATTGACTGTTTTGATAAATTTGATGGTAGAGTTAATCTTACATCTGATGTTTGAAAATCTTCTTTTACTTTGGTTCATTATGCTTGTGTAACGGCACATTGGATTGATCCTGATTCAGTTATGAATAAAAGAATCATCATTTTTCAGCTATTTCCCTATCCGCATGGTGCATTTCAGGTTGTTGAAATTATAGTCTGAGTAGGTAAGACATTTAAATTAAAGGACAAGATTATGAGTATCAGTTTTTATAATGCTTCTAATATTATAGTTGTTGTTTAATTCTTAAAGACAAACCTTAGATCTATACTTGATGGTAACTTTTTTCATGTTTTATGTGTTTGCCATATAATTAATTCAATTATTCAAGATGGTTTAGCTGCTTCAGGAGATATTCTTCACAAAATGAGGGGTATGGCGGCGTATATTAATTGTTTGGGTCCAAGAGTACAACAATTTAAAGTTTTGTGTGTTCAATATAGTTTCTTCTTTCTCTCTTTGCTATGTTTGTGCCCATAACTGCTAGAGAGGTCGAAGGAGAAGGAGAACTGCTAGGCATTGATACAAAAGTGGCAGGAACTATGCTTCTAATGTTTTCTGATGTAGGAACAATATTATTTGGAGAGAAGCCCAAAGCAGATTCTCTAGCCTTATCTGGTACTAAACCTTTATCTGTATTCGAGTTTTGGCTGGGTTCTACTAAATCCTCAAAAGGGGATCCATCTACAGGATCACTTAACTCCTCTGATTCTAGGGAATCGTCATTAACTTCTTGATTTAGATCTCCTTTGCAAACTTGTTCCTACTTAGATCAAGGGTTTCCATAACAGGAAGCAGCTGCAAGGACTCATCCATTAGCACCAAAACATTACAAGCACATGAAACAAATGACAAACGGTTCCACTATGGGAGTGCATCCTGAATCAAATCTCAAAAATTCCACTATAAAGCTGTATCTATGCATACACGAATCAAATCTCCTTCGATTCCCATCGTCCATTCCCATCACCACACACCACTTGATCCCACTCGCGTCCCCGCCCCCCCTCTTTTTCCTTCTCACCACGAAGACGCCAGATCCGATCCCCCCGACTTTCTCGCCTGAATTTTCAGACTCGATCCCCCGGGAATTCGGTCCTCCGTCTATTTGACTCCTCTTCTACTGAATTTCTTTTTTCCGTTCAGCTTCGCAGCGTGGTCGGTGCTCTCCGGCGAATGGAGGAGCGGAACGCGAGTCGATGATGCCGAAATCGCGCTGTGCTACACGGTGACACCGGCCCGTCTCTGGCGCCGGTTCAAGCAGCTTGAGTCGCTGAAGCTCAATTCGGTGAGAGAGAGAAAGAGACAGAAGAAACAGTCAGAAATTGATGAGAAAGAGAGAGAGAGATGTCAGAAAAATTAATGACAGATTGAGAAAAAAATGGTGCTACTCGTCCGCTACATAATGTAGCGAACGTAACGGACTCTGTCATTTCTGTCAGAACATTAATGACAGAAAGAGAAAAAAGGTCTGAAACCTTGTCCGCTACATAATGTAGCGGACGAACTCTTTTTAAGTTGGAGAGTATTATTTTCAAAAAATAGTCCGATAAATTATGTAGCAGACGGACTTAAAAAAAACATAAAAAAAAGATCTGGATCATCCACAGATCGGGTATGGACGGCCAGATCGCACTAGCAACTTAACGCCGTTTGCTAGCACTCTCAACGGATCAGCTATATGTATATATATATATATATATATATATATATATATATAGTCGTCTGTTTGTTTACAAGCAACCGGTCTAAAATCCGAATAAAAGAAAGACTATGAATAAATTAATCTTATATTTAATTTTATCGCCAAAAAAAAGAAATTTAAAATTTTTTTTTTTTTATATAGGCCTGGCTCTGGCTCTGGCTCTGGCTCAAGCCCCGCCCTAAATTTTAGGCCAAGGACTTAGACTTGGACCGGGCCCTGATACCCTTTAGGTGGCCCAGCCTGGCCCGGTTCCCAAAGGCCCATGGCCTGGCCTAACCCGGTTCCCAAAGGCCCATGGCTTGGCCCAGTCCGTTTTCCTGTCAGGCCAAAGGGGCCGAGCTGGGCCGGCCCAAGCCTGACAGGAAACTTATACAAAAGTTTTCTGGTATTGTATTGAATATCGCGTAAGGGAGTATTGTTTTTATTAAGCATCCGTCCATTGTCTGCGCCTTAAGCTACAAGAACAATTATTAAACTTCAAATCACTAGTTAAGTGAATATGTTAAACAAGACAACTAATTCGTTTGATGACAAAGCACTATAATTGTCTCAGCGTACTTGCAAAAGACTGTCTTAGTTTTTAGGTTCATGAATCGCAACACAAAATTTATGGAATATGAGTTGAATCTAACCATGTCCACCGGAGGCAATGTTTGTTTGTTGGGATTCCAATTGCTAATCCATCCTAAAGCAAGCTGGTTAACGGACTTAAACATTCTTGGAAGGCACTCCACCGACTGTTTAGGTGTTTGTTTCAGCAATTTACTAAAGAAGCCCGAATACACTTACCTTGATGGAATACAAAACGCTCCAAATTAAGCAAGAGGTGTATATCATATACTCAACTTAAAATTAATTGACAATGACCGGAGAGGGCCATAATTAAAAGGTAAAATTAATATCTCAACACCCCCCTCACATATGGTCGGGCTTTTGTTGGATAGATCAATCATGTGAACAAATTAAACTGGATGGCTATAAATTTAATTTTGAATTATCTATCGGGTACAAATCAACCCATCCTCAGCAGCTAATGGAACTTTTAGTGTTATACAGGACAACACTGAGCATAAGAACATGTGGTCTAACATTTCACGCTGGTACGTGAACTTGGTTTGGTTAGGAAACATGGTAATTTATCTGTGTAAAAACAAACAAGTTACTGAGCATATCTCATAACGCACACAAGAGATAACAATATTCAATGTGTCTTGTCATAGATTCGTTCCCTTTTTTCTTTTTTTTTTCCTTATTCATTTTTGTTGTCAAGAGTCCTTTTATTCCTTTAAGCTCATTACAAATATATCAACCTACTTACATTCTTTACAATCCAGACATACAATACAGTTGTATTCTGGACTTTTTCTCTAAGGATTCCACATTGTGTTTCACAAGCTGTACACAATCCTTTGTTCTTTGTTCTTGGCTGTGGCAGGAATTTTGTTTCAGCTACTTGCTCTAAAATTCACCCACTGCTGTATGACATGCATGTACCCTTGGGATTAGCATACCTTTGTTCAAAAACTCTTGCATTCATTTCCATCCATAAACCATATGCAATGACTGCAATTGATAGTTTACAAAGCTTGGCATTGAAACTTTTCCTCTGAACTTTTGTCCAGCATATTGCATCATTTGATTCAAGGAACATAGATTCGTTTTTTCTTCATTCATACCAACACTACGTACATGTAAAGTCTTTACTTTCTAGTTCTCGAGCTGCACTCTCTTTGGAGCATTAATTAAAAACTAAACATCGTATCAAAGCTCTGATTACGTAAGGTCTTGGATTTGATTCTTTCTCTTTTCATATTCAATCTCGTTTGTAGTTCAATTTATACTTTATTTGTGCACTTGAAAGTGGTGCACTTTGATTTCTTTCTCATTGGTTTATCGTTTCAGTTTCTCATTGATTGGTCTCTTTACATGCAATCAAGGGATTGCATGTGAAGGAGATTGTTACTTAAGATAATCTTGAGCTCATTGTCTAATGGTTTAAGCTTTTAAAGCAATGTTAATTAAATATGCCCACTACGTATATTTCGGTTCTCATCCCCGTGCCTTAATCTGGGTCGAAATTCTCGAAGTTCTTGATCATTACTCTTTATCTCGCATAGGCTCAAATTAAGTGATCGATCTGCGTGTTATAGCGGGTGTGTTTTTCCTCCTCTTGATCGTCCTTTTGGATTACACCAAGCATTAATAAGTCCCTTTGCGTTGGAGATACACTCTTTCTGAGGAATTGTAGTTCAACAAGGCAGTTGAAATTTGTCTAAAATATTTTGGCCGGTCTAATTACCACCTTTTAGTTGGCATATTCATGTTCATGATATAGAAAATTAAGATTTTTTAAAGTAAAAAAATACTTATTAATTAACTTGTTTGGATATCACGTTTAAAATTATACATTTATAATGGGAGTGATTGAGACTTGATATTACAGTTTTGCAAGGAGTTGGTGAATAGTATTATAATAATAGTTTTTTAAAACAAAATATGTAATTACAAAAAGAGTTGTACAACAGCACAAATAGAAACAAGAAAATGCTATTCCAGTTGGGGCATAGCATCAGTTTCTAGATGAATTAAGAAAATTGGTCACTTTAGACTTTAAAATTGGGTCTGCCTCTCACAATCATTTTATTTGATTTCATTATAAATTTTTTTGGAAATACAAAACATTTCTTCAGAAACTGAAAAACGTGTATTAACTTGAATTGTTTGGACATCACCCTTTCTGATTACAATACATCGAGGATTAATTAAATACCACATCACATTAAAAAATATTGAATCTCATCTATGTTTTGTGAATAGCATTTTCATATATTAGTATGTCAAAATGAGCAACGCGAATTTCAAAAATTAATGCATTCGCAAAGAGTTGGTGGCCAAAGTGTTTGAATTTGATATATTTAAACCAAAATTTTTGTAAGTAGTAACGTTGCAAATAAAACTGAAACTTGTGAAAATGAAAACATAAAAAAAAATAACAAAATTATCATCTTGTGCCGTTTTCTATTATCACGCATAAACACTTAAGATAGATAAAGCAAGTGGACTGAAATCATAGTGCCAATATGTCTGAGGTAGTGTCGTAAAAATAAAAATAAAAGCCGACAATACTAATTTGACCAGGAGCTGACACCCTCCATTGAGGCATTATATTCTCCTGCACTAGAAAATATTTTTATATTGTCATGAATTATTGGCTCGAACATGGAGGACCCGTGTATATTATAAAATAAGAGACCGTCTTCTTTTGCCTCTACTTCCGTCACGCCGTGTCATGTCCCCGACTCCGAAGCGGACCTTCACACAGTAATTTCAAAATATACCGTTTATGAGAAATAAAATGCAAAAGCATTTACGAAAATGCTTAACCTTGAATAGGTAATCAGAATTTAAAACATAATCCAAATAAGAAATACTCGCAAAAACCACCAATCTTGGTAACGGGAGCGAAAGTCTAATACTGATAAACATTACCCAAATAGGGTCTCCAAATCCAACTATAAATTATAAATCATTTTACAAATGTTCTAATTCTCTTAAGCCAGAATAAAAACCTTAAAGTAAAGTAAAAACTCAAAGCTCTTCGATAGCTATTAACCTCTTTCTAAACCATGTATCAGCTTAATTAACCCAAAGCTCAGCAAAGATAGCACCTAGTATAACATAAGCATTCAAGAACATAAAGCTGAGTAAGAAACAAAACATATAGAACCGAAATCGAAGGTGCAAAGACGATAAACAATCTTAGCACGACAAATATTCTCATTTGGGGATACTAACCAAACAAAGATCAAATCAAAGTCAAATGAACATACTCAAACAAACTAGTAATAAAATATAATACAACCACGTAATGCGTAATGTAAAGCACGTTAATCTAACCACACGAAAGTTCTGACTACCAAATTTTATATACCAGTAGCAATAAGTCATATCATATCATGGCATCGCATTAACCTAAACACGTCTAGGTACTAAATAATAGTTCAATTCAAAGGGGTTCAATGGACATCAAAATATCTCAAAGACATAATTGCACTACAACGAAAAGATCATTTTTTGACGGAATTTTAGCGACGGACAGAATTCTGTTGCTAAAGGCTCTTTTAGTGACGGAATAGTCCGTCGGTAAAAGTCCATCGCTAAATATCTTTACTGATAGAGGAACCGGTCAATAAAGAGATTTAGCGACAGACTTTTACCGACGGAAAAATCCGTCGCTAATTCTAATTTTTTTAATTTTTGAACGGATTTTTTGCCTCGGAAAATGGTTTTTTTCAATTTTTTAATAAATTTTAGCGACGGATTTTTACCGTCGCTAAAAGTCATTAAAATTAGAGAAACCCAACCCTTCTTTATGTTCTCCCCACCGCTCACTCGTCCCCCTCGTCTTCCTCTCTCTCTCTGCCTCTTGATCTCTCTCACCCTTACAGCTTCGAAGCCCAACTTCGCCGCCCCCCTCTCACCTCCCTTGGCACCCATCTCTAAAGCCACCCACCCCACCCCTGCTACCGCCGTTAGGGGTGGAACCACACTGGATCTCTACGACTTTAGAACCCACGCACGACGCACTATCGCCTCTTTCTCTGGTCTCTGCAACTTGTGATTCTCACTATCTCTCTCGAGTCTAGACTCCGGACTCCACCGGTTGGCGGCGGCAACCATTCCTCAGCCCTATATCTCGAGTCTCGCCGACGGTAAGTGCTCATCTCCTCCTCAATCTCGTTCTATCTCTTTAATTTCTCCTCTTTCCATTGATGACTTTTCTATTCTTCAGTAGTTCAATTCTTGTTCTTTTTCTAGAATAGATTTGTTAGATTTTCGTTTTCTTGTTCTTCTAATGGACTAATTGATTGTTAATTTGTTTTAGATTAGGGTTTTAAAGTTTAGGGGTTTCAATTAGAGTATGGAATTAAGGGTGTTATATAAAATTACTTTAATTAGGGTTTTAGAATTAGGTTTGGCAAGCGAACAGTGACATGGTCTTTAGCACTGAGTATATCAATAGCAGTTGTGCTTTTACTTGAACAATATTCAAAAGGAACCAAAAGCGATAAAGCGTGACAAGAATAATGAATGAAATTTTTAGCTATTTTGGCTTGGCAAATTAATTGAATAGTCCTGCAATCTCCTCTTTTCGAGTTAATCTTTGTTTATGCATATACTTTGAAGTTGCCATTTTATGAAGTGTTTCAATGAACTGTGGTTTTCTTCAATGTAGGCTAGAGTAATGTGTTTGTACATATATCTTGTAGGAAGAAAAGTGTCAACTGTATGCTTTGTCACTTAATGGTTAATCTTGATCCTAAAATATCATTTTGGGTTTTATCTAACTTATTTTACAGTTAAACAGGCCTATTAGAGTTCCCTTTGGTTTAGGTTTTTGTTCCTTCTGCTCCTTGAATAACATTAAACTAAAAGAACATATTATATATGCAGATCGATGTGGATATTGGCTCATCATCAGTTGCAAGGAGTGTGATTGGAATTGTCCTTGAATACATAACAAGCATTGTTGTTGACCTTGCAATCTTAGTAGAGGTCTGTCTACTCTCATCTCTCTTTCCTGGTATTTTATTCTCGTTTCAATGTTCTTGTTGCATTTGGTCATGATTTGCATGTTATTAAGCCTTTAATAGCCAAGGCTTAAATTGCTACTCATTGGGTACATGAAAAGGGGGGGCATTATCCACATTTTTATTGATAAGTTATCCATAACATTTCATTGTTAGGTGCTTACATTAAATTAGTTAAAAACAATAAGCAAATTGGTGAAAACAATAAGAAAATAACAACTTGATGAACTTCCTAAAGGAATTCAATCTTTTAACCGACTCTGTTGATCTCAACATAAGCCACAATTCAGGGCAGATATTACATGATATGCGATTCACGTGTTTGGACGCTGCTCTCTCCAGCTATTAATGATATAACATTCACATGTTTTAGGCACTTATATTTAGAATATGTGTCTGAGGTAAGTTTTGTGAGCCGTACTAACAATTCCTTAGGCTCTATAAGCATTTGAGGATTAGTTATTTGTCATCTTCCAGGTTTTGATGATTGTGTAATTTATGATGTTGTCAGGTAGCAACTGAGACTCCTTTGTGCAATTGATGATCCTTTTCATGTTGTGATCAACAAAGAGAAACAAGTAACAATTGTGGACAGAGAGATATTTTTCAGGCTTCGGAGCAAGGATCTTGATTTATATTTTTTTAGTTTCAATGAAACTTGTTATTTTGTTTTTTTGGATTTGTACAATGTCATCTATTGTATTTAGTGAACATGTAATTTGTTGTATCGAGTATTAGTTGGTGATGTTTATGATTTAAATTTTATTTGTATTACTTGAACTTTGATAAAGGATGAATCTTAGTTTAAAGAGTTAAATTGTTGTTGGGTTGGTTGGTTAGGATTAATTGTTTGAAGTAGGTTTGAATTTATAAAAAATAACCCAAAAAAAACCTTTTTTAGCTTTTTAGCGACGGAATTCCGTCGTTAAAGTCCTCCTACATATCAATAAACGTTTTAGAGACACATTTTTAACGACAAAACCAATGTTTCTAAAGACTTTGCAACGTACTTTTAGCGACAGAAAATCCGTCGTTAAAAGTTTTTGAAATTTTTTGAAAAAAAATTCAAAAATTAGTCAAAATATTTCCGTCGCTAAAAGTAATCAATTCTGTCGGTAAAAATTGAATTTTTTCCGACGGACAACCAAATTTCGTCTCTAATCTTTTAGTGACGGGGTTGTCACCAACGGACTTTTAGCGACAGACAATCCATTGTTAAAAGCCTTTACTGACGGAATTTTCACTTTTAGCGACGGAAGATTCCATCGGTAAAAGTGAATTTTCTTGTAGTGTTGCAATACCCAACAAAGTATGAAAACTTTTCAAGCAATTTAGAAGGAATAAGATGAATATTTCAATTGACTTCAAAGTATATTGAATATTAGGCTTTCAAAGGAGAGGAGAAAAATAAAGAATCATTGCAATTTGAATCATAAAAAAGGGAGCTCGTGTGAAGATGTGTAGTGTTTGGAAGAAGTTGCAAGGAATTTAGGAGACAAAAAGTGAAAAAAAAAAATAATTAAGCATTGAAACAGTCGTGATAGGTTACATGCAAATCAATCGTGCAGAACTAAACATTAGCTTTTGAAGTTTTCCTTGCAAATATGATGTCAAATATTGACTGTTACAAAGAAAGACAATATTGTTCTTTGATCCAAAATCAACGAGATTAATTAAAGTCATGATTTTTATGAGGAGAGTGTCTACATGAAACCCTTATCCTCGATTAGGCAACAATCTTTGTAAAGTCGTGCAAGCCTCCAATAAATTCAAAACCTAAAGAATTAAGTTAACTCTCATATATAAGTTACATAAATAGAGTTTCATACTGATTCAAGTCCTTCTTACTATATGAGTAAGAAGTTGAAATCCTTGAAGCCCTAAGTTTCTCCTTCTTCTGTCTCTCCCTAAGACCAATCTCCCTTTATAAATAAAACACGAACTAATTAACTAGTCCGTCTTTATAAATAATTCAAAAGACCTCTAAAGATATTATTTAAAAGTACCCCAAAGGTTTTTAATATTCCAAAAATAACTTAAGTTATAAAATAATTAATACGGAGTAATAGATTATTTGGTGTCTAACACATGTTCCCCTTATCCACAACAACAAAAACAGAGCATCACATGCGATCATGGTTTAGGGTGCCTTCCCGTCATTTGAAACGCACCACAAAATCTTTTTGTTTTAACTACCCAATGAGCAAGAGTTACCATGACATGAGCAAAAATTACTTCCATATGATCAAATGTACTGCTTCTGCAAGACCACCAATGACTTGCAAAACCTGAAGCTATGTTAATGGATCCATCGATGTGCAGATATTGCTCATTTTCTAGCAATTTTTAGGTCATTTGATAGTTAATTTTGTTCGTTTAACAGTAAACCATATTAAGTGAATACAATTCATCACTAAAAGAACAGCTCCATCTAAGAGAAGTCTAGCTCTAATGGCAACACTGCTCAACTTTGTCAACATAACGAGTCCATTTTTGTCTTGATTGTATCATCATACCTCCGCTATAGAATATGTTTACAAAAATCACCCACATGTTACTCAGCTAAAACAGAGTAAACAATAGTCGAAGTTGTAAGAAAACGACGATGGCGCACCTGAAATTTTGTGCTGTGCGAGTAAAGGACAGGGATTAGGTAAGTCAGATGGGTGAAAAGTCAAGGCATTTTGAGACCTAAAACTTAGAGCTTTTATGCTCAATGATCAAAGATCAGTGACCATATATTGTCCATCCTAAAATTTTAAAGCACGTAACACTCTCGTTTTCTGTGGAGGTATGATTTGTGATTTCATATTTCCAACGTTCTTGTTTCACATTTTTTGAGTCCTCGTATTACGGTATATATACGTTTCAGCTTTGTTTGTTGTCATGCTCCAAATTTTATCAAGACTCACGCTGTCACTAAATGAGCCGGTGATGCACGAACCGCGTTAGTTAAGTGTCCTTCAAAGTTCAAACCTCCACAACAATAAAATCATCAATCATTACTTAACATCAGTGGACGAAAGGTAAGGATGCGCTAGCTGCATCCTACTCTTTGATACATTAATGTTCTTCTTAGATGCAATTGACGAAGTAAACCTCTTTTGTGAGAGCAAGTCCTTTCAGTAGATTCCATGTCATAAAAATATTTCTTGTGGAATAGAGTATAGGTTATGCATAGATAGATTAAAGTCTGACAATCAGTGAATAAAGAATGAGATAGATCTTGACTATTCGCTGAAAATCTTGAAGTAAACTATGCTAAAACGACATAAATCCCTAGTACAACTTGAAAGTGGACAGCATTTCTCTTCGAAGAAGTTAAGATACACACTTTCCGAGGTGCTCATGGTTTTCAGTCAATCTTCACATATGCTATTTCAAAACAAAAATGGGGTTGAACTGTTATATCAAGCGCATAATGTAACGGGCACCGATTTGAATAGGTTTAAAACATATTATTCACGTCAAATTTAAAAGGTTACTTAACGACAAATTTGTTATCGTCCGAATGAAACTCAGATCTACCCGGTTCAACTAGTCCGGAACATATGAATTTTGCCAGTAATTTGGGCGGTCAGAGTGATGGTGATTGCTTTGACTGGATTCAATTGTACAAAAAGACCATGATGATTTAATACAAGTGAAGAAATAGAAAACGTTGGTACTGACTGACCTATGACTGAACGGTCTGAACAGATTCCTCTCAGTTTCGGCCTTATATATTTATGTATAGGTGTGCAACCCAAGATTAGGTTTTGGTAGAGTTCTGTTAAACCTTCGAATTTTTTTATAACTCAGTCATGTGATAGAACATGCTTAAAGTTACCTACAGGAAAGAGAAGTAGCGGCGATTCTCTGAAGCTGCCTCTTCTAGGATTTGATCACTGTGCAGTACTGCCTTTAATAAAAGGTTATCTAGTAATTGTGGAGATTACATTATGCTTTGACACACTGAAACTGTTAGATTGTATATATTAATATGGCAATTACATTTTTCATATTGTCCTATATCTAGATTTCTCATAACTTATATAGGATTTTCTTTTATGTTTCTGGTAGGATAGTTTTCTCTTATCTATATAAAGGCCTCATTATACTCAGTTTTATCAAGATTATCTTATATAATTATCTTTCTCTTCACCTTTTCTATCAGAAACAACTCAAGTAACCCTAACAAGGTGTACTCAAAACTTAATCTAAACGGTCTCCTTATGAAAGGAGGCACATAAGTTGTACAAGGGTTATGGTGATTAAGATTTCACAGCTTCTTTAAAAAAATGGGTTAGGCCGATGTACTGATCGATAAGAGCAAAGTGGAGATCGACACAAGTAACCGACACATCGGTGAAATGGAATTTACAACTTTTGCTGCCTCAAACCATCCATCGGCATAATACCTACCGGTCGGCAAGCCGGCCTATGATGAGAGGGATTGAGAGCCACCACAAATAGTTCTTGAAGTGATTTGAGTTTATGTGGAGCTTGTTGTTGGATAACTGTACATTCAGCTAAAAGTACTGTACTCCACGCCACAAGAATAAGTTCATTGGGAATGCATTCTTGAGATTTTTTAGCTTGCGCTCTAGGATTTTCATATATTGTATGTTTTGTTTAGAGAGTCCGGTGAGAGAGTGAAAACGACAACAGATTGAAAGCCAGGGTTTAACAACAATGGTTTGGACAAGTAGCAATTATGTCTGTTAAACAAACATGATCATGAAATAGACAACGGTTTTAATAAAATGTCTATATTACCGCTGATTAGGAGGGAAATTATTGAAATTTCTTTGGAAGAATCTTTATCTCTCCCTTTCCTCTTCAATCAAGAAGCACTGCCGCAGGACCACCGCCACCGCTCCCTGTGCCGCCTCTGCCATGCACTGCCACGACCATGTACTTAAGTCATAGACCATCACCTCCATCAACCAAAAAACGCCGAACATAAATCATAAGAAGAGTTATAATAATGAAAGTGGTGGATAAATAGAGATTGATGAGTATCGCCCACTATAATGATGGGATTCATCGGCTATCCATGTCTATCAACTTTTCTTTTGGCTAGGGTTGGATCAATGGCTGTGATGGCTCGATGGCTAGGGATGGTTAGAGTTTTTTATGGTTGGTGAGAGGGTTTGTGATAGCCATATAGATGTGCAGATCTATGGTGATTGGTGGTGGGTGCGGCGATTGGTGGAAGGCCGAGATGGTGTGTTTGGGCTTCGCAACGTGGAGATGATAGATGTTGTGCTAGGGTGTGCTAGTGGAAGGTAGAGGCTGGCCCAGTGGTGGCGGACGTGGCTGTGGATGGTCAGGTCTAGTTAAGGGGGCAATAGTGGGAGGGATGGAGCAAGAAATTAAATGGCGGCGAAGGGTTTGTTAGGGGGTGGTGGTGTGGTTGGGGGGGGGGGGGGGAGTGACGGTAGTGTGGAGTGATAGACATTGTGTTAGGGCATGTTGGTGGATGATTGAGGCTAGCAGTAATGATGGTGGACACAATGGTGGGTGGTTAGGTGTAGTTGGGGCAACGATAGTGGGAGGGACGGAGTAGGAAATAACGGGGGCAACAGGTTTGTTGGGATGGTGGTGGTGGGGGAGGGGGAAGGGGGGGCAGAGTATGGGGAAGGCGACAGCAGTGGACAGGCCGAAGGTGGGCCAAGCCGCATATGTTGTGTTGGAGAAGGGGAGAGGGGGGGGGGGGGGATGAGGGATCAAGAATATTTTGGAAATTAGGTTTTTAAAACTTCGTAGTATATATTGTTTATGAGGGTAGTTTTGGAATTTCAAACTACGAATATGGCGTAAGTAAAAAAATACACTTTTTTAACGGGTCAATAACGGATAAACATGTTGGTCATCATCTTTTACCTTCTCAAATTTTGTGTCTTTGCCCACAATTTTATCCTAATTTCAGGGACCTGAATATAATTAATCCAAAAGCTCCTGCGTTGAGAGAGAGAGAGAGATGCAAACCCGAAAACAAGGGGGACAAAGGGACTACTTTAGCACAAACCTCTATTTGATCATGAAATCTAGGTGCATGGACTGCACTAGGAATTAAATTGACGCCCTATAATTTCGCGTGAGCCTACTAAAGTGAGAGTACATTATTAGTGTGAGAACCGCCCCTCACCGTCCTATATATATTCAAATACACTCGGCACTCTTCTCACAACTTCCCACCTTCTTCACATGCTCACATCTTCACAAGTGTATACTATACGCTTAAGTCTATATAGGGAAGGAAGAAACATACAGAGACATAGAGAGAGAAAGAGAGAGAGAGAGATGACTCAAATGGGACTCTCTTGGTGGCCAAGGTGCACTTCCACCACCCCTAGTGGTGGTGACATTGGTGGCTCCACCAGCACGGCGGTGCAGAACAACTCATCCACTAGACCATCCCACCTTTGCTGCTTGTTTAAACTAGTGACTAAACTCAAGAAACACGGTCGAATGCTGCGCGCCGCGGGCCGGCATTCATCATCGAGGCTCCAATACCGGTACGATCCGCTGAGTTACTCCCTGAACTTCGACACAAGCGGCTGCGGAAGCTTGTTGGACGAAGATTACTACCGTTTTTATGCCTTCTCGTCTAGGTTTGTCGCAACCCCAAGAAGTTCTTGTCCAAGACTTGTTTCCACTTCCCACTAGATACTTGGGGAAACTGCTTCAGAACATTGCAGTTTTTTTACGCTTTCTGTTCATGTTTTGTCTCCTTCAGCTTTAGTTACATAGACCCTTGTGTTATACTAAGGAAATCATCTTTCGAGCAGTCATCTTCTCCCCTCTTATGAAACAAAAAAGAACAATGAATCTTCAAGTTCATGGAGCTTTTTACGTTTAATTTCGCCAACAGATTTCTCGTCTTTCTGCTCTTTTTTTCTTTTTTTTTTTTAAGGTCATCATGGTACAGCGAAAGGTGACATTATTAGTAGGTGCAATGTAGGTACATATAACTTTGGTTCCACCATTATTCTGAGCGTGAGTTGTAAAGTCGGTCTTTGCTGAATCTGGGTTGCCATGAATGATGGAACCATTATGAGATGAGTGATTATCACTAACTGGTGCAGTGATCTGGCCGTGGAGGCACTGACTAGCACACTAATAACTCAACCAACTTCAAAGGAACACAGAGTTATTTAAAGACTCAAATTAGTTAAGGAATCATTTCCAAATTAACTAATTTGGAGCGGGAATATAAATCCGTCATGATCAATTGAATGGGATCCTTTTGCCTCTCCGTATGTAGTTTTAGAATAATAACCTCGCTCCTTCACCCTATGGGGCTAAGTTCTCAACCTTAGCCCATGGGTTCCTCTCAAAGAATGGCTTATTGCTTGGATGATATCCCATAGTGTCCTCCGTGCCTTTCTCATTATTATATTTGGGTTTAATACACGTACGTATTTTCAAAGTACACGGAAATATTACCTGAGGACCAATCGTTTAAATGGCACGTTAGCGTCGGATGTTCTAAGTTACTATTAGTAAGTACTTCCGTCCTAAATGCTTACTTTGGAGACAAACTATTGGGGGCAAGATTGTCGGCCAAAGTTTGGTTCTTTTCTCCTCTCAATTTCTACTTTTCACTTCTTCTTCTTCAGCCCACCCACCACCTCCGCGCCACACCCCGATCCCCACTGATCACCAATTCGAGAATACGCCTCTGCCACTCACCGCCTCCACCAAACCCAACACTGCAACATGCACCGCCCCTATCCTACCACCGCCACATGCATGCGCAAAACAAACGCAGTCACACACCTAACCACACACACAAAACCCCTACGGACAAAGCAAATAGCTTTTGTGTGAATGTGTTTTCTATGTTAATTTGTGTGCGCGTTTTGTGACTAATATCACTCTTGACCATAAGAGATGAGATGGAAATAATATAGAACGATTCAGAAAGCTAAATTTTCTAATCCCTTTCTCTGTGTGTTTCGTGTGTTTTGTTCGTAAGAGTGAGTGTGTATGGGTGGGGGGTGAGGGTGGGTGGGGGGTTAAGCGATACTAATAACAAATT
Source organism: Escallonia rubra (assembly GCA_033065855.1). NCBI lineage: Eukaryota > Viridiplantae > Streptophyta > Magnoliopsida > Escalloniales > Escalloniaceae > Escallonia > Escallonia rubra. The sequence continues at coordinate 98,526 of JAVXUO010003053.1, forward strand.
AGGATATCCAGATAAGATAACGACAGTTACTAACATGTAAAATTGAAAAAATAGGTCCTCATATGAGATTTCTAATAATCTTGTTCTAGACAAACTACTTTTAATCCCTCGATAGTTGTGTAACCGTGCTCTACTCAGCTCCCCTAGATAGCTACAACCACCGGCAAACTTCCCACCTACTACTTCGCCCTGTCACTGGGATCTTACATCGTAATTCACCGGCCTTATTACACTTTCTCACTTGCACTTCATATGCCTCCTCATTATTCTAAGTGCAATCACAAGCTGCTATATTACATCTTCCTGAGAAGCGGCGGCCCATACCAATTTCTTCCTCAATGGTAAGACCTGAAAGTGTGTTTTACTACAGCTGAACAGAGACCCACATTCTGCAGATGACAGGCTACCCAGGTTGTGAAGGGGAACAGAAACAACACACAATGGCATGTTGCGGTAGAATGTAGCACCAAAGGCCACATTTTGTATTACATTTCTTATACAGAAGCTTTACATGAGGAGGTTTCCCAAAATGATCCTATATTTGCTAATTAAGCACTCAAACGCATCACGCCTACAAAAATTGGAACGCATAGGTGAAGGGCCTGAAACTCTAGCATTAAAAACTCGATTCCCAAATCAAGGCACTGCCGACTTCCATATCTAGGCTATGATTCATGGTCGCTCACACGGTGATCAGATACAGTTCCTTCTGATGATACTTCCCCTCCATCCCCACAATCAGGCCGAGTAGGATCCGACTGTGTCTTGCTGGAATCCCCACTTTCAGACTGCTCTGGTTTCTCCTCTGAATACCGACCCCACAGACCAGGAGGTGAGATCTGCTTACCCTTCTGTTTCCCACATGCGTCATTAGAGTCTGGAAGTCTTCCAAGATCATCAGATTCAGGTGGAGGAAGCTGGCTTTCAAGCAAGCATGGATTTTTTGCACCGGGAACTTGCCTAGGTGCAACACAGGATGCTACCAATTGAAGCACTTCGGGAGAGGGGGACAATTTAGTGCACATTGTCTCCTGGGGTTGTGAATGCACATATGAGGACGAAAGATCCTTCAGATTCAGATTTAGGGGGGGTAAAGGAATATTATGGTCGGGTTCAATCCAAGGGAGACCTGAAGTTCCAGCCTTTGATTGTGAAATTGGAGGAAATAGCAGGGCTGATGGGCCCGAAGTTGAAGTAACATTGCCACCATGAATGCTGCTTTGTAAGCTATGGCTGGTTCCTGCAATATATGGTGGGAACTGCTGGAGTGTATGCGAACTCCGCTTCTTCTTCTTCTTCTTCTTCAAACTTCGTCGAGGATCCTTCGGTTGGGAAGGAGGTAGGCCAGGAGCCACAAATGGAGGAATGGTGGGGTTCTCATCCCCATATAGCAAGCGAACAGATTGTGCTATTGCAGAGACAGTTGACGGCAGTTCAGGATCCGGGGGTCTAGAAGGAACATCTACTGCTTCCCGTAGCCAATGAGGCAGCTTGGTTTTTGAAGAACTAGCACCATTAATTTCATCATTCCCCCTCACTTGAGAAACATCCTTACCTTTATAAGAATCAGCCAGCAAACCAGTACTTGTAGATTCACCAATTCCAAGATTATTATGTGCCTCACGCAATAAATGTAAGGATTTATCAAGAAAACTTGGCAATTTCCAATTCCTATTACCGACCTGTTCATCCTCCTTTTGTTGTAAACCAAAGCTGCTAGAGCAATTCAAACCGGTAGAACCCAAATTACTGGTTCCAAAAGAATTTAGCAGAAAAGGGTGCTCCACATTTATGTTTGAGGAAGTCCCTGGTTTATCGAAGGGTCCACTAGAAGAGCTTCCAGAAGTGTTTGTCCGCAACATTTCAGGGTTCCAAATTGGAATAGGTACGAACTGCTCACTGTGCAAACCATGTTGATCAGAAGGTTCAAAATGTGGCAAGTTGGATGGCAGATCGCCAAAGCCCAATTTCATGTCCGTCAAGTGGGAATGGAATTTGGGTGGCCCAGAGAATCTACTTCCATGTAATGCGCGTGTCATCATTCCATCAGAGATGTCTGCAAATAAGGAAGATTTGACAGACTTAGTAGGCTTGAATGTCTTTTGCACCGGAGCTACCCCTTCCAAGATCTTATGTTGTTCCTCCTCCCACCTCCCTGACAAATCATCTGCAGTTCTGAATTTGGAGAATTTTAATCTTGGATCTCGAAGCATGGCGTCCCAATTGTCCCTTCCATGTCTCCGAACCCCAACCCAGAGAAAATCAAGTTCATCTTCAGACCAGATATCCTTCATTGGTTTCTTTTTCTGGAGGTTACTTGATCCAGACCCTGTTCGCAGCATTATGTTCTCAAGAACTTTCCTGTGGTTTTCGGGTAATGACGAAAACGTGGGTGGCATATGACCCAGCCCCAACATGGGAGGCACTTCCTGCTCGCGGTGATAATATCTGAGAATATCTTCTTGTGGGAACTTAAAATTGGGCAACAATGGCATTGTGGGAAAGTTTTTGATAGACTCGTTTAAATCTCCAACTCTCGACCCCAAGGACAAGCTGGGGAAAAAGTCAGGGTGAGGATGGGGAACACTTCTAGATGGAAATGGGAACTTGGGCAACATGCTCTCATCAAAAGGCAACTTGGGCAATGCCATCTTTCCTTGAAATTCGGAGACTGTATCACTAGTGTTTTCCAGACGATCAGAACCTTTTTGGCGTGGGACAGCCAGAGGTTGCTGCAAGTTAATTAAAAGATTACAATAATGCACACTTAACAAAACACAGGCTCATATTTTTGTAAGAGAAGAGAGAGGAGAGGGGACAGAGAGAGCGAGATAGAGAGAGAGAGAGAGAGGTACCTGACGGAACAGAAGATAACTCTCAGGTATCCCATTCTTACTCGCCTGTTGCAAAGTATCTGACGACGCATCTGGTCCTTTAAACTTGTCTGAGGCAGTCTCATGACCAATAAAATCTGTATCATTTGAGGTTCCAGAGCGAGGAGCTAGGTGAAATGGGAACTCTGGTCCCATTTGCCTGCTTTGTCTGTTGTGTGATCTTGAATTGTTCCTTTGTGATGACTCTAATTGGTTAGCATTTGGAGCACAAAGTCCCAGGACAGGCAACAAGTTGCTGCCTGCCCCTGAGTTTGTATAGCTCGTACCTTGTAAATGGTGACTAGGTAGGAGAAAGTCAGGGGAATGATGGCCAAAAGATTTAAGAGGAAGATTGTGTTTTAATTTCTTGCTCAACCTTGCAGTTGAGTCAGTCTTGCTCTTTTGTGCGTCTAAAGCTTGACCATGTCTGCTATCTTCCAAGTCAACTTTTAGAGCCTTGTCTCCAACAGGCTGCTCTGGTCTAGTCATCTGATTTCCACTTTGAGAATTGGACGGAGGAGGTAGATGAAAGGGTTCAAGTCCACATGGTCCCTCACCAGGATCAGGTGCTTCGACTGCATTTCTCCGAGCAAGACGTTCTTTTTGTCTAGCACGAAGCTTAGCACTGTCAAACAAAACACCGGTAGGTAATTACATTCTACACAATTTAAGGTCCCAAAAGCTTTAGAAAGAAAATCATACTCGACTTCTTCGCTAGAAAATCATGCTAGACTTCGTTCTTAAGTGCACATATCCAATTAATCACACAAATTAGACATAACAAATTTCCTGTAGTTTTGAATTCTGATAAATTTCCAACCTACCAAAAGATCCCCAATTCTGACACGCACAATTATTTGCTACAATATAAATCAGAAAACTTAGTTCTAAAGCTAAGTTTAGCTAAACTAGTGATGTCTGCAGAAACTGAACATTGTATTTAAAGGATTACTGCCAGCAGTAAATTCATATTGATGATTTTTACCATTATAAGGAACTAGTTGCAAATCTCAAAGGCAGCACCTTGACTACAGGATAAGATACTTCCAAAGAAGAGTAAACTCACAACTTTGCTTTAAGAGCTCGTCCTGCCTGTGTGTACTCTCTCTCGGGTTCTGGCTCTGGCTCCTCTTCAGCACCACTCTGCTCATAAAGTTGCACAATTGTTGTAACTAGGTTAGTCTCAGTTCAAACCATATGCAAATCACTAATGTCCATATGACTTTAACACAATCTTTAAAGAATCGCAACCCCTCAACTAACATAACACCATATATATGCTGAGTGCGGATCATCATGTACAAAGATTACTTATCTAAAACTCAAAAGGTTACATGTAACATGGATACCAGCGTATTACTATTTTGGTTTCTTCAATAATTGTTTGCGTATTAGAGATTCACAAACCTCTTAACTCACCAATAATGCAGTATTTGATGTTAAAACCTATAAAGTCTCGGGCATATCATAACTCTTGAGAGCAGGCTTTAGGCATGATCCTGAATTTATCCATTTTTATAACAGAACAATTATCCCATAAAGATGCTCAAGCGAGGAGATGTTACAAGCATCCGTCTGCAGGTGCAGGGAGGCCAATGGGAGGAAGCTTAACATCATGTTCTCCAATAAGTTAGTCTCTCGAGGCTTCTCGTTCCGACCCTGAACAACCTTTTCATATAAAAGCCAGCCAAGCCCTGGCCTTTGTGGTAAGTTCGGGAGAAAAATAGAGTGGGTCGACGAAGGGCATTAGAAGAGCTCTAGCATGCGTTTTAAAAGGCACCGAGATTTGACTGTGACTATATCCGGACACAACTCTTGTTCCTAAGATAAAAAGGCCTATAGACAAAGGCACAAAGTTACATAGCCTGGGAAATACTACAAGATTCAATACAAAACACACAAGGGGTACCTCAGTCTTTTCACTAGGCTGTGGAGCATATGCTTCCCTGTAAGACACAGCTTTCCTCAAGCGTTTCCCTCGACCAAGAGCTGCTTCCTCCTCATTTTGATAATTCTCCCACCTGGAAACCAAAAATACATATGGAATAATGTAAGAGAAACATCACATTATAGATAAACAGAGTCCTGCATATCTAATATGAAGCAAAAATAGATTTTATTGCTCTATATATGAGCAAAGATCAGTTCATCATAAAGGGGAGTTACTGATCTTACAGCAAACTACATCAGTTAGTCATCTTCTTTGTTCTAAATTCGGCTCTCTACTAATTACTGGTGGTTCACATGTACACACATCAATAATGTATAGGTCGTGAGTTTATGTTTTCCTGAGTATTAGTAGGACTAGTTTAACCCTGGCGAAAGGAAAGAGCAATAGAGCGAAATTATAGAAGAAAAAGAAGGGCAAATTACTCAATTGATGCACAACCAGTTGACACATATTCCAAAGCCTGTGTTACATGGACTCAGCCAAAAGTTCGAGTCAGATACATGTCCAAGTGTCGGATTTGTCTAATTTTCAAAACCCAAGACACGGGAACACAGCAAAATATTCCTATTTATTGTTATTTTTTAGTTATTCCTGAGTTAACATGGTGGTTTATGTGACATACATTGTTTTAATATATAACCAATATCATCTCAAAGTAATAACGAACTAAAAAAATAAAAACACTACTAGATAGCGTTCTTAGTGGCATATCCAATAAAATGTATTGGACATATATCCCATACCAATGTCCAAGTGTCGAGTGTCCAACATGTGTACTTCATGCATTTTGAAGAGTCCATGTAACATAGTCCAATTGATGTTCGAAGTGCAAAACATAGATCTAAAAAAATGATATCTTTGAAAAAGCTGTAAATAGAATGAAATCAATGATAAATTGCCAGCTTACAACCAAGGAAATATATTCTGGGGGGAAAAAAAACTATCACTAAATCATCATGATAAATTTAATCATATTCCGTTAATTGAACCATTATTTACATAGAGTAACCAGTGGGAGATAGGTAAGCTCAAAGTGACATATTTCTCGGAGTTACGTTCTAAACATTGTATATTCATCTGAAATCGGTTCAAATTCTGTTAGCGACACGAGAAGGGAGAGGGTGACAACATTTCTTCTTTTTCACCTCGTAGTGAGACACTTTATCATCATACTGCCTTTCTTTTTTTGACGCTCATCTGGCATATTGCTTGAAAGTTTCGAATTCTGAAGTAAAGGTGGTATATGACAGTACAGAAATTCGCTCAAATTATCAAGATTAACTGCAGAAAGTAACCCCATACCTCACTCGCAGAAGTCTGTCCCATTCATTCTCTTCAGCACCACCAACCAAATTGTCCTCTTTCTTTTCAGAATTTTCCACAGGAGTATCAGCCACCACATGATCTAAATCGTTTAGACCATTTTCTTCTGTTGGTTCATCATTCCATTCCAAGGACTGATTAAAAGAGGATTAAAAGAGGAGGTAATTTGTTAAACCCAAACAACAATCAATAGAATACTAAAGCCGAATGCTCACCAAATTTAACTAGAAAATAGCTTCATGTAAAATCCAGCAACATTTAAAGAGGAAAAAAGCGTGTCATCAGATATAGTTTTGCGAAAAGTCATCAGATATAGTTTTGCGAAAACAAAATCTTTTAGGTATGAGGGGGCTGACATCTAAACTGGTCCCTGCATTAACATACTTGCAGATTATCCGGCTTTCAAGTCCAAAATTTAACGAAGATGAGCATTATATTCAGAGGTTGGCTCGCGCCCTCTGCGTAGTACCTAGCTCAGAGAGCCTTCATTAATATAAAAAGTGACTTCTAATCTGAATCACATTATATCCCTTTCTTATACAGATAATAAGGTAAACTTGCCCTCCCTCTTTCTCACTAGCAAATGCACGCAGGACCTCAATCTGCCGTACAAACTGAGAAATATGGAGTGCCTTCACTAAATTAAAAAATTGATTCATGAACTCTGAATCACATAGTTTAAAACTTTTTGCAGATAATAGAGCAAATTTGCGCTAAGACACCAAAGGGGCAGTCTAAATATAATATACTAAATGGCCTATTTGGAGACATCCTGAGACTCTTAAAGTCGCATAATTTTTGCACAAGGCAGCCGCAACAAGTCGTACTTCGGGCCAACCGATGGAAATTGCCACCTACACTCGGGCAACTGCAACTCGGCCTAAGTGCAGACATTGTCTGCCCAGGTACAGAAATTGCTTGGGTGGCAAGCTCCCATTGGTTGGCCCCAAAGGATAACATGTTGGGGCCGCAACATGCAAGATTTTCTCCTAAAGGCCCTTCAAAAGGCTTTCTCCAAACCTGAACTTCCAGCCAAATGACTTTAGGAGAGATGATGCTTAGTGAATAAGTACTATTTTCCAAAAGTAAGTTCAGAAAGATAAATGCATGAATGGCTTTTCGCACAAAGGGAGTAAAAGGTTTAGTGTTCAAGCATTAACAAGACAGCTAACGAAATATGATTGCACATGCAAAGAGAATAGGTATGCTATACCTTTACGGAGCCAAGCATATCATTCTCAGAATCCCCTTCAGCATTATCAGGTGAAGACTGCAGATTTGAACGGTCAAGCAATTTCAAAATAGCGTCTTCATCCCACACAATCTTGTTGCTGCCATCGGTACATTTATCCTGGTACACGTCACCCAGTCCACCGACCCTTCTCTTGTGCTTATGTTCTATATCTGCAACTGGTTCATCATTGTTATGGCTTTGACCTACATCTTTCTCACCTAAGCTCGAAGAATCATTGAAAAGCTCTTCAGTTCCCCATCGTAAGATATCTTCTACCTCCTTTTGAGATCCAGACTTGTTGACGAAAAGCTGATCAAGCATCAATTTCCTCTTTGCAAGCTGCAAGATGCGTTCTTCAACACTAGCACGGACAACAAGCCTGTACACCAAAAGTCTTTTAGATTGTCCAATTCGATGTGCCCGATTCATTGCTTGGATATCCGCATGGGGGTTGAAGTCTGAATCATAGATTATTACTGTGTCAGCAGTAGCCAAATTGATACCAAGGCCACAAGACCGAGTTGACAACAGGAAGACAAACCGACTTTTGTCTTGGTTAAAACGTGCAATTGCTGCTTGACGATCAGCCACAGAGACAGAACCATCCACTCTTTCAAAAGTTTTGTGCCCAAATTCAACATTCAAATAATCCTCAAGGATATCCAGAAGTTTTGTCATCTGTGAAAATATGAGGACTCTATGACCTTCCTTATGTAACACCTTGAGCATAGAATGCAGCAATGTCAGCTTAGCTGAAGCTTTTATGCGCATTTCGTGAAGGAATTCCACTGATCCAGATTCTGGCTCAGTGCCCTGTATGAGGTAAGGATGGTTGCAAACCTTCCTTAACTGCATTACAATGTTCAGCATTGACTGCTGTGCGACCCCTTTTCCTATGTTGCGCAAAATCTGATAGTTTTTTGTTAACATTGCACGGTAATATTCAGCTTGAATGGATGACAACTCAACAGGAACCATACGTTCAGTCTTAGGGGGTATATTCTGCATGGCATCTTTTTTAAGCCTCCGAAGCATATGTGGTGCAACAAGCTTCTTCAGTTCATCCACCTTTTCTGCAGTTGTAAGATCATTAAATTTCTCTTCAAACGAGGAAAGAGAAGGGAATGAGGCCGGTTGCAAAAAATTTAGCAAATTATACATCTCGCCAATGTTGTTCTGGAGAGGAGTACCAGTCAACAATAGACGATGCTGGAAAGAAAACGAATTGAGCAAGCTGAAAAGCTTACTACTCGAGTTCTTCAGACGATGTCCCTCATCAACCACAAGAACTTCCCAAGGGACTCCACGTAAATGAGAGGAATCAGCAAGAATCATTTCGTACGTTGTTAAAATAACATTGAATTTATAAGAAGCTGTTTTCTTATTAAACTCATTAGGATCACTGGCATGCCATTCGTATTGACGTATTGTTGCTCTTGCCTTTGCGCAACCATGATACTCTACAACATTAAGGTTAGGAGCCCATAATGCAAATTCAGCCATCCAGTTAGGCATTGTGGAAAGAGGAACCAAAACTAAGCACGGCAATCTAGCTTTGAACTCAAAATATAATGAAGATAGGAAAGCGCAGGCAGATATCGTTTTCCCAAGCCCCATCTCATCAGCAAGTATCACATTCTTAGATCTATGCCAGCATTTACGCAGCCAATTCAATGCTTCCAGCTGATGTGGGAACAGTGAACCTCCTCCCAGCTCTTTAGGTTGCTCAGTGAGATTAACTATCTCCCTTGGTTGAAAATCCCCCTTTCGCCTAGGTCTATCGTCCTTACTAGCATCTTTTTCCAATGTCAGGCGTTCAAATTGATTAAATGAATCAATCAGATGGGATGCTTTTGCAATTACAGGTTCTTCTACTCTTTCCCAAGTGCATTCATCATAAGGAAGACCGGTCCATTTTACAAAAGCGACACTTGAACCATCTGTGGAGGAATGAAGAGCAATCACCCGCTGAGGCAACTTCCACTGTTCCTCACAAATATTGATCAGTGCCATTCCATACTTCGCCTTGTAGTTGTCTAGTTTTCTCTTTGCCAGAACTTTTAGCTGGGATTCAGAAACCCAACTGTTGTGAATATGAGATTTTCCAACCCACTTAACTAAGAACTCATACGAGACTGGCACTACATTTGATGATACTGACTCAGCCAAGATGGATTCCTTATCTTTGTGAAGACAGTCTTTTGTTTTAATCTCTACATCAATCTCCTTTGTGTCTGCAATTTCTTGTGAGATAAGTGTTTCACAACTTTTCGAAGCTTCACTATGGTCAAGTTTTCTCAAATAAACATCAGTCTTCTCACCAGTCGAGATCTGCTCAACTGCGTTCTCCAAATCTTCTGTTACCAGAGCAGAAATTCCTGGACTTAGACCATTTGGGGCAGAACCAGAACCATGAATGTCTCCCCTCATCGAACCCATGGCATTCCCTTTGCTACATTCTTTGGTGAGAGATCTTCTGTAAACAGCTATCGTATCTGCTTTCACCTCATTTCTAGTGCACTTCTCACCATTAGAATTGTTCACAATATTCTGAGCAACGTCGATAAGATTTTCGGCACCTACCCCATCAGAAGTCGTACCACCCTTGGGATTTTCTTCAAATTGTTGATTTTGGTTGTCTGGAACCACTAAATCCTCTGAAGGTAGATCATTTATGGGCTTCACTGATGTGTGACATGAATAGTTTGTCTCATTACCTTGCACTCGACACCCCAAAACCCGATCAACCTGTAACTTACACAGAGGAAATGATTAGAAAAGAACATAAATTTCGTATTTAGATTAAAGGGTATGATTCTTGAGAGGCTCACTCAAATATCAAATTATTTACCTGTTGAACTTCATCAGAATTGACATTTAGGCTCTCAACAGAAACTTTCCCTGCTCCATGTAGCTGTGATTGACGGATTGCCTCCTCAGCAAGAGTCTGCATTAGAACAAAACTTATATGCATAAAAAATGGTTACCATAAATAGAGTTGTTAAATGACGGGAAAAAAAACATAGATGGGAATAGCAACCGCACAAAAAAAAAAGAGCAGACAGCTATCTATGTAAGAAAAGAATGCACCAAATTAAACCTAAAAGCGGCTTTATAGATCCTCATAAATGTTGTCTTATCAGGGTACATTTACGGCTTTAATTATGGCTTTCACAAAGAATGACCAGACATCGTGGGAAAAGAAAAGGATATAGAAACACCAAGAAATGACATGGTTTGAACTTGCAGTCATGGCATATCTAAGCAGCGGATTTGCAATAAGATCCCACCCTGACTGCCTCTAGGAGGCACGTGGAAAGGGAATAATTCACGCCACTTATGTAATCCATTGCCTGAACAAACAAAAAGAGAAAGAAGAAGATAACAAGTAAAAGAGGAAAATTGGCATTTCCAAAGTTGGAGGATTTGGCATGGTTGGTAGAACTAGCATGGTTTCTGAGCTGCTGAGTTGGTTTCTCGTATTCTACAAAGCTGGCCCTCCAGTTGGGTGTTCCCTTAGCACAGGTTGGTTCCGTAAAGAAATTTAGAGAATTTAGAAGCCCTAAGTACCCTATCATTTTGTATTGCACTTCTCTTTCGATCCTTTCCAAACTAAGCTTGGAATACTAGTTATACTTTTATAAGGGTTTTGAAAAATATTCTAAATGGGCACCTGAAAAGATGCAATCAAACTTTAAACGTAAAACGATCTGATCTCAGGCTAGGTAAGTAACTGAAAAAGCAATTTTTATTTTCAAGCTTACCAAATTTATAGAGTAACCAAGCTGACACTCGTCATTACTGTTCTGTAAAATAATAGTTCTAACAATAAACTAACCCTACACCCCTGAAATTTATGTTTATTGCATGCATTACCAAACTTTAATAATGCCGCTCGGATTGCAATGTCACATATTTATCCGGCAAGAATTCATGTAAACCGTTTAAAAAACCAACGTCAAGGGTTATACTTTTGTTTAAAGTTTCAAAAAATACGCGTACAAAAACATCAAATCAATATATATGTTCTTGGAAAAAAAAGGTAATTAGAAAGAGTTACAATCATCAGTAAAACCATTGAGGGACAAATCCCTTCTACCAATCACAACCTAAACAAAGTCAACAAGAAAGAGAAAGCAAATAAAACAAAATTCTAAAAGGAAACAAACTCAACATAAGCGGAATAGCCCAAGTATAAGTCGCCCCAACTCGAAGAAATGAAAACTTTTGGGAAGACCCAGTTTCTACCATGGTTGATAAAGGTTATTTCCATTACATAATAATAATCATCACTAGGTTCTGAACAAATAAATGACTATTTTACCGAAACAATTTCCTATGCTTGTTAGTTATTAGGAAGGAAATCGAGGAATATTATGAGATAAACACGAAAAATATAAGGTTTTAAATAGTTTCAGTATGCCACCGTTGAGCCTGTGAAATCCTTTAAGATTTTGGCTAGGTACAACAACAAAAAATTGACAATTTGACTCTCCTTTTTTCAGACACAAAAAATACAACATTTTTTGAGTAGTTTTAGTACGTCATGTTTTACCAGTGAAAGTCTTAAAGATATTGATCGGGTACAACATTAATAAATTTGGCTATGTTTTTCAGTTTTGTAAAGATAGCATATACATATGATGATGAAAGTGGTATAATATTACTGCAACTAATAATGTTTGACACCTGTTCTTAACCACACGCTTTCTTCTCTGCCTTCTCTCTGAACTTTCTCTCAACAAAAAAAAAAAAAACAAAGTGGGCTGCCACTCCACCACCTCACCGCTGATCACCCACACGTGCTGGTTCATGGGGCAGCCCAAGTAGCTTAGCCAATGTACTCCTCCCTTACCATCATGCTGTTTTCCTGCTGGTATGAAGCCACGGCGAACCAATGGAGCTTCAAATCCATGAGCAATTAATGGTGTAGATGCTCCGAAATATAGAACAGCAACACCAACTCCAAAAATTATATAGGGCTCTAGCATGAAACTTACCAGATCTGACCTTGGTTTGTCTTGGGAGTGGATGTGGACGGAGATGGAGTCTCTTTGGGCCTTCATCTGGATCTCATTGCCAGCCACAGCTACCCTTACCAAGGTCCAGTTTAAGATTATCCTCTTAGGCCCTCATTCAATTATCTTTTAGCTTTTCCCTGTTCTTTTACTGCTGATGTTCCTGGTTTGTTTCTAGATTTGGCTTTGTTGGAGTTTTCCTTGGTTAGTCTTTGGTACACTGTTTTCAGAACTAGATCTTACAATTCCAAGAATGTTTCTTGTCATTGGCCGTCCTCTTGTCTTGGGTAGCCTCAGTGCTAGATCTCCTATTTGTTGGGTTATTTGTTTGGGACTATCTGCTAGTGTCATTTGGAGGGGTGGTACTTAGCTGTTTGGGTTTCTCTATCTTAGGTTGTGATTGGGGGCATTTACTTAGGTTGTGATTCTCTCTTAGTTTGTCAGATCGGGAAGGGTGTTCACTCACATCAAGCTCTTGTTCGGCATTTCCGCTTTGTCATCTAGATGCATCTTGGTATCATTTACATCTAAGAGATTTCTTTGGTTATCTACCTATGTAGCGGATGCCTAATTTGGAGCGCTGTAGCCAAAGTCTCACATCAGAGGGCTCTCGTGTTCCTATAATCACAAGCTTTGCATGTCCTCATTGCTTGTTCTTGGGGAGTGGATATTTAGAAGCTGAAATTTGGGTTTAAGCGGGATTCAGCCTGCAATTGGTGTCGTCACATTGCTTCTCATAACTGATCTCTGACAAAGTTTCTTTATATATCTTGAATTTGTTGTAATAGTTAGGAGAAAAGAAAGGATCATAATTAGGTCCTTGTTATTATATGTCATAATCTCATTTATTTCCATCAAAATGAGTTATTTTGGTGCTATATTCGTGTAAGTTAGAATAGACCAAACAACTGGGACAGCTTTTAAACCTTTAAGTTAATTTTCAATGGGTGATAGGAAAGTAATTGAAGTCCTATGGTGCAGGATATGTTCTGTCTTAAGGATGCTCTGTTTCCACTATTAACCAAAAAAATGTTACAGCAATGAGATAAATATAAATCTAATTAAAAAAGGCATGCACTAGAGGTCCGAAGCCGCCTTGCAATGCAAAAGTGAATGATCACCAGTCTCTTACACTTCTTTGCACATGTACCACCTTTTAAGTGGCACGTGCTTGCAAATTCTCAGTAGTCAAAAAAGGTCCACAAGAAGCAATCCCTATAACATTTGATGTCCATCACGGCAATATTTAAACTGGTTGTTTGACGTCCACTATGGCATTATTTCATACTGGGTGCTATATCGTTTCACATTTGATGCTTTGGTTATGGAGTGTCCTTCGATAACAAAAACAATCAAATATCACTAAAACACCTCTGCAATCAATATCACTACAAGATTCTATGGAATTTATCAAAAAAGAAAGTATTCCAAGACAAAGATGCTGCAAAATATCTCTTTGATCGGAAGACGGCGAGATATGAGATGATTTAACGCCAACAAGATACCTAGATGTGCAAGGCCATCCCAGACAAAATGTACTGCCCAAATTTTTTGACAATACATAGTTCATGCATATGCCACCGCCACCGCCTCTCTCTCTTTCCCACACTACACTTTCACCACCTCTCTCTCTTCAAGATATTCGAGAAAAAAATTTCAAATGATCTAATCCTAAGAATATGTCTATCCATTGAGGCTCCCTCTCCCCTATCTCTCTCTCCCTCCCTCCCTCCCTCCCTCTCCCCCTCTCCCCCACCCTCCCCCTCCCACACTCCCCCTAAACATCTCCATGCGTCAAGCATCTAGCCCCTAAAATATCTCATACCCAAGCAAGCTACATCCAAACATTTCATCGTCTCAAGTTAGAAGAAGGCATGATTTGCCCATCTTAAGTGCATTAATAACAACACTAGAGTCCCACGAATTGTTACAAAAGGTCAAATACAGTGAACTTTAGATGTTTGATCTCTAACATGCACCAATATATGGATAAGTAAGCGGAAAGCGACTAACCTCGTCCTTGGGCTGGATATCTACAACCTTCGTTTTAACATCAATTTTGGACAGAGATAGAGAAGATGCATGTAAAACTGTCTTGCCTTTTCGGTGAGGTTTACTTGTTCCTGGGCGTGCAGACCTAGATTTGGAACTCTTTTGAGGAGTATCTCCACTAATTTTACCCTTTTCAGCCCTAGGCTTCTTCTGACCGTCACCAGAGTGAACCTTGTGTTTTCTTTTTCTTGATCTCTGAATGGCAGCATCCAGCGTATGTACAAGTTTCTTTGGAGATACATTAATGCAAGGGGAGTCAGCTTTCCTCTCAGAGGTTTCTTCATTAGTCTGTAAATCTGTAAGCCTAGATACAGACAAAGCTTCCTTGGCAGGTGAGTCCGACTTTATTTCCTCCGCTGTATCAGCCAGAGATGACTCAGGTTTCTTCTCGTTATCAATATTCCCAGATGGTGATTTAACCTTTACGGAATCATCACAGAATGGATGACTTGGCTTCACACTACGAGATTCGTTTTTGCGAGAAGAATGCGGCTTCTTTTCAACATACTGGATTCGACGAGATAAGGAAGATTTTCCTTTGCTCGATGATCTTTTCTTTCCAACAAGAGAACTGTCAAAAATCTGGGATACCTTGTCAGTGCCTGCTGCTTCAGGTCTAGTTTGGGATGTTCCAACGGTAAACTTTATTCTGGCTCGCTTTGGGATGGGATCCAGATTGTTCATGGTCCCAAGCGAATTACTTTTCAGGCAGCAGTTTGGACATTGCCACTTGCCCATTGGAATACGCTAGAGATGATAAATGAAATGTAAAATAAAAGAACATAAACAGAAACAAAACATTAATTAGCAAGAACATTAAAATGTATTAAAAAGACTAAAACAAGCAGGAAAACATAATCATTAATAATACAACTAAAGGAGGCAAACCTTCAGAGGAGGATCCAGGCATTGAAGATGATAGGTCCGAGGACAGCTATCACAACAAAGCAAGTTGCCACCAAGATCACAAACAACGCATTCATAATAGTACTGAAAAGAAAAAACAAGAAGAAAAATGAGGCCAAAGGCAAATAGCAGTTTGTAAATAGTCAAGACATAGAAAATAAAGCACTACTTGGAATATAATAACCCATTCCTTCCCTTCAGTTTACATACTAGTTCAACTTGAATGTTACTCTGTTAGTTTCGGAAAGACAACAAATCCCAATTGCAGGCCACAATATGACGAGGACAAAGGGACTACAATAATAAAAACCAGAAAAGCGGGGCAGAGATTGCTGATTCCTTGGCCAAAGAATAACATCAGTATGAGGAGTTGCCATACTGGTTCCAGCAATGCATTTATGGTTTCAATAACTGTCTTTCATTTCCTTTAAAGGAGCCTTTCATTATTGTGCTTCTCCTTCCAACATTACTGAAGTTTTGTTCCTCATCAAAGAATAGAAGAAGAAAACATGGAAAGAAGATAACTTACGCCATCATCTCCCTTCTTCTTGCTAGAAGAATGTTCAGAAGTTGTCTCAAGCTTTAGCCTGCGTTTTGATGAAGTATTTGTCGGCGACTCCAAGGCCACCGTATTGCTTTTATTGCCATTGGATGTATCTGGACCGCAAGGAAGCTTTCTCCTTTTGCGCTTCAACACCCAATTTCTGTTTATCATATTACTAGATAATGAGCCGCTATCCTTCATCTCTCGAATCCTGTATCTTCCATAAATTATGGGTTGTGGCAGGAAATTTTTTATGAATGTTATCAGGTTCTAATCCTCCTGATATAAAAGCATCAAAAAAGAGAGAATTAGGGCCAAAAATGAAACTAAGGAAAGATAGCACCCACGGAATTAGACTTTTCAGTGTCTAAAAGTTCTACGAAATTCAAATGTTCTATTTACAACGAAACAGTAGGAACATAACCTAAGCAGAGTAAGTGATTACGATGCTTCACACATCCCTCAAACTATGCCTTTACGTAAAATAATATTGCAACCTCATATCGATTGTCAGATCCCTAGAGCAACATGAGAAGAAAAATCCAACTCAAAATACGCACACATGCACACAAAGACACACATATGTGTATATACTTGTATTAGCCAGAATTAGGGCCAAAAATAGAGAGAATTAGGGCCAAAAATGAAACTAAGGAAAGATAGCACCCACGGAATTAGACTTTTCAGTGTCTAAAAGTTCTACGAAATTCAAATGTTCTATTTACAACGAAACAGTAGGAACATAACCTAAGCAGAGTAAGTGATTACGATGCTTCACACATCCCTCAAACTATGCCTTTACGTAAAATAATATTGCAACCTCATATCGATTGTCAGATCCCTAGAGCAACATGAGAAGAAAAATCCAACTCAAAATACGCACACATGCACACAAAGACACACATATGTGCATATACTTGTATTAGCCAGGCAATGCCAGTACAATGTCGAAAGCAATAACTCATATTCAGTATATTGTACGCATGACTAACATTCATCAACTACCGAGGGACTTACCAATCCAATAGAATCAAAAGAAAAAAAATTAAACATGCAAAATTATGGATGATTGTAAATCAAATGCTGGTAACAACTACCCGTACAAGTTATAGAACTTGCTAATTTTATCCACTACAGCTGAACTCCTCCAGTAGAAAAGTTGTTCTACTTTTGAATGAGTCAAGTAACGATATTAAAACCATGGGGCCAAATGAAGATTATACAATTTCTAGACCTTAGTTGCACAAAGCAGGGGCGGGAGCGGGAACGGGGGCGGGGGAGCGTAAGCACCAAGAAGAATCTGAGGTTGGGAGCAGCTTGAATAAATAAATATGTAAAGAGTATTATCATTTGTTTAGTATAGTTTACATAGCCAGCAACAACAAACAAGGAGGCTTTAAGGACTTGAAGGAAGAGAGAAACAAGGAATTGAGTTGAAAAGGGCTTGATTTTCAGGTATTCTCTCACTTGTTCCATGCATCTCTATCCAGCTAACGGGGTCGAGTTCCCATATTAGCTTGGGACGAGATCCCATGGAGCTCCTAACTTGGGATCGCAAAAGCGAGTTTCCGAGAGAGAAACGTCACCATATTAGGAGTTTCCTACAACTAAGTTCTAGACTCTATGGGCAGAATATGTCCCATAAACGCAGAAATGACGAATGAAACACGAGCTAGAGGTTTTTAAACGGAAATTTATGCAAGGTTTATGGAAAATAATCACGTAAACGGGAACAAGCCATAAATCATAAGTTGTTGCCTTAAGGTGAACAAATGACAAGTTACCTTACTTGGTGCACGCCCCTACTAATTTCAATCTAGTATTTCACTGTACCCATTTAGGTCAGATACAAAAATAAACTGCTACCTATGTATTATACATTCCTTAGTATCCAATTCAATACAGCACCAGGATCACAAGAATATTTGTGAATCAAATGCTGCGAAAAACAGCAAGTTGCAGAACGCGCCAGAGCTGCCATTGTAGGAAATATTAGATGCTTGGCGCACACGGCTACTGATTCAAACAGGGATTCCAGTTCAAGTATATATCTAGAGATATTCTTATTCACGTATGCAACTACTACCCCAGCTTGATACATGCAAGGATACCACAAAGTTGGCAATTAAAATCTTTTTCAACATTCCTAAATCATAAACTAGTTGTCACGAACCGCTACTATATCACACCAGCATTCACTTCACTAACTTATCTTACTTGGGCAAACACTATCCATATGTGTTCCTGTGGCATGCAACATTCTATAAAGAATGAAGCAAACCCACTTAGACCAGATAAACAAATAATACTACCCAAGTATTAATGCAGGACCAGAATAATTACAATCAAGAACACCCCCATGTATTGCAAGAACCTGATTATCAAATTCACCAAATCAACATAAAATTCAGTAACCATGCAACACTAATCTCTTCTAAACCCAAAACCCCATTTCACTAAAACCTTCACAATTATCCAAAAAGACAAGGATTCTGACGAATAAAATGCTGTTGAAGCTGATACAACAACATGCATGGCAATCAAGCACTACAAAGGTGTGATTGAACACGAAAACACACAACAAATCAGCTCAATTCGCATGTAAACTATAAACCCACTTGAAATCAACCAAAAGAAATCAGTAAAAACACAAACAAACAAGAAACAACAGTACCTTGTGGAGATAGAAGCATACCGACCTCGCAAACGGATCAAATTACAAGAAACCCATAAAATCAGAATGTCTAGGTACGCTCTTCGTATAGAGGGAGAGAGTGAAGAGATGGGCAAGAGGAATTAGGGCATAAGAAGCAAAGGAGATGAGAAATACGGGACTTTTGGAGAGAGAGAGGGACAGATACTAATAAATAGAGAGAGAAAGTTTTAGAGCGAGAGAGAGTGTGTTTTTAGAGAGAGAAGCATACGATACGGATTCGCCGGGGTCATAGGACTTTGGGGTTACACACAAACACACACACAAACACACACAGAAACTGACATGGCAGGGTGGGTACACATAGTATAATGTGTTGTTGTGAAGAGGGTACCGCCTCCCACCACTGGCGTCTTGCCACGTGGAACCCAAGTACCCCCTGTCTCCATCTCTTCCCTTCCCCCCTTCTCTCTTCACACTTTCCAATTTTTTCCCCCTTTTCTCTCTCCTCTCCATCTCTCTCCACACAGAGAGAAAGTGCACTGCGTGTGTGTGTGTGTGTGTGTGTGTGTGTGTGTGTGATCTCTCCTTGCTTGCAGCAGCAGCAGGCATTGATGCATTTTCATGAAGTGGTTTTTTTTCTCTTTTAACAAATCTGCAGCCTTTTGCTTTTTTTTGCTTTCTTTATTAGCGTACATACACACATGATTACAGGAATTTATAGTGCAGTTTCAGTTGGATCTTATGGGTACAGTGACTGTTATTGTGGAACACCAGTGGAAGTGGCACTCTTTTTGGTAAAAAGATTTTGTTATTTGCCAAATCCAAAGCTTTGAAAGTCACATGAGTGGTTTCTACTTGTTCAACAGATAATTCATCCATTTAGATTTCATTTTTTTGGTGTTTCTAAAGTAGTTTGAGATAAAAGTTTTGTAAATTTTGCAATGTTTTGTTAGATCATACTCGACCTCAGTATTGGAACCGGTAAGGAACTCTGTAATACTTATATCTCAAGCTCGAGTAGGATGTTATTCTCCACCATTATTGTGTCGAGAATACCAAGAATTCTAATAGAATATACATATTTAAGATGAGCACACTTCGGTGCCATAGCCCGAAGAATTTCTATGTGGCCTTGATTGCTAGTATGTTGTTTCAATGGTAAAGGTCAGTGTTGTAGAAAAATTCAAAAGAAATCAAGTATTATATGCCTAGACATTATACCTTCCTGGCAAACCACCCTAAAAAAGTAAGACTCTGTTTGAAAACACTTTTTTTTTTTCAGTTTCCAAAAAAAAGAATATTTGCAGTTTAAATTTATTTATTTTTACAAAAATATGAGTTTTTAAAAACAACCTTGATTTAAAAACTGATTTTTTTAACAGAAGAAAAAAAAAGAAAATTGGTTACCAAACGCAACTTTTTTTCCAGTTTCCAAAACTGGAAAAAAAAACAACTCTGTCAAACAGGGCCTAAATTGTTGTGTTTCTTGAGGAACCGCCTCAAACTATCAATAACTCCCATATTGAACCTCCTTCTACACCTATTCCAGCAAAATATTGACAAAGAACTCTCTCTTTGCGTGGTATTTTGGGCATTGTTATTTTGCCATGAGGTTACTTTTTCATTTTTGTCAATGTGCTTATGTTTTTCACTCCAACTATGCCACTTACTCTTCTTAGTTAATTTTTTGTTGCATCACATTGTGGGTCGCAACACTTTACTCTTACAATTGTGCCATGCAATGAAGTCAAATACTTATGGATAAACTTTTCTACCCCTTTAAAAGGGTTAGAGAGTTGTCTGCCACCTTTGTAATGAATCAAATGGTAGTAACTTACTGAAAATAATACTACAGTGGCTTCACGGCGAGCGTCGCATCATTAACATGTGCAATGTAGTCCCTTTTTTTCATTATTTGCTTAGAAAGCAGCACGGTTGTTGTCTAACTAACAAAAGAAACTCTCGCTTGTCTATAACATTCTTGAGCCTATATACACAATATTAACATGTTGAAAGCTTTACACTTTCTTTTCAAAAAGATAGATCGCGAAGCAAATTCATATAAAAGATCACATGGTTATTCGAAGGTCATTAAAATTCTTACAAATGGTTTGGTTCGTTGAATATACTATCTTAATGACAACTAATTTAGGGAGATCTTTATAAGATCAATTAAATACTTCTTTTATCATTGGAATACGATTAGAGAGCAGTTGGGAAACCGCGTAAGCATTTCGAGAAATTTAACCAGTTTCACTGTATGCTTCTTAATCGAAATTGGCAAACATTTTATAGGGGCTTGGATGATGGTGAGCCATACTTCATTGGAAAGTAGCACTATAACGTGCATGGTCCTTGTATGATTGCGTGTGTAGTTGAACTAGCTAAAATCATGTGCTATGCACAGGCGAATTCAGAGATGAAAAGTTGGAGTAGACTATAAGATGAAGAATTAAGGGTTCGTTTGACAAAAAAAAAAATTTGGTTTTCAGTTTTTAAAGAGCAGTTTTTTAAAGAGCAGCTTAATTTTTTTTTTTTTTATAAAAACAAGTGGGTGTTTGATAACCCCTTTTTTTTTTTAGGTTTTTTTTTTTTTGTTTGGTAACCCTTTTTATTTTGACTTTTTTTTTTTTTGGTAGTTTGCGGTGGCGGTGGTGGGGTGTAGCGGTGGTGGCCGGTGGTGGTGGTGGTGGCCGGAGGTGGCTGCCGGCAGTCGCCGGAGGTGGCTACCGGCAGTCGCCGACGGCCAGAGGTGGCAGCCGGCAGTCTCCGGCGGTGGTCGCCGGCAGCCGGAGGTGGCAGCCGGCGGTCGGAGGTGGCTGCCGGCAGTCTCCGGCGGTGGTCACCGGCGGCCGGAGGTGGCTGCCGGCAGTAAAGAAAAAAGAACCAAAAGTGAAAAAAAAAACCAGTTTCTGGAGTTTTTTTTTTGCTCTTCAGTTTAACTGGAAACAAAAATGGTTACCAAACGCTCCTTTTTTTTTCAGTTTTTAAAAACTGAAAAAAAAAAAAGAGGAAATTTTTTTTGTCAAACCTAGCCTAAGTATGTCTTGGGCCACTTAAAAGACATGCTAATTGTCAAATTTCACTTTAAGAGTTCTTCATAACTTTGTTATGAAATTTTTAGGCTTTCAAAATAAGTTTTTTTGTGACCTGACTTTGACAATGTAAAGATTCTTATTCCAATCCCCTGTTGCATAAAGAAAACATTTCCTAACAAAATTACACAAATCTTGTGGGCTAGTAGCCATAAATTTCTTGAAGATTTTCCTAGAAACCAAAATATAATTATGCACGTGATCGAAACTACATTAGTTTTCAAATTCCATTCAAGAAATGTGAGAAATATTTCTGATAATCATTGAAGGGCAAAGACCTCTTGCTACTTACTCCCAAAGTAAACGAATAATATTGGTTTTTGAAGTGGTCATAAAGTAAAGAAAATTCATCTTAACTTCAATTGGCATGGAAACCCAAAAAGGATAATGCCACTCTAAAGAAGTGAAAGTGGCCGAAAGCAGAAACTGAAGAAAATTTTCTAAAAATCATGGTGAAATAAAAATTTCTAAAGATCATGGTCAATCCATCTTACTTCAATCCACGTTAGTGGTAGCAATAACACCATCTATCATACTGGACCACGACCTAGAAGTGTTCTATTAATGAAAATCTCAACTAACTAAAACTACCACTTGAGATACAATTGCTCCGTTTGAAAAAATTTAGAGGTAAATTTTACTGCTTAAGGAATATCTTGCTCGCTAGAGATCATGAAACGCCTTTATTGGAGAATTAATGACTGGGAATTGTTTGATCGCGTTGATTACTTTTCCACCAGAAGAATTCACTCTAAATTTTCATTTAGTATCCACTGAAAAGGTTTGATCCCACAAATATGAAAGGAATGTCACTTTGAAAAAATTTGGTGATTAGTTGATCCTATAGCAATAGAATATATGACAAAAGTTAGTAAACTGGAAACAAATCTCAACACCATTTTCTCCATCACTATTTCCAGTAGGATATTTGTTTGAAAAACAACTCACCACGAACTCTCCAATGAGATATCCATAAAAAAACCAGGTTGTACTAAAAGCTATTTTCCTGCCATCATTGAATCATTGTATACGCTATTTCAACGTGTTTAATTCTAAATAATGATGATAAAGTGAGAAAATTAAGAAGAAAATAGGTTACACCTAATTTTTAGCAATCTGATCAAAGTATAATAAGTTGGTATCTCATCTCCTCGGCCACACCTTGGTTAATGTTGTATCTAAAAGACATGAGTTGAAGCAGATCGGCTAAACATGGAATATGAAAATTCAGAAATTACTACAGCAAATTTGGAAAGGAAACAGATGAGGAACGTGTGGTGATGGCTAAGGCATTTAACCTAATGCAGTTATTTACTATGATGAATTTACACATATATTATTGTTATGCTGTATTAGGGTACACTTGATAATTGATCAAGAGAACATAGGGATTAGTAGCTTGAATTAAGGACCTCTTTTTGTGCAATAATATAGAGCTAAGTCAAACCAATAAAGTGTTGATTTGCTTTAAAAATTTATAAAAAAAATCTAGAAAAAGGAATTTAAGATTTGAAAGGCAAAGAAGCTGTCAATTAATCCAAATACATGTATTGTATAGATTCACGCCTAGTCCGCCCTCTCCTTCGACTCCAGGACATACTTCTTCCCCTCCTCCAACCCTGATCTCTGCTTGATTGTACATTAACTTTATCCTATTGTAACCAATACTTTTAGTATTTAAGAAATAAGGAATATAAGTTACATTGTTATACCAAAAAATGGGAACAGGACTCATAGAAAATGTTGCCAAAATTCAAAAAAAAGGAATGACAAATGCAAAGGAAAAAAAAATATTCAGCCACAACTTTTTTGCAATTACTAAAAAGTACATTTGCACATTCATGCATCTAGGAACTCTTTGTTTGTGTATGTCGTTGTTATATTGCATTTTAGAATGTATGCCATCACGACTTTGTTATGCTAATAGTCGGAGAGAATTGATTATGAGGAAATAACATCTAAATTGCTTGAATTAAGAATGAAATAGACATCTGAACTATTTCAAAAAAAAGGAAAAAAGGAAAAAAAATCATGTATGCCAATATTCTGATCTTCATTATCAAAAGTTGTTCTTGCTCATCATTTTTCACTATTATCTATCGAGCAAATCTCGATTATCCTCGTAATTTCAAAAGATGCCCCATGCTTATTCTTTTTGTCTTATTTATTAAGTAGCATATGATGCCTAATTTTGTCTCCCTAAAATTTTCTGGCGAAGCATTATACTGACCACTTTTTCCCCATGAAATATACGGTAACACTTGCTTCCCCTTATGCTAAGTTACATACTTAGCATAAGTCGGAAGATTATCATAAGTTGCAAGCGCATAATTTCTTCAGTGGAGGTATACACTAGAATTCATATTCCCTCTGGCCCTTGAAACATGGAGTATATCAGCAAGTAAACTATGACATAAAAATTTCTAGATAAAGAAACATCACCAAAGTATAAAGTAATAACTCTAGCATAGACTAAGATGTCAAGAATAAATAAATGACAATGGCAGTGATTAAAAAATGAGAAGCGACCTGCAACCCATGCTTGTTAAGCTTTTTTACACGCTCTAAAAACCACATTCTTCAATCTTTGACTCCATGTTGAAATTATTAGTGGCATTCCTTAGCTCTGAGAAAGAAAACACCCTCAAATTAAACACACATACACGTACGCACACGCACAATACAACAGATATGATAAGAGTGAAGAAATTTGACTAGCTTGAGAAAAGAATCCCATGATTCATTGATTGCTCTGATATTGTGGCTACAAAAAAATTCATTAAAAAGAAGACTTAAAAGTTTTTATGTGCGTAATGTAGTCAGAGAGGGTAATGCTTTGCACTGTTTTTATTTGTCCAACCTGCAATGAAAATGAAAATAACTATTTTTACCAGTTATTACAGATCGTGCTGGTCAAGCAAGTTGTTCAAAAACCCTTTGGTTTGTGACCGTAAAAGAAAGTGGAAAAACAACTAAAAACAACTGAAGGCACCGCCAAGAATCTGCCATGTTCAGAAATTATAATTCTCATTGGCACTGTCAAAGACGTAGAACTAAACTGTGGAATAATGCCTCTGGACTGCTTGAAAAAACTCGAGTGAAAGAAAGAACGAAGACTCTATTATGTTATGTTTTGTGCATCTTTGGCTGACAGCCGTAAGAAATATTGTACTTGAACCCGCTGTCAAGCTTTGAGAGGACATAAGTGACATTTATAATAGAGAGAGAGAGAAGATTTGTTAGTTCCATTAGTCTTACATGGCATTCACGAGAGTTTTGGTCCATTTGATTGTCTTAGCATGCCTGGAAGATAAAGCTTCAGACTCATTAGGGTTGACAAAAGATGGTTATTAGCAGAGGTTTTTGGTTTGTTTTAGAGATTAAAATTAGGCAATGTGTGAATGGAAGACTTGATGCAGTTCTGGTAGAAGTACATCCATAAAGCCTACTACCGTATTGACCTCCCTCCTCCACCAACCGTGGACTTGCTCTCCTCTTTCGCCAACTCCGACCAGTCCGCCTAGTCCCTCCTTTCCTTCCCCACCGCTTACTATGTTCTCTCTTTCGGCTTCGGCGCCTACTCCTTCCCCTCCGCCGGCCTCGATCTTGCCTCGTCGTCTTATCCTTCCTCTAACTCTCCCGCATCCAGTCCCCACTTGCCCCTTCCATCCCCCTCCCTCGCTGGCTTGTAGGCCTTCCTCCTCTCCCTCTACACCGTCGAGACCAAGTCAAGTGGAGTTCCAATCGGAGCTTGAGACATGAAGATAACGAATATCAGATTGGAAAGAACACACACCCCCTCCCTGCAAAATAGTAAAACGACTCGAGTGATAGTACAGTTGGCTGTCAAGCCAAATTCTTAAAGAATGGTGTTGAGGAAGGCAGAGCAGAATAAATGTGCATCTATGAGGTGATTCGCAATTAGAACTATCAAAGAGGAAAAGGAAAAAGCATAGTTAAAAAAATTATAACTGGCATAAGCGCAGAGGAGTTTTAGGAATAGTAGGGGTAATGGAAGTTTGTAGACGCGGAGATCCAATTAAAACATGACACGTCATTTTCTTTATTTAATTTAGCAAAATTCAAATTTAAAAAGAAAATAGGATTGAGGGTTTGCTACTCATTCAGGTTATCAATTGAATCCAAATATACATACATACATACATATATATATATATATATATAGGGATTAACGAATATATTGCTAGCTTTAGGCAAGCTGCTTAAGGCTAGACAATAAAACTACTTCGTTTTAACCATCGTATATAATATTCTTTTTTTTCTTTTAATTTTTTCTCTTCTCATCTCAAGCATTCCTTTCCTTGTCGTTCAACAGACCCGCACACCAAGAAGCCCATCGCCGGCCAGCCTCCACAGGCCACTTCCATCTGCTGCCTTCGTCACCGGCCGTCAACCGTGATCTCTGTCACCATGCAAGCACTGATCTTCAACGAATCTCTCCAGATCTGATCTTCAAGCAATCTGCCAGGCATTCGCCGGAGAGGCCCAATCGCCGGCGCCCACACCATAAGCCACCATTGCCTGCCTCTCCCTCTCGCCACCACTTCTCCGTCGCCGGCGAACCACTGCTACCAAACTACCCACCGAATCGCCAGAGACCATAAAGAAGAAATTAGAGGAAAGGTGCAACGACTTGCTTCTGTCTAAGCCAACATAGACCACCATCGCACATATACACGCTGTCCCCCAAACCAAACCCATGACCACCCCCATCAACACACACCGTCGCACACACATCATAATACATCCCCACCCGTCACCTGCATACCAGAAATACCCACCCCCGCAACACCCTTGTTCAACCGTCGCACATACGCATTAGATTTCTCTTTGGGTATATATGTTTGTTTGAAATTTAATGAACTAAAGTCTTAGTTTGAGTTTCTGGTTGATGGAGCAATCAAGTGCTCCCAATACATTGTGCCTGAATTTTGAAGAATTGAGTTGTATAAGAAACGAATTGAGTTTTACAGTTGAGAATTGGCTAATCTGCGGCAGTAGTGGGTCGCGGTGTGGAGGCTATTTAAGGCGGCGATGGCTGATCTCGCCGGAGGTGATGTGGCTTGGTAGTGGCAGATAAGTAATCTGTAATGGTGGGGTTGGTAAGTCACCGGTATAGAGGCTGACCGGCAGCTGCGGCCGGCGATGGGAATTGGCTAATTTGTGGGGACGGTGGTTTGGCTGATCTGATGAGAGAGGGAATGACGGGAAAGAGGGGAAAAAAAAAAAGATAAACCAAGACATGTGAGACTAAAACGACGTAGTTTTGTTGTTAGTCTTAGGCAAGTTGCCTAAGGCTAGCAATATATCCGCTTTCCCCATATATATATATATATATATATATATATATATAGTCATAATTGTTTCTAGCTGAAAATAAAGTCCCATAATTTTTGTAACATCTGTAATTAATACATACATACATACATACATACGTGTGTGTGTGTGTGTGTATTGAAATCAGAATTTAAAAGGCATTAAAACTATTTGTAAATTATTCGTGTTGCTAAATCCAATGCGATACGGTAATGATACCAAATCAACTCTAAGAATTATCAACTTAAACTATGACTTCTTTATATTATAAAAACATTACTATAATTTTTTCAGAACTTATCGAAGATTTTAAAGACTCTAAACGAAATTTACAAATCTGAACTTACAGAAAATATTAAAAATACGAACGATTTCAGAAAATTATAAAATTTTGCCAGAAGTTTTAATGTAGCCTAAGGTACTTTACTACAAAATTTTGCATGTTAACAATCACTGCACGTCATCTAATGCAGGCGCCGAATTTAACGAACATGTGGTACACCTTTGCAAGCACAGGGTACCACCCACTACACAAACCCACAAAGACCCACTTCATCTTCTTCTTCCCATTCTCTATGACACTCCCATAAAACATCCAATTCATCACATGCTGCACAGATGCCAGCCACCAACCTATCTACACAAACTACCACACCGTATAAAGCCCACACACACAGTTACGCACACAACACGCGCGCGCACACACACACACACACAGATTGCCTTCACGGTAGTCCTCTCCCCTCCCCCCACACACTCATATACACATACACCACATCATATACACCCACACACAAACACACTCACGCACACACACAATAACACACACATATCCGCACATACTCATTACAAACCCCAAACCCACTATACATTTGCACGCATATAAACACACACATAATACACTGCTTTCTTCCTTGTCCTTCAGATACACACAGAGCACATACAAACACACATACACACGGTTGTCTCTCGGCAGCCCTTAGCACTCCCCACAAAAAAAAAGGAAAAGAAAACCCGCGCATAACACCAAATGCTCACACACTGGCATAATAGGTACACGTACGCCCCACGACCACCTCTTCTCATGGTCATAAACCCACAAAAACACCTCACGGCAGAGTCCCTACTTGTCCCTTAAAAAAAAAACACACACACACACACACACACAGGTATACAGTCACGGCCACCATGGCCATGACTTCCTTGGATCACCCCTATTACACTTACGGCAACCATCTCCTTTGGAGACATGGCTGCCTAAAAAACACCCCTACTAATGCACACACAGTTACCAAAATCCAAGCCCCCTTTTCTCCCATAAAACATTGAATAATTTGAGAGAAAAGGACTAGAAACTTGGTCACCAGAAAAAAATTAGTTCACCCTTTCTCTCTATCTCCATCTCTCTATATATGCCGTGTATCAAAAAAAGAAAAGAAAAGTTTGGGGACGGCTGGTCCCCTATAACACACGCGCGCACACACGCACGCGCACACACACACACCTATATCCTAAAAGGAAAGTTACCAAAATCTCCTTCAATTTTTTAATATTACGAAAAAGCCCAAAATTACTATTTACGATAAATTAATGTACTAGAAAATTTTAACGGGGTGTTACAGGTCAGTCTAGTGGTGGCATTCTAACGGTGATGGTGGTGATGACTAAGAGACTTGGTGGTGGTAATTCAGCGACTATGGTGGATTTGAGTTTTATTCCGTTAAGACTTTGGGTTTTAGTTGGTGGTGGAGGATTGGTGGGGGTGGTGGGATTGTTTGTGGTTAGTTTTTGGTGGTGGGATAAGCTAGGGGTGGTGGTGACCGGTCTATGGTGGTGGGTTTGTGTTGGGTCTTTATTGGGTGTGGCGGTGACATTTCAGCAATAGTGACGGTGGTGATTCAACGGCTACTGTGGCGGTGACATTCCACCAAAATCTAAAGGCAGGAAGTCAATGTAATTTTTTAAAAGGGAGAAGTAGCGAGTGCACATCATATGGAAACTCAGCCCTACTGGAGAGTTTAGTATCAGAACAGCCTGGGAAGGGATAAGACATAGAGAACCTAACACTGCTTGGTGGAAGCTGGTTTGGTTCAAGGGTCATATACCAAGATGCGCATTGATTTTATGGCTCCTATGCAGAGGGGGTCTAAGGACCAAGGCCAAATTAAAGACTTGGAATGTTATTCAAGAGGATAAATGTGTAATGTGTCAGGATCATTCTGAGACAGAGGATCATTTATTTGTACAATGTGCATTTGCGCAGAGACTATGGAGAGCAGCTTTCAGCAAAATGCAGATGCAGATTCCTCTAGTCTCATGGCAGCAATTTCTCAGGGATATAACAACCAAAAGCAAGGGGAAAAGCCTTCAAGCCAGACTATGCAAACTACTAGTTGCTGTGATCACCTATGGGGTGTGGATGGAAAGGAACACTAGAATTTTTGACAATAAACAAGCCACAGTGGAAGGATGTCTACAAATGATAAAGCAATGGATGAACTATAGAACATCTAGCTGGAAGAAATCCTGCTCTACTGAGAGGAACAAGGCACTCTGCCAAGCATGGGGATTAGACACTGAGAAGGTTTTGTTAGCTTGATCTCCACTGCATTAGCACATACTCTTCCATGAGTTAAATGTACATACAAAGAGACTAGATTGTAAATGTTGTTTAAGCTTTCATGAATACAAAGGACCTTTCATAAAAAAAAAGGAAGAAGTAGCGAGTGCACTATAAACTCAGGCATACTGAGCGTAAATTACCCGTTGTGATCTTATTTTGTACACTGATTACCCTATGGCGTGGGCTTCCCTTCTATGAAGCTTGGGATGTTAGCCCTCAATCCTCTAGTTAAACTTAAATGGCATATACTTCTATCACTTCAATTAAAGAAAAAGCTCAAAGCTGTTTTGCAGCAAAAGGGCTACCATTCTACGTAGCAATGTCTTAAGCCCATGTTTGTTGAGTGCCTTCGTCTCTCGCACAATACACCATCAGCAGCAGGATCTGAAGGAACATTCTTTCCAACATGAAGATGATGGAACTAACTGGTTTTATTCATCATTACCGTCAAAAAATTCATACATAGAATATCTGCCCAACATTCAAGAGGCTCTCATGAGGAACATTAAAGATCACGCTGTTCTCCCTGCATATCTTCCTAAGAAATGCATAAATGTAATCAATGGCTATTTTCTTGTAGACCCTTGATCCCCTACTTGCTAAAACCACCGTGTTCCCAAGTATATGCACCACTCCAGCATCCCTGCAGCTTGTCAGGAACTCCAACTCGCCCAACTCCGTCTGATTGCTATCCTGCCCCGAGGATGTGACTGTGTTGCCAGCCTGCCCTGGAGATCTAACGGGCACAATCGAGTCGACAGATGATATTGTATTGGAGGAAAACGTGTTGGCATTATCTTTCAACAGGAAGTCCCTTGATTGTTGAGTTTGTTGGCCATATAAGCTGTACTCCTCAGAATCTGAACAACCTTCCATCATGGACTCGAGTCTGACAAACGTAAATAGATTATCAAAGAGCTTATTCTCAAACTCATCGTCTTTCTTGTGAAGGTCTTTGTAGCCATATCTTGCAACACAACGGAACATGTGAAAATTCTTGGGCCCAATTCGTTTTACAAGAAACCTTTCGTCTTCGGGGACTGTATAAACCGGAAGGTACTTCACACAGACAAAGACGACGACAGAATGGATAGCCGGTAGGTTTGTGATGAAATGTGAAAAAATGTGAGGCACCCCACTAGGTAGCTCGGTGTACACGAGCCCTACCCCAGGAACACGTACCAGTCCCAAACTGGGACCAAGGCCAAGAATCCATGCCATTGAAACTTTACTGTGCAGCTCAAACTGGTAGCGTTTGACCGTACCGTAATGCCAGACATACATGATGATAAGGAAGGCTGCTGCAATAACAAGTGGAACCCACCCACCCTGATCGATCTTGAATAGTACAGCAGAGAAGTAGGTCAACTCCACTACGAGAGATAAGACAGCAAAGATGCCAACGAGAACCCAATGGCAGCGCCATACTAATAACATCACTAATATCATGAGGAGTGTGGTTGCAAGCATGACTACCACAACTGCCGTCCCTGTTGAGAACAAAGGCATGAGAAATAATGTAATCAAGACAAATGTCAGTCTCATAAAGAAGCCAACGGTGTTGCCGTGTTTTATAAAGCAAGAAGCATTATACTAATTTCATTTGGCATGAATTGAACCACCAGATTCACAAGAAACCAATCAGGTAAGACAACAGTTGCAGTAGTGGAAAATATAGATGATGATGATCATGATCACGACCATGATGAGTTTGTCATATGGGAGGAGTCCCTTTTTCCAATCTCAAACAAGACAGACAACAGTCTAGAATGATAGTAGTATAATGCAAAGAAGAAATTTGTTCTCAAAGAACAACCCTGGCAGTTCGGGCTGTCCAACAAGTTAAAAGCCTCTTTATTTTGCTTGGTAA
This sequence comes from Escallonia rubra, assembly GCA_033065855.1. NCBI lineage: Eukaryota > Viridiplantae > Streptophyta > Magnoliopsida > Escalloniales > Escalloniaceae > Escallonia > Escallonia rubra. The sequence goes on from JAVXUO010003053.1 coordinate 130,008, forward strand.
GAACTTCCTAACAGATGCATAACCTCAAGATACACCATCGCCTTCTCAATTAGAAAATTCGAGGCCTGCCTTTTGCTAGTGCTCCCCCTTTTCACTTCCAAACAGATGAAAGACAATTAACTAACAAGGCTACAAGCAGCAACCTATGCATATGAGAAAACTCATAAACTTGCATGCATTAACATAAAATCATCAGGCTGAATCTTCTCTAGGGTAGGAAGAATGATACAAAGCCTATTACAACAGAGAAGTGGCATCTGGATATTCCACGAAGGTGTTTGTCTATGCACGTTGTGCAGTTCAGATTTGATTTTGGGGTGATTTGCATACAGACTCCTTGCAGTTTGGGCAAGTTGCAAAAACACACCACATTCCTTTTTTAACAAACGGCCCCCTGTGGTGCTGATTGTGTTGGATCGGTCAAAAATCCTAACAGAACAGAGCAAATGTTTGATTTAAACCTTAAAAATTTGTGCTCCACCATCATCTCCCATCTTCCATAAACCCTAAACCATAACAATCTGGTTTCATTATTATCAAACTAGATCTGGCCATGGTGGAAGTGACCGGTGGTGGTGGACGAGGATGAGTTGGTGGTTGGCATGAGTGGTGGTGGTGGACGGGCCTGGGTTAGAGGGGTGGATGGGTGGTGGTGGGGTTACAAGGAATGGTTGCGCCATGGCGATGGTCATGGCGTCGGCAGTGATGAAGATGAGAAGAGATGGAACCGGCAGCGGGGGGTTGTGGTGGTGACGAGAGGGAGGGGCGACAGGTTTGTGGTTGATGGGGAGTTACCTATGGCAGTGGTGGGTTGGTTGGTGGTCGTGGTGGACGGACTAATTTGGTGGTGGCCAATGGGGAGTAGTGGCAGCTAGGGTTAGTCTTTATCTTTCAACCAAAAGGTGGGGGGAAGTTTTTGGGGTTTGGTTAGTGAAGAAGAAAAGGGGGACATGGGAGGAAAACAAAATAAACTGGAGAGTAATTAAGTCATTTGCCTAAATTAATCTGCCCAAAATGAATTTCTTAAGCTTGTATGCTCCACACGCCGTTAATTTGGATGATTTTTTTTAGGGATGCAATAAAATCAACAAAAAAACCACCACAGGAGGCCACTTGCAAAAATCGGCATCATAGGTGTATTTTGGCAACTCGCCAAAACCTCAAGGAAGCTTTTGCAATCTACCCTTAATTTTATCCAATGTCTATTTACGCTTCTCGAAAATTGTTAACGGCTGAATCTAGTACTAATGTTTATCTTTTAGTAGGAAATTTAACTATTTCATGCTTATGGCCGCAGGCATACCAATGACCAATGGTTTCTATGTCGTCACAAGGTCTCAAGTTAGTTCGAACATATTCAACTAGTCTAAGCTTGTTCGCAAATGTTGGATGCCAGCTAGAACGAAGCAGGAGACTAAAATACAAGTAAAAGCCTACCCTTTAAATGGATCTCCTAGTAAATTCAGAAACTTTTATACAAATGGTGATACAACCTCGAAGGGGTAAACAGAAGGGAGTAGGGAAGAGAACTCACAATCTCACCCCATTTCTTTAGTGCTGTACATATCACTTGATTATCCTAAAGCCTATCGTACTCGTATAAAGCACAGTAAGTGCCACCATACTGGAATTCCCAACAGTGAAAAACAGCAACCAGTTTGATCCACGAATATCTGGCAAACTACCCAGACTGCTTCCAACAATTTCCTACCAACAATTGTGCAATATTTCTTTTGCCTTTGAACTTCCCAGGCTTAGTTCTTATCACTATGGTCAACCACCTGACAAATAGCAGACACCAATACCATAATCCTGATTTTGCTACTGATTGTCCAACGCCATCAGTATAACGAGTCAACTGATGCATATTTTGAGTTTCACATTCCAAAATCATCAACATCATGATGCAGAATACTCTGCCTGTCCGTTCAAAATCAAACATGTTAAGAAAATAAAAGTATTGCTACTAAATAGGTACGTGGTGGATTTTTTGTATTCACAGGTCATACACAAGGCATTAACCAGTGACAGTAAGGAATTTTCCATAGATTTAAAAAGGCTTTTTGGAACAAGTTAAAAGAAAAGAATGTAAGAAAAAATTAATGTTTAGATGATCATTTTCCTTAATTTTCTTAAATCTTTTTGGGTGATTACCTAGGCTGGTGAATTTCTTCTACTTATGCACCTATTTAACATTGCATTCAGTCTCCATGCATGAATTGCTTTTATTTTTCTTAGTTTCTCACACGTTCCACACATCAATGGCCTTCTACTTCTTAGAACCCTTAAAAACGCTTCCAGAAAATGACTTAGTACATGAACTTGATCATAGTTGTTGTAATCAATATAGTGCAGGATCAACTCACCATAAGCATTGCCAATTTGGCTTTGATTTTTGAAACCAGCAGTAACAGCAATGCAAAGAACCATAAGAAGCCAATTAATATCTGGAATATATATCTGTCCAAGGAACTTCTTTGATGTATGTACGACCTTGACTCTAGGAAAACAGCCGAGGGCAAGGGCCTGCTTGATTATGGAGAAAGTAGCAGATATTGTGGCCTGACTAGCGACAATAGCAGCCAAAGTTGCAACAACAAAAACTGGCCAGTATATGCTATCTGCAGAAGAAAAATCATCTCCATTAGACACCAAAATTGCTCACCTCATTTGGATAGGCGTAATATCAAGCCGGATATCACCACTCTTGCTAATACTGTCCATTTATTTAGAACTCTTTAGACTAGTGAAGACATAGCCACCAGCTTTGCTTAACAGGAAAAAGACATGTATATGCTGAACTAATCCATTTTGATTCACAAATATATACTTAATTGATTAATTACCAGCCTCTGATCCCAGGAAGGCTGTTACTTCTGAAGTCTGAACCTTGTTTACATAAAAAATACTTCATGAAAAGAAAAAAACAAAGCATGGACTGTTTGGAATCTGGATCCCTTAAAATTAGGAACCTACAGACAAGTTAAGTTGATATTTAGGAAAAGAAAAAGAAATGCATCAAAATCATGTAGCACAATCCCAAAGAATTACTTGCAGCAGAGTCAATATTGTAGTCCCCCTTGGCAGTAGAAGATGATCCCAAACGAGCTACCAACACTTATCCAGGTATCTAACTTTTTCTTGTTACATGGATCTCAGAAATCACAAAAGGCTGTCCAGGAGACAAAAGCAGCAGTGCCCAATGGTAATTTACAAGAAATGAAACGACCAAAAAAGAGCTTTAATAGATGAACTAAACTTTGCAGTACTCCATGTGTTCTTCATTAGCCTTACGTATTGGACAAATAAACTACAGTCCCTAGCATATAATAATTGCCAAGGATATACAAAAACGAAACTATCAACCTGAGCATTTTTAGTTTCTTAGCTCTTCATATGAGCTTCTAAAGTTTCTATTTACACTTGAAGGGATTTAAGATTGTCAAATAGTTTGAGACTTGGCATTTGAAATCATAATCTCAGCAATTTTTAGTTTCTAAGTTTCAAGTGTAAACACGTATGTTTCCCACGTTACCAAACATATGGAAACTTAATGGGGCCCCTTTATTGCGTGCTATTTTAATCCATACAGCTGAAATATGTCAAGGGGGTCGAAAGATAGTAATCGTAAGTGGTTTGTTGGAGGATCAGAATTAGTTTGAATCCCAGTACTATCCTTCTTCTTTTTTGCCAAAGCATATACGGCAGCCAAAGTGGCAATTGAGGACCTAAGTAGTCACCTAGACTGCGTTAACTAACGGCCTCGTTAGTCGTTACTCACCAAATGCCACTTTTTCTAACAAAGGAAGTCAGCGAAATTGGAGGGAGAGAGCACAAGGAACAGTTGCAGAACCGAACAACGAAATCATCCAGGCCCCAACTACAATCGAACTCACTTCTGCTATCACCATTGAGCCCCACAATGACCAAGTCCCGACGGTGCCAGCAGCAAAGAGATCCCCTGCATCAGCACTTTCTGTTTTCTTTGCGAGCGCCATCTTTATGAGGTAGTCGAGAATACCCTCACTCCATCTCTCCATCCCTCCCTCATATTTTATTGAATCAACCATCTCTTTCCTTATCAACCCAGCACAAGCCACTTTTCCTCTTTGCAAGTTGAGAAAGTGTCTATCTGAACAACTCTATAACTCATATACCAGTTGTTAGTAGGTGTCAAAACAACCAAGCATGTGCTGTGTGGTTACACTCCTGACGGATAGCTTTACCAGCTTACCATCTCTAACTGAAGCTCAGCCCTCCCTCCAAGTGACGAAACGTCTATCTGACTACAGGGTTGACCACTATTAATCAAGCACAACTCTATCTTCAAGAAGGAGCTGCTTGTTACTATATTGCAATTTCTATAACATATCCTCATTCATATATCTTGTCAAAACCATATCCTCGGTAACCCCTGTCAAAAGCCTCCAGTAGTTTTTCCCACTTAGATGTCCTCCCTTAGTTTCCCCTGCACAACTGCATTCTGCGATAATTCCTCCCAGACAAATTTTGCTACTTGTCCTACCTAAGGGATATTCTCGGGATTCTCTTTTCTCCTCTAATCATTTTAACTAGCATTATTCTATCACACATCCTGTTGACATCTACGACTTCGTTTCTTAGGGTCTTATCTAGTCTAGTATATATAATCACTACTAATTTCTATTTAACCATTTCCAGAGTGAACCATAACTTCAACCCGTGCTCCATCTCCCTTCAAACCCGTGCCCCATCTCCCAAGATTCTCTTTCTCGTTGCTTGTCCAACGAGACAAATTATGCTGTCTCTCCTTCACACATCACATCATATAAACTAACTGCAACTTGAGTATAAACGACCTTCGTATTTAGACACGGTAAAGACGACATTCTACAGATTAAGCCGAGTACAAGCACATTCACTTATGGGATTGGAATCATATCTATGCTATCTATAATGCCGACCCCCTGAAAATTGGTTCGTATGGCACTATTTGATCTAATACTCTTAAGAGAATGACACATGGCACTAAACCCAAAACTTCAAATTGCAAATTTCGTACTAAATAGCTACGTACCATGTTTGGCTTTTCTTAAAACTTAAGTTTTAATTCTAAACAAAATGGAACGAATGACTCCTCTTTACAAACAGTATTGCAACAGCATTCCTAATCTCCTCTTTCATATATGTCTGCAGGCACCGCATGGGCCACGATTGTATCCTATCATCTGGAAAATATCTAATTGCAAGCACTGAGATCTGGCAAACCTTTTTCAAGTTTGATGTAGAAATCTACTAAACTGCTAGAGAGCCTAATTCCGATCTTTTACCATGCTCAAAAAGCATAATACATGAAATTTAGCTTTGATAATCTCATTGTTTGGCTCATATGCAATTCCAAGGCTTCATATCATTTTGATACAGTTTCAGGCTACATAAACAAAGTTCTGCACAAAAACTCTTTTCACATATGTCTTTCTTATGTTTCCATGCAGTAGGGTATTCATCTGGCTAAGAAAATAATAAAATATAAGACAGAGTAACCGTTTGATATCAATTCCAAGGCTTCATATCAGTTTAATACAGTTTCAGGCTAGGAACGTTCCAAAAGCCTGCACAGACTGTTTCCACATATTTCTTTCTTCTACTCTCATGCAGTATACCATAATTTACCAGTAAGTAGGGCATCTATGTGGCTAAGAAACAAATAAAAATGTAAGACATATTATCAAAGTGAACCTGGGATAGAACGATAGAATGCATCAACAACATGATCCTTGTTTTTCACGAGGTACGCTGCTTGTCCAGAATAGGCTAAAAGAAGGCAAGGAAACACAACAACTGTGAAAGCAAGCTGTACAGCTGGAACTGGAAAATGGGCAAGGTCTGCAAAAAGCGCCTCGGTCCCTTCAATAGTATATAAGCAGTCATCAAAATCCAAGTCACCGGCTTTAAAATAATTCTAATTACCAAAAGAAGTGCCTGACGAATAAAAACTAAACTACAGGAAAAGGACAAACCTGTGATGCTGAGCATGATCCCTCCAAGGGAGGTCCAACCTGCTTTTCCACCCCTTCTAAAATAATGATATATTTGCACAGGTGAAAAAGCTCTCAGAACACCACTATCATATTTCCAGATGTTGAATATGCCTATTCCTCCAATTAAGAGAAACCAAAGCAACACAATTGGAGCAAATAGCCACCCAACTTTGTCTGTACCATAATGTTGCATGCTGAACAACCCTACTAGTATAACAACAGCGACAAGTACAACTACACCTGCAGATAGACTACATTAAATATTGCACCAAGTATCCAAATTCAGAAGAAAAATTTGGAACCTGAAATTCAAAATTTTTTAGAGGCAAAAATATGACAAATGCATGTTGAGTTCTAGGAGGGATACCATTACTCATCTTGGGGTGGTCCACCTTAATCCCACCAGAAGCTGAAAGCACTGGAGAAAAAGTATGATGATAAGCATCTTATAACAAATCATAAACTACGTAAAATTATGGAACAAAAAACCAATGAGATTAGCAATAAACATCAGATGAGTTCACCCATTACGACCACAAATTAGTTTACTATAGAAGGTGGTATCAGTTCATGCTGGATTCTGAAGTAAATGGTATGAGGTTAACATGGAAAAGGCATAAAGAGACACCTAAGTGGGAACTTACAGAAGCTACATCAAGTCAACAAACCAAACTAACTCTAATCTCTAGGTTCTGGGTCCATAAGAGACGGCCGTTAGCAGCTTAGCGTTCTAAAAAAGACACATACCAAGTTAAGTGACCCATGAATACTTGCCGCTGAATTGTGTCCTGTACTTGGAACCCCAGCAGTACATAGGTCTGGGCTTAGGTGCTGAGCCTACGACAGTGAATTAAACTAAGTACTGAAAATTGTCACACCTTGTAAATGCAAAAGCTCCATAACTTGCACCAACAGTAAAGGTTTATGGTTATCATGAAAGGCTTTTTCTTCCAAGGATTAGTTGGCAGCCACCGGAGATGGTCAAGAGGAGCATGTTTAGTTGCCATAAGCTTTTCTCTGAAGGCCTTATTCTTCGTCAAGTCAGGTTCAAATTTCAGTTTATCTGCCACTTCCTTTTTCAAGTTCTGCTTTTTGGCGGTTACTGGGAAGGGCCTATTCTACTACCATTCCCTTCGTTGGTGCATTTGCCAACACATATATAGCAATACTAGGTTTCATACATTGGTAAGTTCTTTTTGTGCGTAATCCAATGGGCCTATTCTATATGTATATAACATGTACATAAGAAATATATATATATATATATATATATATATATATATATATATATGTGTGTGTGTGTGTGTGTGTGTGTGTGTGTGTGTGTGTGCGCGCGCGCGCGTACAGGTTATTGGAGTTATTGGTGTAAGTAGATATAGGCCCGCACCCGTATGCGTTTCCTCGCAAATAGGATTCGAAAAAAGCTTGACAATGAAGAAGATCGATATGACTTCACTCATGGAAATGACATCAAGGACCCACGAGCAGGAAGAGACATATGGCTGCATAAGGTTCGTGATAAACTTGAAAACTTAGTTAGGTTTTAAAGTACGCGGGCTGGGTTAGTTTAAGTGCACCTCCAACATTGTCCTGTGCAAATACGTATGTCCTACCAGCAAGTAGTAGAGCACCATAGATTATCAAGTGAAAAATATACACACAACAGATCAGCCAGGTGGAGATATCCATGATAGTGATCAATTTATTTTTTCCGCAATTCCTGCCATATTTCTCCACGGCATGTTGATACAGGAAAATGGTGAGCAATAACCACATAAACATGCGCCTAAACATGGCGTGATTAATAACGTCTATCAGTTCATGGAGAATATAAGAGCTGCAAATGTTCAAGCATGAAGATATGCAATATTTTATCAAAAGAACAGAAAACTGAACGAAGAATACCTGATATAGCAGGAGTAAGAATTCCGTCTCCAATCACCATGCAAGTACCAACAAGGACCAGTATAAGAAGAATATTCTTTCTGGATGCATGCCCCTCCAACCATCGCTTGGTTTTCGCAGCAAATGAATTCTCATGGAACGTGCTACGACTATAAGTTGTCAACTCTTCATCAGTCCGGTGTTGATTGGGAATTGTTTTTATTTTTGCATGTCGACAGAGTAGTGAATAAAGGGCAAAGGTTCCACCTGAATAAAGTAGAAGATAAGTCCTTTGGTGCTGTATTAACATGATTCATGAAGGAGGGCATATTCATCAGTCATAGAAAAATCAGCAAGGAGAATGGTCCCGTACAAATAGTTACGAAGTACATGTTTCAACTTTAAGACCAAAAAAAAAAAAAAACAAAGGAGAAAAGAACGTGTAGGAATCTCTCATATCAGGTTGCATACAATGTTGATATATCAACTGCTTTCTCAAGAAAATAATGGAGATAAAATGAAGAACTGTTTACGAAGTACATGTTGTAACTTTCAGGAAAAAAAACTACACCAAAAGAATGTGTACGGACCTATTATATCAGGTTGCATATCTCGCTGATTTAACTAATTTAGAATATGAAGAACTCCTCACAAAAAAGAAAAAACTTCAAATCAGACAGAACATCACTTCTCTTCTTTTTTCTCGTATAGCGAAGTCATTTTGATTATCTGATCGATAGGAGTTAAGAATCAGTACGCATCATGCCTGACAGGCTCAAGTGCACTGTGATACATGAACAAGAGATGACAGAGAGAGAGGGGGAGACCAGCTGCTGCCTATACTCATTATAGGATACCTCAAGGTTGCCAAAAGACCCCTTTCTCATGAATATGAGGAGAGAATTTATATGGGTATGGCCTGAACACAAGATATTACGATATTAGGTCAGTACATTCTTACTAACCATGCTCTCCTCACATTCTCTTAGCAGGATATACTTGTAATTTTTCATTGGAGGCTCAAAATAGCAGGCAGGTTTCTGTGCTCCTTTGTGCACATTATTTAACAATGTTGGTTCATGGCAGCTTCCTCTTAGCCACCACAAACCAATACCTCTTTAAAGACCATTGCAAACAATATCCATATAAAGTAAAGGTAGACATACTGCAACGCTACCACTTGACGCTGAAGTGGCAAAGGAAGATGGATACAGCTCACAACTTTGATGTACCTGTCTGATAGAGCTCTTCTGTTCAAATGCTGCTAGTCAGACACACATCAGTCCGATGAGTTTTTTCCCATAGCGAATTTTTCTAACTCAATCTTATTTCCCTCACGGGTTGATTCTTGAAGCTGTTATATTTCGTCGCCTGTGGTTTAATCTATAGAACTCCACCTCATAAAGCAAGACACAAGAGCACGGAGCCCTGAAGCAAATCTTATTGGATATTGGTAAGAGCTACCCCACTTTCCAAACCCCAGTAACTCGAAATGTGGATTTACGTTGCCATCAGCTAGACTACAGATAAAGTGCATGTAAACATCAGGAAACTCACGCTGATATACAAAGATAGTGCACATAGATTTTTTTCTTCTTCTTTGCGAAAACAAGAAAAGAAACCCTAAAAAGTAGAAACTAAATGTTTGCACACCCAACCGAGAGTTTCCAGCAGTAAGATCCGAGAAGGAAGAAAGGAATTTAACGACTTGGGAAAACATTGCTAAGAGCTCAATTGTTTGAAGAAGGATCTTGTGGGAGCAATGTGGTCTAGTTAAGAATGGTCTCATTCCTATGTTTCCCAAATGAACCATAAAGCTACAACAGAAGAAAGACGAGCAGATCCTCACTGGATATCGTCACAATGGGCTACATCGTGAGTTGGTAGAAGTCCCATGCTTGCTTCCACCTTTGTAGGCTGGAGGAAGCTCCTCAAGAATCAGATCTTTCCTTTGGCAACGTCGCTCAACGGTACGGATTACTTTTCCACTTCATTCAGCCATATACTGGCCTCTGGTCGTGTAAGACTTGGCATTCTGCACTTGGTACTTGACTTTTAAGGTATGTACCATATTTTGCTTTCCCCCTGAACATCAAATGGAAATAGTATCTTAGACTTTTAACTTACATCTACCCTAACTGGCCAAGAAATCCCCTTTGGCTCTCGCACTTGTACAAGAAATCGCATGCCATTTGAACTAGATATACTTACTCCTGTTCATAATTTTTATTAGTTATTTACTATTCATTACGTAAGTTATCCGTACCTACAGACCATAGGAGGTAGACAGTCTACATGCCTACATGGGAAAGGCTTTTTGTATGCATAAGTGTGTAACAGAGCCCTGCCATCAAAGCCACCCTCATCAAGATTGTGAGGTTTATTAATGGGTACTTCTGTTCGTTTCCAGTAGCCCAGCTACCGATTATAGATAGAGACAATGAGCCAGCGAAAAGCACGTCAAGAGCAAGAGCATCTCTTAGAGCATGTTTGGATGGAGGGTTTCAAAGGAACACAAATTTAGCAATACTTTCATTTCAAAATCCTCTCATTTCTAGATCCATGACTTTCAACATCTAGTGTTTGGATAATGTCTATGGTAATGTGGGCGTTTGGTGGTCAAAAACAAAAACTTAAAGGATAAGGTTTTTTGGGATTTATTCTATATTTGAAGATTCACATGCTATTTATATTGCTATACATGAAGATCTACTAGAGATAAATTTAAAAACAAAAAGAGGGGGAATTTTAACATCCCATGTGACCAACTCTTTTTCTTAATATTAACATGATCTGACCGATTGGCATTCATACAAAAATGAGAATAATGCGTGAATAACCATTTTATTTTACTCTAAATGTCACTTTACTCACTGGACTCACACTTGTGACAGAATGGTCATTGGACTTGTAGATTGAGCCAATCGAGTTCCTCCATTGCCATCTGTTAATACCAAGTCTGTAAATCCCTCCTTATGTGCGAGGCACATGGGCCTTAACAAAGGGGCAAAATTGTCAGCCGATGACTTTTTTAGTAATTTTTTAGTTTTCTCTTTTTCTCTGCCCAGGAGCAGTTACGGGCCACCACGATTACCCAACAACAGACACCACCCCCATACACACCTTCGTTGGCACAACCACACCATCATCCTCCCATCCCACACCATTCCCTTGCTACCTATTGCCACCACCCACACCTTCCTCGTCCTGGAATGATGAAGCAACCTTAGATTGACCAATTGCATACATAAGCATATACTAATACGCAAACAAATGTCAAATCCTAAAATTGCAAGCAACAACTTCACGCAGATCTGTGCACAATGCCAGATCCGCAATTCTCATAACCAACCTCGATCAGTACGCAGTGAAACCTGGTCTTGGACCACAGCCAACTGATGATGAATAATCATCCCAACTGTCATTGATTTGCACATCCATCGATTGAAAGGAACAGTGGTGGTAAGGAGGTGGTGATGGTGGAAGTACGCTGGCGCTGTTGACTGTAGAAGTACGACGGCTACGATGCACTAACAAATGGCAAATTGAGACCCCAAGGGTATGGCAAATTGAGACCCCCAAGGGTTTCTCACACAGGGTGAACATTAAAACTGTATCACCTATTATCAGAATTCGTCATAAATTATAGAGTTTCAATAAATTTGGAAAATAGGAGGAAACAGTGGGCCAAAATACACAAACACGAGATGGAGCAATTGATGGCAAGCATTTAAGGCAAAGACGATGAAATGTTTGCTGGTAGATTTTGGGGTTTTTCCACCAATGGTGACATGGCAATAAGAAATTAGCATAACCAAGATAAACTGAAGATCCGAGGAGATTCCGCCTAAAGTTGTGACTTAAGTCATTGGACGGGATCCGACTCCAGGTTTAACAATTTGAGAGCAAAGATTGCATGGTGATTGTGGTGGTTGATACCGAGGAATAGGCGGTGCTACGTAATGTCAACGATCGCACAAGTTCCTATGCGCAATGGTGATAGCAGCGGTGAGGTGGTTGTGAGATACAGGTGATGGTGAAAGCTGATGGGTGATCGTGGTTATTTCAGTGGTGATGGCTGGAACAAACGATGGTCGGGAGAAAAAGAAAAAAAAAACCGAAATTACTTGTGAGTTTAATAGTTGACAATTTTGCCCTTCAGTTGATCCTCTCATGTATCAGGCACATCACAACTTAACGAGCTTGGTGTTACAAAAACCTAAGGACTAGATTGGCCCAATCAATGAGTCTAATGACCATTTTGACACAACTGTGAGTCCAATCACCACATTGACACGTGGCGTAAAGTACAACGGTCATGCGCGTATTTCACTCTTCATATAACCATGTATGCCATGCATGATATGTAAATCCAGAAGCTATAGCCTACATGTATACATGATCTGGGAAAAGAAGAGAAGGAACTGATATAGCCTTAGAATTTAGGAAGAAAAGAGATCACGTTGAGAAGGAAGAGGGGGAAAAGGTGGTTCAAGAGGAGAGAGACGTAATTCCGCCCATTTTGTCATCCATAATTCTGGGCTTAAAAAATTTCTCATGACAATGACACTAATTATGGATTTGACAGAAACTACTCCAGACTAGTTATTTCTACTCGGGATATAGCGCCCTCAAATCCCCTCTTCAAACCCCAAAGAGTTCCGCATATCCTCTTCTTCACAATCCAAATCTTAGTTGCAGAATTCTTGCAAGAAGCCTACAAATCTCCCTGATCTTTGCGAATTTGAACTCCCAGCTTGGGAGCTTGTTCGGAGTGCAATTCGAACTCGCATGCTTCTAGGTACCTGCGCTCCCTCACTGTTCAATTATGATCCACACAATGGATTGTATGTGAGGATGTTTCAAATACCCCCCCCCCCCCCCCCCTTCTCTTCTTCCCCCTCCTTTGGACGTTTTGCAGCGATAGCTACAAATGGGTAAATTTGGCTTCTGTAGTTGTACATGAATTGCATGCACTCTGAATTCTACAGATTTACTCTTGTTTATTGTCTTTTTTTTGGGATAAGTTATACGTACTCTTCTTCATTAGAAAAGTTATCGCTTAAAGATGAAAGGAGCTAGACATTCTACTTAAAAGCTTTTGTCAGGATTCTTCATAAGAAAAATCATTCATACTTGTAAACTAAAGGAGCTAGAAGTCTACATGGAAAAGGTTTTTTTGTTTTGTTACCCAACATAGCCCTTCCATAAACCCCGCCTTTATTGGAACTCTGAGGTGTATGAATGGGTGTACTGCTGGTAACTTGTAGCCTGGCTACTAGACAACCCAAGCATCAAAAGCTAATTGAGCCAACCAAAAAAGGGAAAGAAATGTAATTCCTAATTTGTTATGGCAAAATCTTTAAGACTGGCATACCTTGACCATTGTCGTTCGCCCGACACACAATGAAAACATATTTCAGAAGCGGGATGAGTGTAAGGGAGTAGATAATCAACGAAAGTGCACCAATAACATCCTCTGTATCTCCAATTCCGTTGGGGAAAACATTGTAGAACACATACAAAGGAGATGTTCCCAAGTCTCCATATACCACTCCAAGACTCTGAAATGCAAGTCTCAGAAGTAACATGGCCGAGAACTTCTGCAGGGAAAACATAAAAACAATTAGCATATCAAGTAGCATCCTCGTCGACTGCACTTAACCTCAAGAATTCCTAGTGTCTCTAAGTTTAAGTTAGGTACTCATTAAAGTGATCCTTTCTTTTGTGTGCTGCAGAAGTACATATTGAAAAAGAAACATCAATCCACTGTCAATTTGAGATAATAGAGGAAGCTGTAGTAAAATGATTTCCTTAACTTTTCAATGGAAAGAAATTGCAAGCTTAAGGACTAATGATAACATCTCACATCTTGCCATAGCTTAGCCAACTTACAAACGTATTGATGATTGCAGAATAGACATAATATTCACAAGTTGAAATCCTAGGTTCAAGCTAAATTTTCAATTCGAGTCCCTTAAGAAAATAGAAAGAAATAAGGAAGGTTTTCCCCCTAAAGAAATAAACAGAATCAAAAAGCCCTCATGAAGTAGCAACTTACCTTTTCACTGTACATGTTTCTAAGTCTTCCAGCCTCCTCATCCATGGGCTGATCAAGCTTTTGCTCCAAGACCCACATGCTACCTTTTCTTTCACCCTCTTCATCAATTCCCACTTCAGTTGCCATTCTAATCTGACTTTTAACTTATCTTCTCCCACCCTCTAAAAACATAAGTTAAACGAAAACCCAGTTTCCCTAAAATGAAGAAAACCCCAAAAGACACCAGAATAGAATTTAAACAAGACGGTATTACATAGAAAAGACGTGATATCAACACCCCTGTTCCTAAAACCTACGTGGACTCGGCTCAAAATCCAATCAATTTAAGCCACATAACAATAAACCCACATAGTAAACTCTAGATGCATATAAACCATTACCCTCGAACCAAAATTACGAGCTTTGATGATTGAAAAGTGAGAATTTCAGAAAACTGAAGGAAACCCAATTCAAGATAATAAAAACCCAGGTGAAAACTTCACCAAGCCCAAACAGAAAAGATGATAGAAACAAAAACCCAACAGGCAAATAATAAATTCAAGAAAAGAGAAAGAGAACCCTAAAGGACAAAAGCCTCCTTCCTCTCTTTGTTTCTCTCTATATATCTACCTTCCTCTGCCATTGTAGAGAGAGAGAGAGAGCGCGCGCGAGAGAGGAAAGACATGCCGGGTGGGGTGGGCGGGCGCAGTCTGCATTAGATATTTTCATTCGACACGTTTGTTACGTTGGCTGATCTCTCAGATAAGTGCCATGATAAATTCGACGACAATATAGGAAAAGATGCTCTCTCATCGGCGCTTTTGTGGACTTTTAGTGGCACATAAATGGTCCATTATCAACTCGAAAATGATTTGGTGTCGTAAGCAGGGCAAGGTTTGGAGTTATTTAATGCAGACGGCCGTATTTCGTCAGCAACACAGAGGGCCACCATGACTATGATTGGCTGTCTTATATAGTACAGTGTCCTGTTATGATAAATGGTTCTCTTCCCTCTCGTGTGAAGGTGGTGGTGGTGGCCAGTGGCCAGTGGCCATTGGCCAGTGGCCAATGACTTAACACCCCTCAGTTTAAGAAAATATATATATGTAGTAATAGTTTCACACCATTCCACTCTCCTTAAGGAATTGATAAAAAAAAAAGTCATGACACCATATAAGTTATTGTGATATACAAAAATTGGTCTAAAGGACTTTAATTAATAACAATTTAGTAAGAAAGTCTTCTTCATCTTTTTAGACTTTCAATTAATAATTTAGTAAGAAAGTCTTGCTCATCTTCCGTACTGGCAGGCCATCGTCGACACTGAACTAGCACCATGATCGCACCCCCCAACAAGTACCATAGCCTCTCTCCACTATCTCTAGTTCAAGACCACAGTCTAAATGAAAGACGAACCACCTTCTGCCCATCAAACACACATGGTACACACGCACACGCACATAGATTGAGAAAAACCGAACACCATCTCAACACCAGAGCCATCATTGTCATGTCCGATCTTACCACCACCACCACCACCACCTTCGTTTATTGCCACCAGCACCCCACATCAATCAGCCAATCTCACCACGAGTACGTTCCCTCAATCCCGCCAAGAAACCAAACTTACCAACCCCAAACACTTGGAAGCTTTTTCGCCAACTATATTAATTAAACCACTAGCTGCTACCCATACTCAAGGCCGCCAATTGCTGCACTGCCACGTTACTAAACTATAACAATCTAACCACAACATCACCAACCCGGAAATGACATTGGCGGATATCATTTTCAGATCAAAGCCCATTCCATCTCAAAATTTATAGCATCAAATGTGACAATATCTCTCTTATACTCACTTGAGAGAACCTCCTATCAGCTTCAGGCCTTGAACTGCTGGCTTGACCAATTTGGTAGTTTGGCTAAGGGGGAGAATGTTAAAGTGCCTGAGCTCAGCTTTTCACAGAAAGGCCAAGCCAAAGATAGTAAACACCTTGGGCGTATATGATCCATCATCTTCTTGATCACTGCACCTATTGGTCACTACACACGGGGCTTTCTTTTTAGCATCCTCATCCTTACAGGATGCACTCCACTTGGGCAGAAACTCCCATGGTTCATTCATTCTGCTTATAGAGAAGTAAGCACATCCCGACCCTTGTTGGACTTTGGAACTTCCTTGAACATGTAGACCATGTCGTGAATATAAAACCACGCCATATGGTTGACATCTATCTAAGCAAAAGGAGAGCAGGTTACAAAATAGGGAAAAGAAAACACATGCTTGGAGTTATATGGAGCGACATTCCACCGTAGAAGTGAAGAAAAATGACTCAAGTTTCCATTATTTAAGATATTCTATTGTAATTACTCCGAATTTAGGGCAACAACTCATTTTTTTCCTAGTAATCTACAAAAATGTACCATAATTATTGCTAACCGTTTCATGTTCGTGTCAAAATCTATGATGGAAGATCCTAGAACTAATAATATCTTAGATCAATTCTAAACGAAGTTTCCCCCGTAGCACTAACCTCTAAGTAAAGTTGCTTGCGCAACACTTATGCTCGAGCATAGTTACCCTTGAAGCACTCTAGTCCGAGCAGAGTTGCCCCGTAGTACTCTCTTCCAACAAGACTTGCCTTCTTAGCACTCACCGACGAGCAAATTTAATTTACCCGTGCATCACACTCGTCCTAGCATAGTTGCCCGCACGCCAATATCCTCAAAGCATAATTGTCCATGCAAGCACCCTCGTTCAAGCAGAGCCGCAGCATAGCACTCGTGCCTAAGCAGAGACACTTTTTGTTTTGCCCTCGCATCACTCATGCCCGAGCAGAGTTGTCGATGTAGCAGCTCTATTTGAGTACAAAAGTTTTGTCTCCATACATAATCTTGTTTTCCGGCAACTTTGTTCGATTAGCGTTGTCCATGTAGCAACTTTGTCCGAGCAAAGTTGCCCGTGCAAAAGCTCTATCCAGGTAGAGTTGCACACTGTGCGAGCAGCGTTACCTATGCATCAGCTTTCTTCATGCAGAGTAACAACAAATCTTCGAGTAGAAAAAAAAATCGAAAATGAAAAAAAAATAAAATTCATTTGTACGTACGGTTGTACTACGAGCTTCAGAAAATAGGGGTCGTTATTGTACAGCTAAAAATGGACTACCAATAAGATCACAACGCATGCCATCATAGTCAAAGTCTTGTCAACCGCAAGTCAAACTATGTCAATGTCGGTAAATAACCCTTGTCCAGACTCAAGGTCCAGTATAGAGTGGTTTGGGCGTGCTTTACTATTAAGCTATCATCTGACTAAGGCATTCTGGAGTTCTTTTGTCGGAACCCTATTTCTCTTTTGCAAGCTTCATTCTCGACCATGGTTCCAGATCTACTTTTTAGTATAACAGTACCTCAAGAGGTTTCTAATGTACAGGGCCTAGGTAAGAATGAAATGTAAAATTTTAGTACATCCTTATCCAGCGAAATGTAATGATAGTAATTTTTTAAAAGACAAATAGTGTGAGTTTAGCTTCACCCATTGGGAACAAATTAGGGTCAACTCCTTCATCTTATCTAAATGTTGCCAAAGATGTGGTGGTAGTCTACACCAGATGTGGTGTTTTACAAAAGAGCTTGTAACTTTTCACTATGAGTTCCTTCTCACGATAACTTTGATTAAACTCCTAAGGTAGTTCATTAAGTATTTTGTTCACCATTAAAGTAGTGTTTTTAGTAATAAAATCAGACTTTATGAAGCACTAAGTTTTGTGTGGGATACATTATCAGATAAAATCACCAATAAGATCCTTCATCTTGTTTAATTTGTGCAAAAGATGTGGTGGTAGTTTATTCTAGATAGCTTCCATTAAATTCTTAAGGTAGTTTATTAAATATACTATTCATCGTAAAAGAAGTTGTTTTATTCTATAAAAAAAATTCATTTATTCTCTTTGCAACCAAGGGCACTCTATGCGAGGGATGCATTCGAATGTTTAACATGTTTTTCTTCTTAATGAAATCTTGAATTCGGTAGGAGTAAGAAAATGTTCGACTCCTAGGTTGTGTTTGGTGAGCAGGATTATTCACTCGGACATGACAGAACAAGACCGGATATCAGCCTGGACAACATGTCCTGTCGAATAAGGTCGAATAACCTATAAATCCTATCCCGCGCTTGGTGCAAATGCAGATTACAAGCCGGATACGAATATCTTGCCTCGTTCACCATCGGCAACAACCACCATCTCACAATCTTAAAGTCACCACCACATTAGTGCATGGCCACCATCAATAAACCACCACCACTGTAACCACCAGCCAAACATGCAACCACCACCAACCTCCATCAACCACAGATGGCACCCACCACCAATCCTCACTGACCTTCATCACCCACAAGTTGCACCCACCACCAGTTGTGTCAACCACCACCCAACAACCCATTTCCTTCCTTACCAATTGCCCCATCCAACACCACCAATCACCCTACACAAACATACACAACAGTGCACTAATATGGATACCACCACGGCAGTACTAATCACCTCAACCCTCACGTCGAAGGAGAAAGAAGGCGGTCGGCAGCAGCGATGGATTCTATGGAGGTGGGTGTCGTGCCAGTAGTGGTTGCTGCGGTGTTCCTCTTCTCCTTTCGTCCCATCTTTTATTATCTCAAGTGTCTGGACGTATAAAATTTTCCAACTCCAGTGGAATAAAACCAGATTGTTGGATATGTCATTGGGCTCTTATATTCTTGGTCAAGTGCAGCTCTTATCCATCGTATCAAACACAGCCCTAAGGTGGTACATCAATTTAGTAAATTTCAATTGTGGAATGCCCACTACGAGTGCTTTAATGAGTGCCTTTTAATTCGCTAATCAACTGCATCCATGCACCAACTCTTTAAATATCAAGATTCCCTTCCTTAGTGTATATTGTGTTAGAACCTTAATTTACATCTTTGTTCCCAACCTATTCTGGTCGTACCCAAAGGCCTACTGCGGTCCCATTTTCCATGACACGTCCGCACAAGCAACAGTCATTTTCAACGCTCACAACCGGTCAAAGCGTGCACGCTCAAGTCACGTGCACTTCTTACTTCTTCTACGTGACTTCGTCACCAACAAACTCATCATTGCACGAAGCCTTATCACACTTTGCACATCGCCCGTCAGCATGCCATGACACTTGCCCAAGGAGGTCGGCCTCGGCCTCCCCCTTGGGGTCGGCCTCGGCCTTCCCCGAAGGGTTGGCCTTTAGCCTCCATCCTTAGCACATTCACTTCTCTTCAAGGGACCATACACAACTCCGCGACCCCGTCGCCCGGGCACAACTCCGCGACCCCGTCGCCCGGACACAACTCCGCGACCACGTCGCCCGGACACAACTCAGCGAACCCGTCGCCCGGACACAACTCCGCTACCCCGTTGCCGGCGTCCGGGCGTCGCACTTCAACACTTCGCCGCGCCCGTGCGCCGCGCCGCTGATACAGCCGTCCCCCCAGGCTCTCTGTCACACTACAGTGCCCCCGACACCATATGCACTCTGTCGCGCCCATGCACCACCATTGACACAAACGTGCCCCCGGCACCTTACGTACTCCGTCGCGCCCATGCGTCGCGCCATTGACACAGACGTGCCCCCGGCACCTTACTCACTTCATCGCGCCCATGCACCACAATCATGTCATCATGCCCCCGGGCACCACACTCATTCATCACACCATGCGCACCTTGCCTTGGTCATGGAACATGCTTCAACCCACTCTCCGGAGTGTACATCATCCTGCGGGGATAGGCGACTCCTCCGAGACACTATCTCTGCCAGGGAGCGCTTCAACTCCCCTTCCGCCAGGTAGACGGTTCCTCCGGGATGCTACCTCGGCCAGTCAGGTAGACGGCTCCTCCGGGATGTTACCTCGGCCAGTCGGGTAGACGGCTCCTTCGGGATGCTACCTAGGCCAGCCGGGTAGACGGCTCCTCCGGGATGCTACCTTGACTCGCTCTGAGTGCTCCTGCACAAGGACTCACCCGCGGGGATAAGCGACTCCTCCAGGACACTATCTCTGCCAGGGAGCTCTTCAATTCCCCTTTCGCCAGGTAGACGGCTCCTCCGGGATGCTACCTCGGCCAGTCAGGTAGACGGCTCCTCCGGGATGCTACCTTGACTCGCTCTGAGTGTTCCGGCATAAGGACTCACCCGCAGGGATAGACAACTCCTCCGGGACACTATCTCTGCCAGGGAGCTCTTCAACTCCCCTTCCGCCAGGTAGACGGCTCCTCTGGGATGCTACCTCGACCAGTCGGGTAGACGGCTCCTCCGGGATGCTACCTTGACTCGCTCCAAGTGCTCCGGCATAAGGACTCACCCGCAGGGATAGGCGACTCCTCCGGGACACTATCTTTGCCAGGGAGCTCTAAGTGCTCCGGCACGAAGACTCTCATTCTGCCAGGTAGACGGCTCCTCTGGGATGCTACCTTGCCCGGCCAGGTAGACGGCTCCTCCGGGATGCTACTTTGGCCGGCTAGGTAGACGGCTCCTCCGGGATGCTACCTCAGCCTGCGGAATAGGCGACTCCTCCGGGACACTATCTCCGTCAGGGTGCCTGCGTGACTGGCCTACGTGCTCTGGCATTGGGGGCTTGCGTCGGCACCCCTAGGGACTATGACCCCCGGGTCACTCTGAGACGGGAGCAGGTCTTCGGAGGGCATCGCGCCTAGTTCACCTGGCAGTTGGGTGTCGGGTTTTCCCCACCGCTGCCAGGCCTGTGGGACTCTGCAAGGGCTTGGATTGGAGGCTAGATCAAGGGGGTTCTCTGGCCACACCGACGTTGTGGGAGCCAGTCTTTCCAGACAGACAGAGCGACGCTGTGAGGAGCAGGCCGGGTGAATATGCGATCCGACAGTCCATGGAGCACCGGCACCCGTGGACCCCCCGGTGACGTGTCACTCCCGGGGAGCGCCACGTGTCGGTTAATGACATCATCATCTCAATCTCTATAAATAGAGGTCTTGAGAATTCATTTGGGAAGAGGACATTAACGGTTGGACATTTTCAGTACACATTTCACTTTCTCACTCTAAAGTTCTAGAGATAAAAACATACAGTACCCTGACTCTGGACCTAAGCATCGGACTGTGACTGTCGTCGTGTATTCATTCTCGCGCCATCGCCTTCGCAGCACTGCCACCCTCAAGCTCTGTTTGGGAAGCTCTTGGTCTCTGCCCTTGTTCCACCCTCGATGTGTCTCACATCAACATACTTGGAAGCTGACGCGGACTGCAACCTTTGTGGCACCTCCACGTAGGTACGAACCCACTTTCCTTGGCATCAATCTTTTAAAGGCTAAAAACTAAATTTATTAGTTTTAATCACCCAAAACAGTGAATTTGAGATTATACTACAAATATATGTCAAGTGAAAATGGCGATAAACTTCAGTTATCTCATTAGTACAGTAAAAAATTGATATTCATAATATCGGTTAGTTTTGGCTCAAATTAAAGACATTTGACTTTTGAAGTGAAACTAATGTCCTCAGGGAAAAAAAGTGGTGCCTCGAACATGTTAAATTCGATGTGAAAAGTAATAGCAAGTTTAAAGTTATGTCATTTTAACATCCTTGCATTTTAAAATCTTAGGATTTGCGAAGTTAGGGTATATTTGCAACCCATTACAGTTTTCAGTTTTTTATTTCAAAAAAAACAAAACATCTTTGAGTTTTCTTTTTAGGTTTATTACACATATGTTCCTGAGGTTAGGGTAAAATTAAATTCATGTCCATTAGTTTGGACAAATAACACTTATGTCTGTTGACAGTATAAAAATACTGAAACACATAACGGTTTGGATGCAATGACTAGAATGTTCATCACTTCGAAATGTAATTATTCAAATGACATTCTTCCTCCCTTCATCTCACCATACAGCCCCCACCACCACTATCGCGTTACACTTCTTCAGCTTCCACAGACACACACTCACACACACACACAAACACACACAGAGAGACACACACGATTTATTATCACATAGACACAAAGATGCACACATTATAACCACGGCGGCCGCTGCCATTAACCACCACCACTAATCAGCACACCACTGCCTCCAATCAGCCCATACCACTGTGTCCATTTACCCATCGCCACTAGATGACCCACCACTGCCAACCTTCTAAGCATTTTATCACTCTAATTTCTGAACATCCTCCAACAAGGAAAAGGTAGAACCGAAGAATACAAGTCAATAGTAATTTTGCTTAGCAAGCTCATAAACGGGCAAAATGCACATCTAAAAGGACAATTACCCAACGTCCCTTCAATTGCTACTGGAACTGGCGTCATAACTAACTATACTGCTCAAGAATGGCAAATCCGATCAACCATCTGCCCCCATACCGTTGGAGATATCCAATGAGGGGGATATCCATTCAACTCTTCCATCGAGGCAGCATCTTCTTCGTCCAGTCCCGTGCGTCGTGCAGCCATCGGCGGTAATTATTGCCGATATAGGCAAAAAAAGCATGTCGCCCCAACGCCTGCTGCTCAGAAGAGTCAAACTCAAACCCCTCCTGCAAGGCATCCAATTACACAATCCATACGATTAATTTAAATACTACATTCTAATTCAACAAATAATGATTGACAAAAATAATTAATCGTACCAGCCACTCCTCCCGTAAGGACTCCCTCGTCCCGGCATTCCAGTCCTTCCAGTAAAGCGGTGGCTCAAAGAATCAGCCCTTCATAAGGACGCCGATCTTCGTCTTCGCCGGAGTCTCCAGGATCCTGATAAAGAAATAAATAAATCATTAAATAAGTGAACCGTAATAACTATCGAAATTGAAGAATGTAAGTACTACATGATGTGACTTTTTTTACTTACTGGCCCTCCTCGGTGAAAGTAACTCTCTGTTTACGCTGGGGGTCGATGCCACCCTGCGTGTCGGTCCACGGCCTCGTCGAGATCCTACAAAACACAAACATTAATACAGTTCAAAGATAATTTAAATATAAGGCTAGCATTATGACTAAACACCGTTATCAAATATACCTGAGGTAGAACCCACAGAAGAAGGTGAATCAACGCGCGTGTGGGAGGAATTGGCGTGGGGCTGGGGCCCCGTCTGCTGTATGTGAGCACTATGTGCCTCGTCATCAGCGGGCAATGACGAGGTGAGAGCCACCGGGGTGAAGGCAGCTCGGTGTCCACCCCAACCAGGAATAGCCCGTAATCTATTCATAATTGACTTTGTATAGATAAAGTGCAAAGAAATTAACACATTAAAAACAATTATGGTCCACAACATGTTACAACAATATATGAACCGAGTATAAAAACACTATATGAACCAAGTACTAAAACAATGCATGTTACAACAGTGCAAGTAAATCATTTTCATTTTGGGAATCATCATCATCTTCATCGTCAGACTCGTCATCCTCTTCTTTGTAGGACTCGTTGTCATCTTCATCTTGTAATTCATCATCTTCGTCAGTAGACTCAGCCACATCATCTTCAACACTTTCCATGTCTTTCGCGTCATCATTTACGACTTCTTCTCCTACATTAAGCGTTGGTTGAAGAGGAAGATCATCATCCTCGTTGTTCACCTCAACAGGTGCCAAGATAGGTGCTTGGTCGGCTTGAAAGGTGTCTACCTCACTGTCATATGTCACGGGTAATTTCTTACACTTAATAACTGTATACCAATGAGATTTGGAATTTGCGACGTCCTCCACGTAAAAGACTTGTGCAGCAAGACTAACAAACACAAACGACTCGTATGATGCAAGTCTTGACTTGACATTGACATCTACAATCCCTTGCACACGGATTCCTCTACTGCATGTGACATCGAACCATGTACACTTGAACACTACCAGACGATTTTCAGAACCCAAATATGCTAGCTCAACAATCTCATCTAGCTCTCCATAAAAGTCCATGCAATTCTCGTCATAACAATCGCCGTTGATCAAGACTCCACTGTTTTGGGTTTGTTTTGTTCGGTCATCATCTTTTACGTTAAACCTAAACCCGTTGATGATATAGCCTCCATGACAGGATGCTTGTTTATTAGGGCCTTGAGCTAGTAATTTCAAGTAGGAAGCTACTGGTTTATCGATCGAATGAACCTATTGTAGATGACGATAAAATTTAAGGATAAATCAGTATATTAATAAGCCGCATAACTATATATAACACATAATATACTTTGGTTAAAGACTTACACGTTTTCTGAACCACTATACAAATTATGATTTTCGATGAGATTCAAGTCCAGCGGGATCAATGATTAAAGATTCCACATCGAACTCATTGTCAAACCAATATAGTTGTCTCGCTTATCACACATTTTCAATTATGAGCAATAATTATTTTAAGACATTAGCTTACTCAACGAATGCTGAAACTTCATCACAATTTAGAAGGGGATATATTGTTGCAGCACTATACTCTTCATCCGTTAGCCATCGAGTATACGTTCGTCCGAACGGACTACCTGACTGCTTGAACATTGACAATTGCCCTTCCAAATTTATGCTGGCTCCGGGGTCATTTCGGCCTAGTTGATTTAACCTTGTATCAACATTAGGTCCAAAATATTGGCTACAAAAGTTAACAAGCTCTTCCATTACGTAAGCCTCTACAATTTAGCCAGCAACACGAGCTTTATTACAGACTTTCTTCTTCAAATGGAATATGAACCTAGAAGTTTAGCGAATAGAGTCAGGTGGAATATCAATGATAACAAATTTTTGCATTAAGTGTAAACGAACAACTGTAACAAGTTTAAGGATTACCTCTCGAATTGATACATCCACCGTTATTGCACAGGTCCACCCATCTTAACTTCATAGGCCAGGTGAACAGACAAATGCTCCATTGAATCAAAGAACGAAGGTGGGAAGATTTTCTCCAGCGGAACTTGCATTCTGATACATTGCAGCAACGAGATATGTTAGACGCAAACCCATCCGGAAGCTTCAAATTCTTAACCCACTGATAGACCTTCTCCACCTGTTTCTTGTCTAGACAGTAAGGTACTTTCGGAAGTATCGTCCTCTCGCTGACTATCCGAGGATGCAATTCACGGCGTACACTCAACTGTTGTAGATCCTTTCTCGCTTTAAGATGATCTTTCGATTTTCCTTTGACATTCATCACTGTGTTGAACACATTATCGAAAACATTCTTCAATGTGCATCACATCCATGTTGTTTCAGATAATGAGTGTCCTCCAGTAGGCTAACTCTCAGACAGTACACTGTTTCCTCCAGTTGTGCTTTTTCGCGTATCCTAGAATCTTCTGATCCGGCACACCCTTATCGTATGGTATGTCAGTATCAAGAGCTTCCAGGTGTGAGAGCACTTCTTCACCATATGGGTAGTCCAGTGTGACAACCTCACGCTCAATTGTCCCGTCAAATTTATCCTTCTACCTACGGAACTGATGGTCTGGTGGCAAAAGCTTTTGATGACATCTGAACCACGAGGGCTTTCCACTGTGCTTTAACGTATGACCGAGGTTCACACCCATACAAGCAAAGCATGCTAACTTTTCATGTGTGCTCTAGCCACACGTCATTCCCAATGCGGGGAAATCGTGTATAGTCCACATCAAAATAGCCCTCATCTGAAAGTTCTTTTTAATGGATGCATCATATGTTTCAACTCCATGATTCCATAGTTGTTTTAACTCATCAATCAACGGCCTTAAATACACATCTTTGTCCTTATCGGAACTCTTCGGCTCCAAAATAAGTAACGACAAAAACATGTACGGCTTTTTCATGCACATGCCTGGTGGAAGGTTGTACGGGACAATAATGACAGGCCATGTGGAGTAAGGCGTGCTAGACTGTCTGAAAGAATTGAACCCATCAGTTGCCAAACCAAGTCTAACATTCCGAATTTCCTAAGCAAAGATTGGATGCATGTGGCCAAACTCCTTCCACGCCTTTCTATCAGTTGGGTGTGTCAGCACATCGACATCGTTGCTACGAGTCTCACAATGAGCCCTCATATGTTCAGCCGTATTGGAGGAGTAGTACATTCTCTAAAGCCTTAGGGTAACCAAAAAATATCATAATACCTTCTGTTCACAACCTATTCTGGACCGCACCCCGGGGTCCGCTAAACGATCCCAGTGGCGCGACACGTCACCCATTTGGCGGTCAACATCGCTCAACATCATTGCTCGATCAAAGTGCTCCGCGCCTCGAGCATCCGCACGGCGATCGAAAGTGTGCTCACCCTAATGGGGTCGGCCACCGCAAGGGGGTCGGCCACCGCAAGAGGGTCGGCCACCGCAAGGGGGTCGGCCTCCATCGCCCTGCGAATGGGGGAACTTACCGAGCGGCACTGACTTCGCTCTCTAACAACACTCACACGCTATCTTTAGTAGCGCGATGCTCTGTCGCAGGCTCAATCAAAGTGACGGGGCTCCGGCCCTCGCGTCGGGACGGGCTCGCAACCATGAAGCCCTCGCCGGCTCAATCAAACTGACGGGGCTCCAGCCCTCGCAGCGGGACGGGCTCACAACCATGAAGCCCTCGCCGGCTCAATCAGACTGACGGGGCTCCGGCCCTCGCGGCGGGACGGGCTCGCAACCATGAAGCCCTCGCCGGCTCAATCAGACTGACGGGGCTCCGGCCCTCGCGGTGAGACGGGCTTGCAACCATGAAGCCCTCGCCGGCTCAATCAAACTCGCGGCAGGACGGGCTCGCAACCCTAAAGCTTTCGCCGGCACAATCAACCGGGGGCTCCGGCCCTCGCTAGCACAATCAACCGGAGGCTCCGGCCTTCGCAACAAGGATGGGCTTACAACCCTAAGGCCATCGCCGGCACAATCACCCGACGGACTCATGGGGGGGCTTCGCTCGTAGTGCTCCGGCACGAGGACCCCTCGCCATGGACTCTGAGTATCAAGCTGTGAGCATGTGCGCTCATGTTATCATTGATCATCGACACCGCCAGGGCAATGAACCGTGGGTCACTCCGGGACGGGAGCAGGTCCTCGGAGGGCATCGTGTCCGGCACGCCTGGCAGTTGGCTGCAGGGGTAACCCTCACCGCTGCCAGGATCTCGGCGCGTCTCATGACGCATCTCGTGGGATTCAGTAAGGGCTTGGACTGGAGGCTGGGGCAACGGGCTACTCTGACCATACTACCGCAGTGTGGTCAGTCTCCTCAGACAGGCAGAGGGACGCTACAAGGGCAGGGCGGCACGAACTCGGAGACTGGCAATCCGACGGACAATCAATACTGTGGGACCCCCTGACACGTGTCGGCTGATGACACGCGCATATTTGTGCCTATATATAGTGGATTCTGGAGCTTATTCAAGGACGGCTCCCTCATTTTCACATTTCACTTTCTCTCTCTAAAACCCATTCTCTCTGGAGTTCTAGTGAGAGAAACACAATTGGACCCCTGACATCGGACTCTTGACGCTGTACCCCCGCTACGGACTGTCGACCGCTGGCCCTGTTCGTCGTCACCCTGCCTGCGCGGCGCTGCCAGGCTTTGCGATCTGTCTGAGGAGCCACGCCCAGACAGATCGCGACCTTCGTCGCCACGCCCCCGCGACTCTCGTCGCCAGTGCCCCATCTCCGCGACTCTCGTCGCCCGCGTACCATCTCCGCGACCTTCGTCGCCCGCGTTCGTATGACACCACCGTGACTGTCGTCGCCCGCGCACAATCTCCGCGACCTTCGTCGCCCGCGTCCGTATGACACATCCGCGACTCTCGTCGCCCGCGTACCATCTCCGCGACCTTCGTCGCCCGCGTCCGTATGACACCTCCGCGACTCTTGTCGCCCTTGCGCCATCTTCGCGACCTTTGTTGCCCGCGCACCGCACTCTCACACGTTGTCATGCCCATGCGCCGCGCCACTGATACATCCATCCCACTGGCTCTCTGTCCCACTACGTGCCCCAGGCACCAAGTATCATCCAGCGACCCTCGTCGCCGCTCTCATGCACCATTCTCATGATAAGTGCCCCCGGCACCAAGTATCGTACCGCGACACTCGTCGCCGCTCTCATGCACCATTCTCATCATATGTGCCCCCGGCACTAAGTATCGTCCCGCGACACTCGTCACTGCTCTCATGCACCATTCTCATGATAAATGCCCCCGGCACCAAGTATCGTCCCGCGACACTCGTCTCCGCTCTCATGCACCATTCTCATGATAAATGCCCCCGGCACCAAGTATCGTCCCGCGACACTCGTCTCCGCTCTCATGCACCATTCTCATGATAAATGCCCCCGGCACCAAGTATCGTCCCGCGACACTCGTCGCCGCTCTCATGCACCATTCTCATGATAAATGCCCCCAGCACCAAGTCTCGTCCCGTGACACTCGTCGCCGCTCTCATGCACCATTCTCATCATATGTGCCCCTGGCACCAAGTATCGTCTCGCGACACTCGTCGCCGCTCTCATGCACCGTTCTCGTGATATGTGCCTCAGCACTAGGTATTGTCTCGCGACGGTAGTCGCCGCACCCGTGCGCCACAATCATGTTACATGCCCACCGGGCACCGCACTCAATCACCACCCCATGCGCACCTTGCCTTGGTCGTGGAACATGCTTCGACCCACTCTCCGGAGTGTGCAACATCCCGTGGGAATAGACGACTACTCTGGGACACATCTTTTCAACTCCTCTTTCGCCAGGTAGACGGCTCCTCCGGGATGCTACCTCGGCCAGTCGGGTAGACGGCTCCTCCGGGATGCTACCTTGACGCGCTCCGAGTGCTCCGGCACAAGGACTCCTCGTGGCGGGACGGGCTCACAACCTTAAAGCCCTCGCTGGCACAATCAACCGGGGGCTTCTGCCCTCACCTGCTCAATCAAGCGACGGGGGTTCGGCCCTCGCATCGGGATGGGCTCTCAACCTTATAGCCATTGCCGTCTCAATCAAAGCGACAGGGCTCCGGCCCTCGCACCGGGATGGGCTCACAACCTTATAGCCATCGTCATCTCAATCAAAGCGACGGGGCTCCGGCCCTCGCACATGGATGGGCTCTCAACCTTATAGCCATCGCCGTCTCAATCAAAGCGACGGGGCTCCGGCCCTCGCACCGGGATGGGCTCACAACCTTATAGCCATCGCCGTCTCAATCAAAGCGACGGGGCTCCGACCCTCGCAGCCTGAGCGATGACCATGCCGAGTGCATCCAACACCGTTTATGCGTGCGGCGCCCGCTCGGGTTGCCCCTCCGCGCACCCCGCACGCAGGGGGCTTATGTTCACAACCTATTCTGGACCGTACCCCGGGGTCCGCTAAACGATCCCAGTGGCGCGACAGGTCACCCATTTGGCGGTCAACATCGCTCAACATCATTGCTCGGTCAAAGTGCTCCGCGCCTCGAGCATCCGCACGGCGATCGAAAGTGTGCTCACCCTAATGGGGTCGGCCACCCCAAAGGGGTCGGCCACCCCAAGGGGGTCGGCCACTGCAAGGGGGTCGACCTCCATCGCCCTGCGAATGGGGGAACTTGCCGAGCGGCACTGACTTCGCGCTCCAACAACACTCACACGCTATCTTCAGTAGCGCGACGCTCTGTCGCAGGCTCAATCAAAGTGACGGGGCTCCGGCCCTCGCGTCGGGACGGGCTGGCAACCATGAAGCCCTCACCGGCTCAATCAAACTGACGGGGCTCCGGCCCTCGCGGCGGGACGGGCTCGCAACCATGAAGCCCTCGCCGGCTCAATCAGACCGACGGCAGGACGGGCTCGCAACCCTAAAGCCCTCGCCGGCACAATCAACCGGGCGCTCCGGCCTTGGCCAGCACAATCAACCGATGAGCTCCGGCCCTCGCGAGCACAATCAACCGGAGGCTCCGGCCTTCGCAACAAGGATGAGCTTACAACCCTAAGGCCATCGCCGGCACAATCACCCGACGGACTCACGGGGGGGCTCCGCTCGTAATGCTCCGGCACGAGGACCCCTCGCCATGGACTTTGAGTATCAAGCTGTGAACATGTGCGCTCATGTTATCATTGATCATCGACACCGCCAGGGCAATGAACCGCGAGTCACTCCGGGACGGGAGCAGGTCCTCGGAGGGCATCGTGTCCAGCACGCCTGGCACTTGGCTGCAGGGGCAACCCTCACCGCTGCCAGGATCTCGGCGCGTCTCATGACGCATCTCGTGGGATTCAGTAAAGGCTTGGACTGGAGGCTGGGGCAACGGGCTACTCTGACCATGCTACCGCAGTGTGGTCAGTCTCCTTAGACAGTCAGAGGGACGCTGCAAGGGCAGGGCGGCACGAACTCGGGGACCGGCAATCCGACGGATAATCAATATTGTGGGACCCCCTGACACGTGTCGGCTGATGACACCCGCATATTTGTGCCTATATATAGTGGATTCTGGAGCTTATTCAAGGACGGCTCCCTCATTTTCACATTTCACTTTCTCTCTCTAAAATCCATTCTCTTCTGGAGTTCTAGTGAGAGAAACACATTTAGACCCCTGACATCGGACTCTTGACGCTGCACCCCCGCTACGGACTGTCGATCGCTGGCCCTGTTCGTCGTCACCCTGCCTGCGCGGCGCTGCCAGCCTTCGCGATCTGTCTGGGGAGCCTTGCTCTCAGCCCTTACTCCATCCTTGCTGTCTCCCACTTCGTCTACTTGGAAGCCAACGCAGACTGCATCCTTTGTGGCACCTCACGTGGCATGCAAACCATCTTTCCTCGGCAACACCTTCCATGCAATATTTTTCTTCTTCCCTCTGTCCGGTTTGTACCTCGAATGATCACATACTGGACACCGTGTCAAATCCTTATTCTCTTTCGAGAACAATACACAATCATTATTGCACGCATTTATCCGCTCATAGCTCAATCCAGTTTCCTCATCATCTTCTTCGCATCATAGTACGACGGGGGCAGCTTTTCACCCGCAGGCAAAATTTCTTTGATAAAAGTAACAAACTCGTTAAATCTTTTCTCACTCAGCCCGTGGTCCGATTTTAACTGTAATAACCTATTTATCGTAGACAACCGTGTGTGTTTTTGAACTCCATCCCACAACGGCTCTTCCGCGTCTCCCAACAAATCATAAAAGTGATTAGCCCCCTCGTTTGGCTGCTGGGGACTATCATCGCCGTGGTCATCACCCCAGTCAACATTAGCCTGCCCAGCATCCATAATCATATCTCGGTAATCATAATGTGCCTCCTCCCTAACTTCAGCTTGACTAGCCGGGTTGGATGACAATACTATCGTTTTCCCGTGCTGCGTCCACCTTGTGTGTCACCCATAAAACTGTACTGACGAAGATGCCATTTACCACCATTCTTTTTCTCCAATGCAACAACTCACATATACTGCACGAACACCGTATCTTATCAAAGTCAACATGTGGAGGATGTGCGTAAGCGAAGTCGAGAAATTCGTCAACGCGATCCTCTAAATCATCATCATTCTTCCTTTACACAGAAATCCTAAGCGAGGAAGTCAACTATATAAAGGTGCATTCCTACTACGAGGTAAGATATGAAACCCAAAAAATATAACCTAACAAAAACATGCATTAAAGGCGACTGATGGATTATGAACAAGGGTTTAATAATATTAAGGGTCATCAACAAAAACATGCATTAAAGGTGAGCAACAAGATTTAATAATATAACAACTAACAAAAACATGCATTAAACGAAATTAGGGAAACATACATATAAATCTCAAGGTGGGGCGGCGGCGTTGGTGGCGCGGCGGTAGTGGAGGGCTTGGTGGCGCTGCAGCAATGAAGGGCTTGGTGGAACAGCGTCGGGGGCGGGGGGAGGGGGAGACGGAGGTGTCACCAGAGGTAGGTCGCTGTAGAGGGGTGTCGCCGAAGAGGGAGAACGCCGGTGGGGGAATGCCGGTGGGTGGGTGAAAGATAAGAGACATAGCAGAGAGAAACGGGAAGAGAGAAATAAGATGTCTATTTTATGGGGAACTTTTAGCGACGGAATATTTCGTCAGTAAAATTCTTATTTTAAACACTTTTACCAACGGAATTTTTTAGCGACGGTCGTATTCCGTTGCTAAAACAATTTTAAAAAACCCTCGAATATTAGAAATTTTCTAAAAACTTTTTAGCGACGGTACTGCCGTCGCTGAAAGAGCTTTTAGCGAAGGAATTTCATCCGTCACTAATAGTCCGTCGCAAAAAACCACTTTCTTGTAGTGTATGTTTAATAAGCATAAACGCTCCACCATGACCAACACGTCTTTTCTGCCACCGTCCAACTACTCTGGCAATAACGGACTAACTTGCAAATTAGGGTTTGGGTAAATTGCATAAAATACCTTTGTAGTTTGGACGTTTTGCAAAAAGTCCCCAGTAATTACAAAATTGCAAAAGAGACAGCTAAGGTTGCTAAAGTGTTGCAATCATCAAAAAAATCGTCCAAGTTGACGGAATGTAATCTTCACTTTCTTAAGAAGTGCGTTTGGTAGATTTTAATACATTAAAAAGACTAAAATACCCTCCCTTTCTTTTATTCTGTCTCCCTCAAGTCCCAATTTCTTCTCCAATCCAACGAAACCCAAACCGTAGCCACTACCTTCACCAACAAAACCTTAGTTGCCACTCTCAACCAAAACCCAAGTCGCAATTTCTGCCACCATAAAGCCTTATCAACCACCACCATCCCCAATTTCTACCGCCACCCAACTTCGACCACCAACCATGATCCTATGCCGCTGCACTAGCCCTTACAAACTCTGCATCGCTAGACCCGTCATCACCCGAACCACTTGCACTGCCGCCAACCCCGCCATCAGCCTCAGCCATTTGCGCCGCTGCCAACCCTTCCATCAACCCCAGCCACATGCGTCGCTGCCATAACCTGGTCCCACCCAACATTATCTATACCCTACTGTCATCACCAGCCAGCCTTTCACCGCCACAAACCCAAGCCCTAATTAAGTCTGGCGCGAGCAAGCAGGTGAGGTAACAGGAAGGGGATGGGATGGAAGGGGAAACGTAAATGGGGAGAAAAGGGGGAAGGGAAGGAAAGCCGGTCACTAGCGAGGGTCGGGGTGCTGGAGGATCTACCAAATAAGGAAAAATAGGCCACCATATAAACAAAGAAACCCTATATTATGGTTTATATACATGGGCAATTGAGACATTTCCATCATTCTGTTACTGGAATCGTCTGATGCAACACTTTAGCGACCTCAGGTGTCTCTTTGTAATTTTTGTAATTACAAGGGAATTTTTGCAAAACGTTTAAACCACAAGGGTATCTTATGCAATTAGCCGTTAGGGCTTCTTTGGTGTAGCGAACTGCCTCAAAAAAAATTCCCGGAAGGGATTTTTAGAGTCTCCATCTTATTTGATGAAAGACAGAAAAATAAGAAAGACCCAAAAAATGACTCCAAATCTCCAAAAGACTACAAATCAGGGAAAATGGATTAGGAGATTAAGTTATACGACATGAAAGTGTTAGGCACCCGCCATACGCTTTCAATCTCTACTTCATTTCTATTGGTTTTTGCCCTTATGAACACATAACTCATAAATATGCTAAAAATCCTAAGTGTTTTTAAATTATTGGTTTGAACTCGACATCAGGGGTTGAATGGCCTATGTATCCGGTCAGACAAACTGGAATAAAAACCATTGTAGTTTGCTTCTAACCCTACGGGAGACGACCTACACTTCGGTTTTAGACTCGAATTAAGAAATGAAAAGACTTTTTTTTTATTATTTTTGTACTGAAAATGAGATGTGATCGCGAGAAAGGGAAATGATTAGAAAATAATAAAACTTGCCTTGCGAGTTTACCTGCCTAGAAGACTCGAGAACAATTTGCGAAGAATTCACGACGCAAGAGACTTGAAACTCTTTCGAAGTGAATTATGTTAGTTTCTCTTAAAAGCTGATACACCACTTTTTTGAGAAATGGTATAGAAGCTCTAAGAAGAAAAAGCTAATCCTTAAGAATGTAGGCCAATGACCCTATTTATAGAGGTCTGGGATGATAGAAATGATAAAGGTGACTATATCAATCTATGATTTGATGATAAGACAGAACATTTGATGAAAATCGGATATTGACAAAAGTCAACTAACTAGCCGGTTTGTCGAAAATCGACCGGTTCATCTCATAATTTAAAAAAAAAAATTTAATTTCGAGACATTGTCTTGCCCTAATTCGGTAACTATCTTTTGTTTTTTTAGATGGGATGTACCAGATAGGGAATTATCTTCATATTTCATGAAAATCAATGATTTAATCACTTGCATCAAGGATAAATCACAAACAATTCCTAAAATCTTCTAAGCAAATTTCTATCTGGACACCTAGACTAGAGTGACCTAGTAAGACTAGACTGAGCCCGATTACTGACTGGACAACTGGACTGGACTAACAACTCAACTGGACTGCTGGGCTGGACAACTGAACAACATTAATTAAGTTATATTATCATTCCTAACCCCTAATAATAAACTCTGATTAATAATAAAGCGCAATAATTATCTAAACTACAAAAATGAGGTGCCTACAATTGGGTTTGATTAAGGTTTGATAGGTGAATGAGTTGAATTTGTTTAAACTTTACCTGCATAGATCGAAGATATTAGGGCTAATCAATAAATAAAATCTTGTGCGTGGTGGTGTTTGTTGCAGGGCCAATGGTGGTCGGTATGATGGTGGGTTTGGATTTAAAAGAGTGGTGGTGTCGTGGTGGCAGTGTTGGGCAGTGGCGGCAGTGGTTGTGGTTATTAATGGCTATGGTTGTTGGCAGTGTTCGTGGGTTTGGTTTCGTTGCTGCTGGTCATTGGTGGTGCACGACAACGATCAGTGGCTATGGTGGTTGGCGTGTTGGCAAGTTTGGTGTTTGGGTGTGTTGTTCAGTAGTGGTGGCTGATCAACAGTTAATAACTGTAATGGTTGGCAGTGCTTGTAGTTTGGTGTGTGGAGGTGCCGGTCAGTTGTGCTGGTGGTGGTTTGGTGTTCTTGGTTGATAGGCGTGGGTGATGATGATTGAAGGGAATAAGAGACATAAAATGCTTCCAACAAGTTGAAAGATAGATCTAAAAAAAAATATATTAAAAACTCCAAACATGGAGTTTTCAAAAACAATCCCATTTTGAAAACTGCTTTATAAAATTAGAAAAAAAAAAAAACTAAAACTGCCTGTCAAACATCAATATTTTTTTCGAGTTTTCAAAACAAAACAAAAAAAAAAATTGAAAACAAAATCTATGTCAAACGCTATCTTAATGTTTCGTAACTTTTGCAGACGAGTATTGTTTAATGATAGTCAATTATGAAATCAAAGATATATAAATAAATTATAGAAAGAAAAGATGAAAAATAGATGATTGAGATTAAAAAAGAAGAGGAGAGAGAGTGATGAACAATTAGAATGAAATAACACCACACAAAAAAAAAAAAAATTGATTTGTGGAAGGTAATAAGTCTCATGGATTTGAAAAAAACCTAGTTAAGAATGGTTATCCCACCTAAGAATTTTGGCCCAGCAGATCCCTCTTTCATATCACTTTTAGAATTTTATAAATTTTCTTTTGTAGTTATCAAATGGTGAATTATATTCAAGCTACTTTTAATTTTTCAGACAAATTGTTACACACACACACACACACACATATACACACACGTACATACATACATACATGTGTGTGTGTGTGTGTGTATTTCTTCACACCAAATTTATTGGGACAAAAATTGCGCAGGAAAGATATATATATATATATATATATATATATATATATATATATATAAGTGACAAAAGGAATATTTGAATCGAAATAAGTATAAGTATATCCAAAAAAGATTCTACACCATGAGCCATCTGATGTGACAAATGTCAACTTCTAGACAGCCATTACAAGTATGACCTAATTTTTGCTGCACAATAACTTATTTTGGTTGAATTGGACAGTTCAAAAGTATCAGTCTATGAATGCGCTTGTAACTTCCATAACTTAATTATTGATAAAGAAGGAAATTATATCACGAGCAATACCATTGCCTACTTGAAGTATGGTGTTGATATTTACAATCTTCAAAGAGTATATGCACGGTAAAATAACGCTTAGGGAGCATCTATTTTTAAATCTAACATGTTTTTTCACACCTTAATTTTTTTGCTAGGACATGCTTTAACGTCAAAAATATAAACTTTTTAATTGACGACAAATGACGGTATGAAAAAGATAATATAAAGTTGAATAAACTCTTCCTACGGCATAACTGTAGAGAAGCATAATTAGCTCAGATCCAAGTGATACATGGTGACAAAGATGTAACAATATAAAACCATTTAAGTATTAGGATTAAGCAACTACATGATTGCCCAAGAGAGTACGGCCATTAAGTCAAGCCATTTAGTGACGCCATGAAGGAGATCTATTATTAATCAAAGGTCGGATGTAGTGAAGGTGCTTAAATCTGAGTAGTGCATCTTAGATACCTCTGCACGAAAGATTTAAAATTGGAACGAGGAATAAAGTGTCCAAAATTAGGAGTCCGTCAAGTTTGTCTATAGGGAGAAGTCTACTTCATGGTTGACAGGCTCTTGGCAGCTCTTGTCAACTTGGAACCACGCTCTCGAGGCGATGTTCCGTAAATGTTTGAAATACAGTTCCGTTACATGACAATGTCTTTCCAAAAAGAGTAGTTAATATGAGAGAGAATTAATTCTCGTGTTGTTTTATTATCATGAACTAGGAGCAAGAGTTGTTGGATTCTGTACAATAGAAAATGTTGGCTCGTTTAGAATCAATGGTCTGATAATTTAACACCGTTCACTACATGGAAAAATTACTCCGGCCGACCTTTGCCCCTCCTATCCAACTATCCTCCCCCAATTTGATGATTCCAAATGATCGGGATCAACCGTGTAAGACACCATATGATATTTACTCATTAAACGTAGTTAGTAGCTATGGTTTGACAAGCCACTCAAAACGTTTTTTGCATGTATAGTTCTTTTGATGCTATAATGACAATTAATTTGTTGTTCTTTTGATACTATGAGTTCCTTCTCATCATAACTTTGATTAAACTCCTAAGGTAGTTCACTGGTTATTCTATTCATCATTAAAGTTGTGTCTTTAGTAATAAAGTAAGATTTATGAATCACTAATTATTGTTAGTGGTTACTTTTGTATCGGATAGATTGTCACAGATAAGATCACCAATACGGCCCTCCTCGTGTTTAATTGGTGCAAAAGATGTGGTGGTAGTCTACTCTAGATATGGTGTCTCACAAAAGAGCTTGCAACAGTTCACTGTGAGTTCCTTCTCATGTTAGCTTTGACTATATTCCTAAGGTAGTTTATTAATTATTCTATTCACCATGAAAGTTGTTGTTTTATTCTATTCATTTTTTTCATTTATTCTTGTTGTTTTATTCTATTCATTTTTTCCATTTATTCTCTTTGCAACCAAGGGGCAATATACGTCTCTATGCGAGGGATACATAGAGAATGTACACTACAATTTCTTCCTAATGAAAATTTGTATCAGGTGGGAGTAAGAAAATGTTAAACTCTTAGGTTGCATTTTGCGTGCAGGATTATTCAGTCGGATAGCACATGATAAGGCCGGATAAGTCAGGATAATATATCCTGTCAGAGAAGGCCGAATAAACTATAAATCCTCTCCCTCGTTTGGACCAAATGCGGACTACAAGTCGTATAGAATTATCTTGCTACCTTCATCACCGGTAGCAACCACCGTCTCACTATCCGGAACCCACCACCAACACTATCAACAACCACCACATCGGCACGTCCACCACTAACACCATCAGTATTTCACCACATCGACAACACCACCACGACCACTATATCACCATCCAAACGCGCAACCACCACTTCAGCACGCCCACAACCAACATCATCAGTACACCACCACATTAGTAACCCCACCAGCATTGTAATACCCCGAAATTTTCTTTTCCTTATGTGAAATTAATATTTTTGATTAATTAAGTTTGTGGTCTTTTGTTAACATTAAGAAAATGAATTGGGACTGTTTCTGAAATTTTCGGTTGAATGAAAATGGTTTCATTCGAATCAAAACTTATTGATTATAAGTTTTTGAGTTCTGAAATATTTGGTCCAAGGAAAATAGTTTGGCTTCGAATAAAAATGGTTTTCTGAAGTTTTAGTCGAATTTAAAGGTTTTTAGTCGACTAAAAGAGTGTTTCGGTCGACTAAAAGTGTTTCGGTCGACTAAAAAGTATTTAAATTGTGTAAAAATGGTTTTTTTGGAGTTTTAGTCGAAGTTAAAGGTTTTAGTCGAATTTAAAGGTTTTAGTCGACTAAAAGAGTGATTTCAGTCGACTAAAAGTTTGGTCGATGAACAGTGATTTTGAACAGTAACCATGAACAGTGATTTGAACAGTGTTTTGTGAACAGTGTTTTTGGAAAGTTTCGACTAAAAGTGAGGTTTAGTCGACTTAAAGTGTTTGATTCGACTAAAAGTGGGTTTTAGTCGACTAAAAGTGTTTTAGTCGACTAAAAGTGAAAAAAAAAAAATTCATTCGACTCAAAGTTTGTGTTTCAGTCGACTCAAAGTGTGTTTCAGTCGACTCAAATGTTTCATTCGAATGCAAACATAAAATTTTTGTCCCTCTATATAAATAGTGTTCTATTTTCATTTCTAGCCTTTTTGGGGGTTCTCTGTTTCTTTTCTTCTCCCTTGTGCGAGAGAGAGAGAGGAAGAGGAAGAGGAAGAGAAAGAGAAAGAGAGAGAGTGGAGAAGAGGGCTTGGAAAATTTGGAAGCTCTAAGGAGGAGCTTAAGGATTTGCTTAAGGATTTGTGACTCTCAAGAGGCTTGATTAAGGTAAGGGTTTACTTCCGAAATTTTGAATCAGCGATGGACCAATCGCTCATGTGAGTCTTTAGTTTCTTTTTGGAAATCTGAACTTCTTCGAATTGAGTTAAGTGACGTTCTTTTCCTTTGTTTTGACCATGGTTATGAATAACTCGTTGTCAATTCTTTTGAAATCCGAGTCTCTTCATATGGGGAAAAATGATTCTTCATCTCGTTTTTGTTTTGAACTTTGTTAAGAATGACTTGTTGTCAATTATATGATTTGTGAAAAGTCAGATTCCGTCAGATTTGTTTGACCTCAGAATATTGACGTAATGATATCGTCATTTCAGTGAATTATGATCGTTATTATTTTTCGTGAACTCTACTTATTGTTTGACGAGTTCGTTGTTTGATAATGTGATTTTGAAACCTTTGATTATGGTTTGATTTGTCCGATATTTGATAACGGTCATTTTGAGATTTTGTTTTGGTGACCTTATGAGCCATGTCACAGTGTATGTGACTTATTTCCGACTTACCCACGTGGATTGAAACGTGGGCTAGCTCAGGGGAGTTGAGCTAGAGATCGCGATCTTACTTTCCGAACCGGCCTCATATGTCAGGAGTGACGTATGTGACCACTTTCTGAATGGCTCTCTAGTGTCTGTTTCGATACTATCTGTTTTCGAACTCAGATGTATTTTGATATTTGATATTTGGTCCGACAGTGTCTATCTCCGAACTCTGATATATTTTGGCATATGATATTCGGTCTGACATCTCTAGTGTCTATTTTCGAACTTTGGTATATTTTGGCATATGCTATTCAGTCTGACATCTCTAGTGTCTGTTTCGATAGTATCTGTTTCCGAACTCTGATATATTTTGGCATATGATATTCGGTCTGACATGTCTAGTGTCTATTTCCGAACTTTGGTATATTTTGGCATATGATATTCAGTCTGACATCTCTAGTGTCTGTTTCGATAGTATCTGTTTCCGAACTCA
This sequence comes from Escallonia rubra, assembly GCA_033065855.1. Taxonomy (NCBI): domain Eukaryota; kingdom Viridiplantae; phylum Streptophyta; class Magnoliopsida; order Escalloniales; family Escalloniaceae; genus Escallonia; species Escallonia rubra. The sequence goes on from JAVXUO010003053.1 coordinate 169,777, forward strand.
GATGATTTTTGATATTTGATATATGGTCCGATAGTATCTGTTTCCGAACTCAGATATAATTTGACATTTGAATTTGTGTTTGATGTCCATTATGTTGGAACCTTTGTGTCTGTCTTTGTATTCGGAAATGTTTTGACATTCGAAATCTGGTTTGATTATCTGTTCCGTTGAAACAAATTTGGTACTTCTGAAATTTCGTTTCTCAGATATTTTTGGTTTTCGACTGATTGGTCCTTTGAGCGACCTTACTGGGCATTTGGCTCATTCCCTTATTATTTTTTTCCTTTCAGGTGGTTAGTATGTGGGATTTCAGATTTGAAGGGCTAGCTGTGTGACCAAAGTTAGCTGCCTTATTTCAGAGTTAGTCTTGACATTAAGTGTATTTAATTAAGACAAGTTGGTATTATTTAGGTTTCGTTTTGAACTCCGTGTTGGAGAAAATTTTTTGGATTGTATAAAGGCTTTGGGCCCCTATGTCGGATATTGATGTTTTTTTGGGAATTATTAGTATATGATCTGATTGACCGTTTGGGAGATTTATGATAAAGAGTAAAGATCTTTCTGACTCTGTTGTTATGATATTTTAAGGTTTTCTGATTTCGTTTGGGAGACTTTCGATATTGTCTCGTTTGGAATTTTAGTGTATGCTCTGATTTACCAATTTGAAGTCTTCTGACAATTATGGAATTTTATCTGATCTCTGTATATTCGGCATTAACGCTCCGTAAATAAATCCGGGGCGTTACAAGCATCACTACAACTACCATCCAAACGCGCAACCACTACCAACCTCCATCAACCAGAGGTCACCCACCACCAATCGCCACCAACCTCCATCACCCACAAAATTGCACCCACAACAAATTGCCTCAACCACCAACCAACAAGCCATACATTGCCCTATCCACCACACAACCATCCCCCCCCCCCCCCCATGTTAGATGCCCCTTAAATTCTTGCCAAATGCCGAATAAAGTTATTTATATCTTATCCAGAGCTCTTATCCGACGTGTCTAACACAACCCTAAGGTAGTATATCAATCTAGTAAACTTTGAACGTGAAGCGCCCACTGCGAGCACTTTAACAAGTTCTTTTTTTTGATCAACTAATAGATGCACCAACTCTTGGAAAATTAAGAATACCTTCCTCATTGTAAATGTGTGTCAGGACCTTACTTTGTATATTTAAAAAGTTAAGAGTATGTGAGTACATGAGTTTTAATCACCAAAAAACAGTGAATTTTAAATCATACTACAACTATATTGCAAATGAAAATGGTCGATAAACTTCATTTATCTCATCAGTACTATAGAAAATTGAAGTTCATAATATAGGTAGCTTTGGCTCAATCTAAAGACATTTGGCTTTTGAAGTGACACTAATATCCTCGGAAAAAAATGTGGCGCTTCCCACATGTTATATACTATGTGAAAAATGAAATTTATAGTGTGTTTCAATGAAAATTTTGAAAATAATAGCAAGTTTAAAATTCCGTCCTTTTAAAGTTCTTGCATTCTAAAATCTTGGGATTTCTGAAGTTTAATATTTCACAATTTTTGTGGGTTGGTATTGTATAACAATATCGGTTATGAAATAAAAAAATATATAAACGAATTGCTGAAATAAAAGATGAAAAATATATAGCTGATATTAATACGGAATGGAGAGAGAGTGTGTGATGAATTGTTGAAACTGTCGAATGAATTTGTGATAAAAAAAAAAAGGCTTGAATTGTGAAAGATAATTTTCATGTAGATTTGACAAAAAACTGTTAAGAGTGGTTATCTTAAATAAGAATTTTGGCCCCTCAAATCCCTCTTTCAAAACTAAAGTAGTTTTGATTCCGTGTGTTGCATACGGGAGCAACAACTGTCAAAGTAATGATTTAGAGATCTCGTACTTGTATGCCTAATAATAATACAAAAATTGAAAGTAACAACAAAAATAATTAAAAAATAATTTCACCTTTTTATACAAGTTTTCCTACCAATTTTTGTTGTTAAAATGAACTTGAGTAATAAATGTTAGCTTTAGCAACAAATGAAGATGAAATATAGTATACGAAATGATTGAAATAGAATGTCCCAAATAATAGCAATAATAATGATTATCCTAATAGTAATAAGCTATGTGTAGAGATTTGTATTATTCAAGGCCATCAAGAAAAGAGTAAAAATATATAACAAGTAATAAAAAATTGAATTGGCGAGTAAACTACATATATAAACTTGTAATGAAATAAAAAGAGGGAGATTACATTAGTTGGAGAGAAAAACTGGTAGAGAATATTGGGCTTTTCTAAATAATAAAAAAAGACTATAGATTAAAGGGAATATATAGAATTAGTTTTGGCAAATCTCAAGAATAAAAATCGATTGAAGAATAAAGAGATATTCGCCTTCTTAGATGGTGATGAGGAAATACCTGATCAAACCATCACCATTACCTTAGAGGAGCCGATACGATGACTAAGCCTTTGGCTGTATCTAAGTGAAATAGAATTGCAAGATATAAATAATAATTTAATCAGACTTGTTGATATAGAAGAGAGAGAAATATAAAATCTATCTAGTTGGTTGAATTTCAAGTGGTAAAAAAGAATTCAAAATCAAATTGAATAAAAGAGAATGAGAGAGAAAAAAAGAATCCAAATCATTAGTACAAATGTGAGTAAATACAAAATACTTTCAAAAGCAAAGTCCACGTGCGCGAGTTAAGAGAATGTCCACGTAGGCGATAACGTTATCGCTTTCTCTCAGTCTTGGTTTTCATATATATATATATATATATATATATATATATATATATATATATATATATATATATATATATATATATAACTAGTTTTCATCTCGTGCGTCTGCACACGGGAGCTAAAACTATCAAAGTACTTATTTTGAGATCTCAGAGTACTTCTATGCCTAATAACATTAACAAAATTGGTAGGACAAAAAAATAATTAAAAATTTACTTCCACTTTTTTATTTGAGTTTTTCTAACAATTTTTGTCGTTAAAATAAGCTTGAGTAATAATTATTAGCTTTTAGCAACAAATGAAGATGAAAAATAATATATAAAATTATAGAATAGTCTCTCCTAACTAATAGCAATTACAATGATAATACTAACAATAAAAACCCGCATATTAAGGTTTATATTACTTAAGGCCACAAAAAAAAGAATAAAATGGGAGAGTAAATTCTATATATATAAACTTGTAATTAAATAAAAGGAAGGAGGTTATGGTAGTTAGAGAGAAAAACTAATGGAGAATATTGGGACTCTTTAAATAACAAAAAGGATTTTAGATCAAAAAGAATATATAGAGAATTACTTTTAGTAAAATCTAGGAATTAATGGAGTTGCAAAGATATAAATAATATTTTTTTGTGGGACATGTTGATATAGAGGGGAGAAAAATATAAAATCTATATAATTGATTGAATTTGAAATTGTAAAAAGGAATTCAAATCAAATTGAAGAAGAGAAAGGGAGAGAGAGAAAAAATATATATATGTCACTAAGAATTGTTTATGTTACCAACATGATATTTCGTTAAAGAATTAAATTTAAAAAATTGTAAATTCTTAATCTAAATTTTCAGATTTGAACACTCTCACTTTTTTTTGTTGGTCTTTAAAAGTTAAAGTTTGCTATTGACAAGTACCACTAAAAACTATTTGGAGTATGAGAGAATTTAAGTTTGGAGTGAATTTACTAATTTAGAATAATTTGTTGTTTTAGTTCCCATTCACAAGAAAAATCTGATTATTCCTTTTGTTTTGTACGGACAAACTCAATATTCGACTACAAAATTTTCTAACTACTTAATCTCAAATATACATTATTTATATACGTACAACTAATATACTAAAAAATGCTATGTGTGAGCAGCATTTAGTTAAATTGTTTCTAAACTATTGTGCAAAGACTATAATGTATAAATACACGCAAATGGTGTGTGTGTGTGTGTGTATATATATATATATATATATAATTGAAGATTAGAAATGCTTCAAGTTTATTCGATGTCGCTTCTTGCACCAAAACTGGTCATATTAGATCAATGTTATTACACTAGTAGCTACAATTTTTACATATAACTTTTGACCCCCCTTGATTTACCATTTTGGTCCGCCCCTAACTTCAAACACGCATAATTTGCTCAGATCCAAGTGATAATACACGGTGACAAAGATGTACCAATATAAAACCATTTAAGTACCGGGATTAAGCAACTACATGATTGCCCACGAGAGTAGCCATTTGGTGTGGTCATGAAGGAGTTTGGAATCAATTTGTACTAGAAAACTTACGTTATTGTTATTATTATTATTATATTTTTTTTAGTCTATAGTTAATGAGTTGTATTACTATTAATCAAAGGTCGAATGTGGTGAAGGTGCTTAAATCCGAGGAGTGCATCTTAGATACCTCAACACCAAGGATTTAAAATTGGAACGAGGAATATAAAGTGTCCAAAAATTAGGAGGCTGTCAAGTTCGTCTATAGGGAAAAGTCTACTTCATGGTTGACAGGCTCTTGGCGGCTATGTTTGTAATCGACTTGGAACCAAGCTCCTGAGGCGATATTTTGTAAATGTCTTAAACACGGTTACGGTCCCATTACGTAGTAATGTCTACCTAAAAAAAAATATCTAATGAGTGCTTACGGGATTCTTGACAAAGTATCGTAAAGTGATTCTTAATCTCTCTCACTTTTGAAGGGACAAGAAGATGTCACTAACCTCTCTGTTACATGTAGTCCATGACCTCATACTAAGCGGTGTAGGTTGGATCTCTCTTTGTTACCAAAAAAAGGTCTTTAATTCTGCTGGGAGAGGCTAAATCCCCGCTCTTTTTTATCAAATTCACGTCTAGTGACAATTTTTTACCGTTTAGTAACAATGGTGTGTGAACTTAAACCTCACTCTTAACCTTTTCGCACCCTTAATGTAAGAAGTATAGTCGATGAATCTTCACCTTGACCTGAGAAAACTAGGTGATATATTTTAACTAAAATTAGTTAGTTAAGAATATGCTTGTAGATGGAACCGGTCTAAACCTTGTAACATGCTTGTAGGGTCGTTGACTTTCGTATCTTAAACAATAGCATTTCGTCGGAATACATCCTGTCTTTTCTTATCAATATCAGAAGCCCAATTCCCGAAGAGGCTTATCGCCCACTACCTCTCTACTCTTGCTTTTGGCCACAAAAATGTTGGGTGGTTTGAGATCAATCGTCTGATAAACTGACATTGTTCGATACATGGAAAAAACAACTCCGACTGACCTTGGCCCCTCTTATCAAACTAACCACTCCCAATCTAGTGGTCTTAAAAAGTTGGGATCAAACATTTAGGACTCCATAGGATATTTAAACTCGTTATATAGCCAGTAGTTATGGTTTGACGAGCGCGTGCAAAATCTTTTTTGCAAGCATAGTTCTATTGATGTTAGAATGCCAAATAATTTGTTGCCATCGACGGTTCGGATAGAGATGGTGAATATCATGTTGAACTTTTAGATTTTGAGTTTACTGTTGATTACTTTAATTGCTTGTCTTTTGAGAATTTTGTCAGGCATCTTATTGTGGTTCCAAAATTACTTTGTTGAAAATAAAGAATGGCAGCGAGTCACTGTCGTTTACCGAGATGAGTTGACTTCGTAATCACTAAGCCGAATTCTGGTCTCAAAACTTTTTTGGTAAAAGTCACTGATGATGTGATGGTTCTAATAACATATTTTGTATCTCATGCCCGGTAAAAGTTGTAATTAAAATAATGTGACTCAGTAGTCTTAACTACAATAAGCGCTTAAGAGGCATTTTGAGATTGGTCGGTTCGATTTGAATGGTTGAATTTGTTTGAACGGTTTAAATGCTCATCCTTACCGCATACTTTAAAAACTTAAGTTACTAAATACAGTATGAATTTAACCACGTTATCATACTTTAATTTAACAGTTATAACTCCGCGTAGCTATTTCAAAGCTGTCACCATCAGTGCGACGTCCTTTGATAGTTAACCTTGTAGACCATATTTAAAATCTCAACCAGCCATTCCTTCCTTTCAAAGTTTTGAATAGGAATTCGTCAACGGATGCACGATGGACGGACATGAAGGCGTGTTTAGATTCGAATAGTATCAGCATCTGGTATTGGTTGACCAGAGAGCATGTGGGTTGAGTACGGAGAGCACAGACCCGAGTGATAGAAAATCCTTACAAGGCAATTTGCTAATGGAAGCACATGAAATGTGATCCCAGATCTAAACGAAGTTCGCTTTGTTATTGCTATTCTGATCTGTTATGGCGATGTGAAAGCTTATCACCTCTAAAGTGGGCTTTGTCTGGACACACACACACACACACTCTCTGTGTAAAATTTTAATTGTAATTTCGATCATAGGAAGATAACTATAATTCTCTTTATAGCGACAATTAATGATTATTAAATATATTTAGTAATTTTTATTTAATAGTTATAAATGCATTTAGTGACTTTTATTTTGTGACGCTAAAAAAATGATGTTAAGAATTGTTGTTGAAAATATTAGCAAACATGCAGCTAACTGTATTTAACAATCGTTAATTGCCGTTGTACGAGAGGTTGTAGCTATATTCCTACGATTCGAACAGCAATAAAAAAATTTATAGAAAGGAGCGAACTCTGAATTCAACTTTTTTTCAGTAGAAAAATTATAGAAAGTCATCTTTGTGGCTACTCACATACCACGTTTGTTAGGATCCCTAAAAGTATGTTAGCTTTAGCTTATGGAGTAATTTAAAGTACGAGCTTCCGAACCTCTGATCATGATAATATAATACTATCAGAAGTATTTAACAGATTTTTCTTATACGTTTGTTCAAATCATGTTCTATCCCGACTAAAGTAAAAACTACTCACTTTGTTGTTAATACACTTCTTATCGAAAACGTGGCGCTAAAATTGCATCAGTAATTCGTCGGGCGAGTACAAGTAGCAAAGATAGGCAAATGCAGGGCAAACAAGAAAATAGTTGAACCTCGATTTTTGTTTAAAAAATAGAGTCCCAATATTTTCTTTACCAACGAAAAAATGATGTCATAAACTTATCCTGTTATAAAACTCTTTAAAACAAAATTTAACTTTTCTTTTTGAAGTAAAATCCGAGAACCTCATTTATATATTGCATAAGAGTACAATAAAAATAACTATAACACACTCATAAGTTTGAAATGTTAATAAGCTTATTATAAGATATCAAACCATTAAACAAAGACTTGAGATCTCGTTTGGCTGGACTAAGGACTCATCAGGAATAAGAAGAATTATCTTACCAAACCCAGTCCATTAAGCCACAACGTGAAGATTCGTGGCCCAACCCAGTATGTAAGACACGTTTATTTTTCAAAAAATTGCTAAATTCATTCAAAATTATAATTTTATATTCCCCTTTTTTCATTAAAGGTATAATTATGCTATCAACAAGTGTCACAGAAAATCATTTGGAATAAGTGAGTCTAATTTGTACTAATTTAGCAATCCATTATTTTCCAGACATTAGCGTAAATAGTCCACTTGGCTTGGACAATCGATGAAAACCAATTTCCCTGGTAAGACAATTTGGAGATTTTTTTGGTTGAATTACACTCTCTATCTTTTATCTTTGTGCAATTTTTACTGTGGTCCTTTGTATTTACTCCTGTAACCCATATGGTAATCAGAAAAAGTCCCTTCCAGTTCGACACCTGGTTGCGCGATAAACGTTTTGTTAAATCAACTTCCACGTCAGTAGTTCCTTGTGGTTGATGCTTAAATTTGCACGTCAACAGTCAGGTGAATAACAACTTAATAAAAAGCATGTGTGGCGTTTAGGTGACAAAACATAGAAGACTAACTGATATCTAAAGAAAAATGGTCAGTAATAATAATCTGCTAAGGAGAGCAAATGCGTTAGCTGGGCGGTCATGATTAGTTATGCATGAAAACGCACAAAGACAACATAGTCAAGCTACGTAACTTTCTCTTCGTGCATTATCCATGATGCTCGATTACTGTAACTTGTAAATTCGATCACCATATAACAAAAAGTTAGCTATTTTCTCCAAAATATTAACATGGAAAATTGAACTCCAGAAGTTGTGAATGTAACGTGCACTACATATTAAGCATGATGAGAATTATGGAGTGGAAACTATATTTTCCTTTCTTACTCATTATTAAATAATTCATTTCTACTATAAGTTCTTCCACTAGAATTGAATGAAGGGCATTACCGTAATGCGACACGGACCACCCCCCAAATTTAAAGGGACAGTAGTTACCAAACAGTGTTGTAACGGAAGGGCATATGAGTTACGAATCTTTATGGGTCTGGTTTGACTTGTAAGATTTTGAAAGTTCATGGAGTTGACTGTAATTATACCCTAAGTAATATTTTTCCTATATTTTCTTAATGTTAGCATTTCACTTGCTCATAAAATGCACCAAAAAGGTTAAGGAGATCTATTTGAAATTATCTTTTCTAACTTTGTTATATCAACATGAAGATAGTTATATGGTGGGTTGAATCCATATCCCTTTTAGCTAAAATTATTTATACCTGTATTTTTACCCATATCCCTTTTAGCTAACATATTTATAACTGTATTTTTATCCTTCTTAGCAATAACTGAATGTGAATTAGCTGACCAAAAACAAAAAAATAAAAATTACGGAGTATAAATTTACCCCTACCTTATGCAGACGAAAGATTCAGTTGTAACAGAAAATTATTTGTATATTTCTGTGTGTATAAAGAGTACATAGGAGGCTTGTATATATAAACATTACAATTGACTAGCAATAAATGTACTGAGCAAATTAATGATTTATAAAATACAAGATCGATGAGACGGTGAGTAAATTAAGGGGATTTCTTTATTTACATAGTTGACTCCAATATCCTCCCCTCAAACTCAAGGTGGTTGACCAGATACCAGGCTGAGTTTGGAAATGAAACGCAAGAAGTTATTTGCTAAGAAGGACTTTGTGAAGACATCTGCAAGTTGATCGGAAAAAGATACAGGAATAAGCTAAATTATACCATGAATGAGATGGGTATGATTGACATGACAATCAATCTTAATATATTTTGTCCTCTCATGAAAAACATTATTATGATTGATCTGAATAGTGCTCTGAGTCTCATAATGAATAGGGGTAGCAGAGTCAAAAGGGACACCCATGTCTTCGAGTAGCCATCGCCACCAAACTAACTCAACGATAGTGTCAGCAAGAGCGTGATACTCAGACTCAATGCTGGAGCAAGAGACAATTGATTGTTTCTTGCTGCACCAGGAGATGAAAAAATCACCCAGAAAAAAGCAAAAACTTGTAGTGGAGCGATGATCGAAAATGTCTCCTCCCCAGTCTACATCAGAGAATGCAATGAGTTCTAGAGAGGATGCGGACGGATAGTGCAAGCCATGTTATATAGTACCTTGCACATACTACAAAATTTGGAGAACGATAGTCATGTGAATGGTGGAAGGAACAGTTATGAACCGGCTAACTCAATGAACCACATAAGCAATTCTGGTCGAGTAACAGAGAGAATGATAGTCATGTGAATGGTGGAGGGAACGGTTATGAACTGGCTAACTCGATGAACCACATAAGCAATTCTGGTCGAGTAATACTGAGCTAAGTTAGGTTACCAACCAGTTGTCTATCTCAAGTGGGATATGAAAGAGATTGACCAGTTTTCCTCCATAAGGGACATAACAATATCAATGGAAGAGACATCAGACTTGGAGACAAAGTCAAAAACGTACTTGGTTTGAAAAACAAAAAGTATCCAGTATGATGAGAGGCGACCTCAAGACTAAGAAAGTATCGAAGATCACCAAGATCATTCTTCTCAAACTGTTAACCGAGAGAGTTTGAGAGTGAAAGTGCCTGAAAGATTGTAACCCGTGATGATCATGTCATCAACACATAGCAGTACTAAGATCAAGCGTGAGTCGGACTGTTGACGAAATAGAGTAGAATCATAGGTACTAGAAGTGAATCCAAGTTTTGTGTGGACATAATTAAACTTGGAGAACCAGGTCCCGAGAGCTTGCTTGAGACCATAAAGAGCTAATCTGAATGACATATACGAGGTGGAGGATGAGGATAACCAGACGGAGGTTTCATATAAACTTCCTCAGTGAGCTTCCCATTAAGGAAATCATTTTTTTACATCCATCTGAAACACAGACCAACGACAAGTAAAGGAAAGTGCAATAAGAGCTCAGACTGATGTAAGATGAGCGATAAGAGCAAAGGTCTTCTCATAATCAATGGCATACTCTTGTGTATATCCTTTGCCTACAAGCTGAGCTTTGTAACAATCAATGCTGCCATTTGCATGTGTCTTGATCTTGTACACCCATAGTTATCAAAGGCGCATGTGCACCTAAGCCATAAAAGGGTCACTGGAGCATAGGCGCAAGACACAGACGCATGTCTTTTCAAAGTGTGGTGAAAAATAAAAATAAATAAATATTAGTGCATTATACCAATAAAATCACGTAAAAATGCAGAAAATGGAAATTTAACAAATTTTCAACATCAGAAAAAGTTTTAAATCCAATGAGAAGTAGTTAATCCTAAGTGAACATGACAACTTCATCCTCATCAATAGTGAGGGGTAAGGCAACAATGCTTTCTTCAAAAGGGAATCTAGGCTTCAAGTATGTGAAAATTCCACATCAGTTTTATCTTCTTTTTCTACAAGGTAAAGTGAAAGAGTAGATTTACTTGAAAGAGAGCAATTATTGGCGACGGGGCACTAGTACAATGAACAACAACAAGATAATCAATTCATTGGGGATTTGGGGTTTTAGTTTTTTTTTGGTGGTCTAGATATTCATTCATTATGTTATAAAACAAAGAATCAAAGCCAATGAACGGTTGGGATAAAGTTGCAACGCAAAAATTAAAGACTAGGACTTTTGGGCTTTGTTTTGCGCCTCCACCACTGCCTTGCGCCTGGCATTTAGGCGCGCAAGCCGCGTGCCTTTTTGAAGGAGTTGTGCCTAGCCCTAGGCGAGGTGCATTCCCTGCATCTTGTGCCTAGGGTTGTGCCTATGCGGGCCTAACAATATGTACACCCACACGCAATCTACTACAGATTTACCCGGAGGTAGATAAGCTAAGTCCCAAGTATGAGTCTTAGTGAATGCATCTAATTCATCATTCATAGCCTTCTACCACAGAGGGTCCTTAGAAGCTTCTGTATATGTAGTAGGTTCGTGAAGAGTAGATAGAGAAACAGAGCAATAATAATCTCTCAAACGAATAATAGGTTAAACTAACCTACCAGAAGTTGGACAAACCTGAGGGGTATGAGGCAGAGATGGTGGAGCAGAGTCAGACGCTGACGTGGAGGGAGAGTGAAGTCCTGCAAGTGGATCAATAAGACCACCAGGAGCGGGTGTAGGCAAAAGTGCTGTAGTATTGGGGAACATGTCTATGGAGGATGCTGGAGTGTCGAGTGCGGATGCGTCACTGGGAGTATCAAGAGAATATACGTGTATGAAGAACGTATCTCCCATAAGATAATATGATGAGAAACGCATATATCCGCTGAGATTTAGGATCATGGTAGCGTACCCTTTTGGTTCTTTGCCATAACCTAGAAAGCAATATATGCGAGCCCTAGGTTCTAATTTGTTTTGCTCATGGGGATGACGTTGAACATAACAAACACAACTGAAGACTTTGAGAAGACTATAATTTGGGCAGACAACATGAAAGCACTCATAGGGGGATATATTGTCTCAACCAACAAAAGGTGTGCGATTAATATTATAGACTGCGGTAAGTACAACTTCACCCCAAAAGGACTCGAGAAGAGAACCAGAGTACAACAAGGTATTTGTTATCTTTACAACATGCATGTGATTACGTTTAGCTTTACCATTTTGTTCAGATGTGTCAGGACAAGAATTGTGAGCAATTGTGTCCTCTTGAACAAGTAAAGATAAGAAAGATGTACATGTATATTCGGAGGTATTATCTGAATGAAATTTTTTATGGTACGGGAGAATTGAGGATGAACCATTTTAGCAAATAAGAATAAACAGTGAAAAGTTTGGAGCGATATTTCAAAAGATAGATCCATATAAATCGAGAGTGATCATCAATAAACGTTACATAATAAGAGATCCACCCTTAGTAAATACTGGGGAGGGACCCCATACTAAAAATTGAACCAAATCAAACGTGTGACTAGCTCTCGAATCACTATTATTGAAAGTCAACTTTGACTGCTTACTAAGTTAATAAGGTAAACAACGAAAATTAGACATGTAAATTAGACCTAAACTGTCCACTGGAAATAAGAGGAGTAAGCCTAGGTAAGGAGGCGAGACCTAAGCGAGAGTGCCAAAGTTAAAGAGCTTTGGAAGAGGTAGAAGCAGTAGCAATAGATGGGGATGGCAGATGGAGATATGATCTAGCACAAAGAGATGACCCACTTTACGTTCTGTCCTAACTACCTTCCCAGTCTGGGCATCCTGTACAATGCAACCAAAAGAGTTTAGGTGAATGGTGCAGCCATGATCAATAAGTTGACCCAAAGAGATAAGATTATGAGCCAATGAAGGGATAAGAGAAGTATGAGATAAAAAAAAGTGAGTTGTGGAAATAACTCCTATATCTGTGGTGTGTAAGGCGGTAACATTAGTAGTATGTATAGGTAGTTAAAAATTAGAGATTTTGAGAGAAAATTATAAACTTTGCGAGAGAATATAGAGGAATCATATGTCATATGATTGCAACCTGACGCTACAGAACATGCAAAATAATTGAAAATGATGAAGCAGAAATACCACTAGATCAAGTTGCCCATATGAGAAAGGTGATAATGAAATTCAACCGCCAATTCTTCTACAGTAAGATTCATAGTAGAGGTAGAAGAAGAAAGGACATCAGAGACAGTAATGTCGATAAGCCCACCAGGTGGTTGAGACGGTGATCTAGGTGGAGTGTAGCCCGGAATGTAGTTCTTGCATTTTGGATTCTACTTGCAGTCTTCAGTCGAATGACATCCCTACTTGTGAAAGTCACATCACTTCTTCTTAAAGGAATGACGAGAGGAAGTGGCAAGAGCAGCCAAGTGGTAAAAAATTCTGAGTAGAAAAAGAGAAGAGCGAAAATAGCAGTAGTTTTCTTTCTGACCTCCTTATATTTGATCTCAGCAAGAGCAGCATCAAGAGTAGAGGCCAATTTCCTGTTCAGGAGAGAGGAGCATTGGTTTTTTGTAATCATTAAGCAGAGCCATCCCAAATTGGCAGAGTTGCTTACTGTCACGAGCATGAGAGTAGTTCACTAGACAAGATGTACACTGATCGAGGTGAATGTGTCGGCTTATCCCAAAGGATTGCTAACTGGCTGTAAAAGTCCTAAACGGATTGACCAGGAACCTGTCAAAGACGATGACAATCCAAATGAATTTGATACTGAGAGGCCAAGTCAGCCACAATGTTGGTGGCAACCAAATAGTCCCAAACTTCCTTTGCGGTGTCAAACGGTCCAAAGAGTTGGTTGATTTTTGGCATAGAGGTGTTGGAGAACCAACTAATAATTTTAGAATTTTCGATGACCCAATCATCCTTTTTGTCCTCAAAAGTGGCATCAGTGAGAGAGGGAGCCTTGATACTACCACTAAGATATTCCCAAAATAGCGTCCCTGCAGATAACGACACATCGTTGTGCCCAATGAAGATAGTTTACATCATCAAGAATAAGTTGATTAGGACACAAAATATCAATACTATCTTTTTGAGCAGCCATGGAAAGAAAAAAAAATATCTCTATTGGGAACCTGGTCAGAGAACCGAGTCGGGCTAAACCGGGTGCCTGCTTGTGTAACGTGGGGCGAGCAACAGATCAACGTGGACACGTGGAACGTGTTACGGGTGAGATGTGTGGTGCTTGCGGAGCGTGTGGTGCGGACACGTGGGAGCATCTGCATTGACAATCTGGCGAGTGCTGGCGCATGCGAGCGCGTGTTTATGCGTGGGTGTGTTCTACTTGTGGGGCGCATCGTTGCGCTGTTTACAGTGGCACCTGCGGCAGCGTGAGAGCCTGAAAAAAAGTCCGTTAAAACACAGATTATCACGAATTTTTATTTCAAGCATGTTTGTGGTGGTTACACAACTTAAAATTGAGCGGAAGATAGGTGGAAGAGTAATAGGAATGCGCAGTGGCGACGGCGCATTCGATAATATATGACAACAACGTTGGTGCCGTGGGGAAGAGGGTGAGGAGAGAAAAAGATTCCGTAAAAGGGCATTAAGGATAAATTAGATACAAGATTGATAAAATAAAAGATAGAGGTATTATAGTTGACATAACAATAAATACAATGAGCAAATTACAGTCAATTTGGAACTAGATCTTCCGGGATTTGGATTTCTAATTACAAATTGGATTTGGAACTCAACTCACTTTTTGGAACAAAAGGAGATTCAAGTAACATGATTCCTATCTTGTCTTTAGAACGCAGAGGAAATGAGAAGCTAATAGATTTTTAGACAATTATGTACTTCGCTTACGATAAAAAACAAACTCTGGTGAGTGGTTTCAAGTGCTAGTGGCACCACATGGTGGTGGTGGTGTGTGAACAATAGAGATGTAAGTGGCGGTGTAGCGGCATTAACTGTGGAAGTGATAGGTTGGTCAGGTGATGGTAACGATAGTAGTGGTCGTGGTGGTATTGAGGTGTAACCAGTGGTTGTGATGATGACACTAGTGATGGTGGTGGCATCAATGATGATGGTGGTGGTGTTGCACTATGGCATCAACAACAGTAAAAAATGACAGCAGTGGTAATAGGGCGGTTTAATGATGGTACCGGTAGTAGTGGTACTAGGGTGTAACTTGTGTGAATGTTGGTGACATAAGTTACGATGAAAGTAGCAGAGAAGATGGTGGTCGTGGTGTTGTGACATCGGCAGTGGTGGTGGTGGTGTAGCATCAACGAAGGTGGTGGTGAGGCGGTCTAATGATTGTAACGATGGTAGTGGAGGTGGTGGTGGTGTTCAGGTGTCCCCAATGGAATGTTGGCAATAGTAGTCATGGTGGCAGAAACAAAGACCGTCATGGTGGTGATGACATACATGTTGATCGTGAGAAGGTTGATACAGTTGCACTAGTGGTAATGGTAGTGACAATTCCTGTTGTGGTAGCATTGATGGTGATGGTAGTAGTAGTGGTGGTAGTAATGGTATGGTGGCTAAAGTGACAATGAAAATCTATTGATGATAATAGTGGTCGTAATAGTGATGTAACACGCTTGGCAGCGGTAGTGACTGTGGTGGTGGTTGTGGTGTGGTGCTGACAATAGTATGGTAGTTGTGGAGGGTGCAACCGTCCAATGGCGGTGGGTATAACGCTATGTTTGTGGTGGTAGTGACACTAACGTAATGGTGGCAGTAGTGTTGGCAGTAAAAGGGGTGTGGCGGTAGCGGTAATAAAGACGATACTGCTAAGTTCATCGGTTGTAGTGATTCAGGAAATGGTAAGATATGTTAATTATGGTTTTGAGTTGATGTTAATCCAAATCCCATGAAATCGAACCATTTCTCATAGGATTTCACACGATAGAAACAAAACCAGTCAATTTCCATGAAATCCAATTTCAATTCCTTTTCTAAATATTCCAAACAACAAAATTTGATTATTTGAAATAAAATTCTATCAGTTACATGATTCCAGACACACCGTTAAAGATTAAATAAATACAAGATTGATAAAACAAAGAGTAAATTAAGGGAATTTCTTGATTTACGTAGTTGACTCTAATCGATTCAAGTTGTGAGATTATCAACGCCGAAGTATATAGGAAGAAAGCATCTCGAACAAACCCACAAAAGGGTCACTGGAATCACATATGCATAAGACAATGAATAAGATCATTAGTTTTGCAGCAAGTTGCTCATATCTTTATGAGTTCATTCAGCAAACTTCAACTATAAGAAAAAAGATCTCAAAATTCAAAAAAGTCGTCACTTAACTATTTGGTAATGCAAAGCTGCTTAGTCAAAGATAAACTTTAGACAGTGAATTAAGGTTCTTTTATCAACATTCAATTTCCAAGGCAAGGAGCCTCGCGTAACTAAAAGATACGCAAATAGGTGACTTCCTCTTTAGAATCCGAAACCCCTATGTAACAATAAGGATTCTACGAAGAATAAGTCACTAAGCATTTCTGACGACAAAATATCATTACATTTGTTCTGAAACTCAATATTTGAAGCAACAACTAACTTGACGTTGACATAAAAAATGCATGTTCCCTACTATCTATGAGCTAAAATAGATAACCCAATTATTATAGTGTGATTATTTCATCCATATGAACAAATTATAATTACACGATCATGAACCGTAATAATAATGATGAAAAATACGAAAATAATCAAAAGCCTTGATGGCCTAACAGAAGGGTCATTATCATGTCTAAGTCAAAGGTTGGCCAGCAACTTCAAGCCTTGAGGCTCTCTTTTTGTGCTGACTTGGTCATGTTCGCGATTTTGACCTATCAAAGTTACGCCAGATCATAAACTACGCTCCAGTATTTTCGATCAGCTCTATGCTTTCTATATGTAACTATATCTTACAAGTTTAATCGTGTCCTGATACTCGTCTTGTTTTATATATATATAAACAAGACGAGTATCAGGACACGATTAAACTTGCAAGATAGAGTTACATATGTCAGTCTTCCGCACGTTTGAAATGCTAAAATTCCCTCACTCTTCATAATCATAAGATTTCAATTTAACAATCCAATCCCATAACTACACTTTATTTAATCTTGACCTACAACCTACATTATCCTTCAAATCATCAATGTCCAGTTAAATTTGTTGTCGACTAGCATATCTATGATCGATGTTAGCTATTATGTCACTACGTTGGAGGTTATAGAAGCCCTAAAAAGGGACTGAGGTGGTTATCACTGTTGTTGTACTTTTCTCGACAAGGTTTCTTTGATGTGCGATCGATGCTTGAGTGTTGGTGCTTGTTTCGTGGATTAAAGATTGGAGTCCGGGTGGACTGTGGTAGGTAGATCGGCGGTGGTGCGGGCTAGATACGTGGTGTGGGTGAGACAGGGTGGTGGCTCTCTATTTTTGAGTTTGTGGGTGCCGCTCCACACCTCGCCCTAACCTAAGTTGCCTATCCCATTTGCTCTATCCCCCCCAGCCCGTCGAACGCTCTATCCCATTTCGATCTAGCTCACTTCATTTAATCTCATTCAATACGAGTCCCGTTTAATTTTTAGCTCTTTTCTATTTAAAATAGTAATACAATATTATAGAAAAAAAATCTTTATTCTGGTTGGTGGTGGTGGTAGGCAGAGGTGGCTACCAAAGTTGCTAGGCGATGATGGGCAGTGGTCGGCGGCTATGGCTAGCGGACATAGCCGGTAGTGACTGTTAGTGGTTGGTGGCAATGGCTGCTGGAATTTATTGGCAGCAGTCGATGGTAGTTAGGGCTGTAAATGAACCGAGCCGTTCACGAACGGCTCGTGGTTCGTTCTCCAAAAAACTCGTTCACGTTCGTTCGTATAATATACGAACCGAACATGAACAAGTTTTTAGAACTCATTTATTAAACGAGTCGAGCATGAACACTTCAAAATGTTCACAAACATGTTCACGAACAACCCATTTAAATAATAAATAAATTATAATTATAATATTTTTAAAGAATTAATATCTACATCAGCCATGTGTTATAATTTAAACTTAGAGGCCAGGCCCTAAAGTCAATTAACCCAATATCCCAAGCCCAATTATAAACATAGAGCCCAACCCCTTAAATAGCCCAAAATATAAAGCCAAACAACATTAAAACCCTAACTATATAAACTAAAACCTAAACAACTAAACCTAAATACTCACAAGCAGCCTCCCTCAAGTCTGTCGTCCTCTCTTTCGTCACACACACACACACACATCGCACAGTCCTTCTCTCTCTCTCCCCCTCTCACTCTCCCCCTCTTCGCACATGGACATCCTATCATCGACATTGTAATTGCCTGTCTTTTGCCGTCATCTCGCCTTCGCCGGATTCCGATTATACAAGAATAGAAAGGGAAGAAAGCGGTCGATAGCTATTGAGGGGTTGGTAACGACTACGAGCAAAGCTGCGAACGCAAGGGCTCAACCTCGAACACTTGGAGAGGGATTTGATTCATAAGAGGCATGCTGCATCCGTTCTTTGTGTCTTCATCGCTTCCGATCAAGATTTCATTTTCTAGTATTTTTGATTCTGCACCATCCTTGTATCTTTTGTATATTGTATTTTTGATTCATTACAGTTTGATTGCTTGATGGATTTGAGGTTTTTGAGTAAATTTATGGATTTGGTTAGAAGTTGAACACAAGCACGGGCCGAGTTTTCAAACTCGAGTTCGGCTCGTATTGTTAAACGAGTTGAACGAGTCGAGCCCGACTTTTACAGTCACAAACTCGAGCCGAGTTCGAACATTGATGTTTTCACTCTTAACGAACACGAGCTGAGCTCAAACAGACTAAAACGTAAATGAACCGAGTTCGAACACACCTATGTTCGGCTCGAACTCGGTTCGTATACAGCCCTAATGGCAGTAAGAAACGGATGGCGGTGTCAAGCCATGTCGGCGGCTGCAGGTGGCAGTGGGTGGCTGCCGGTGGTGGTTGCGAACTGTAGGTCATGTGCGTATGTGAGAGAGAATTTTTTTTTAAAAAAAGTATATGAGTTAAGCTTTTAAAAATCTATTTGGGTTGGTTGGGGATGGAGAGAAATCTAAATAGTCACTAATTAATGATTAGAACTTCATATTCCCTAGCCCCATTTGACCCAAATTCATTTAGGACTTCCTTAAATAAGTATCATGTGTAGCAAGGTGGGGCTCCAATTAGGCTCCTAATTTGCCTATCCATAAAAGGGAGGAGTGGCGGTTGGGGTGAAGACAGAGGAATGGTGGAGAAAAAGATTTTTTTTTTGGGGGGGGGGGGGGGTGCCTGAACAAAAGAAGTGAGAGAACGATTAAGTTACATGGACTTGCCAGTGACATGATGTGGTCGAATGTCAAAATTTTCCAGATAAAGAGGTGAAAATTATATCACTATGTCATGGATAAACCTTCACCCAGCTCGAGAGTAATGGGGACGGGGGTAGGGCGTGGTGCAAAAAAAGGAGTGAGAGAATGATTAAATTATTTGGACTTGCCAGTGACATAAAGTGATAACTTGGAGTGTCAAAATTCGGGATATAGAGTCAAAAACAATATCGTACGTTGCAGAGGATCCCTCATTGAGCTCCAAAAATCCTTTTAAGATCAGTGCATGTTAAAATTTCACAAGAGCATACTTCAACGATAAGAGAAAACAAGGATTATGCTATTGGTGTCATGAGAATTTCTCTCTCCCTCATAATTATAAGCCAAAAAAATAATCTTAATGGTGATAAAAGAAGAAGAAGAAAAAGAAGAAGAGCAACCACAAGAGGGCTACTACAAGGACAACATAAAGAAGGGCGAAAAGAAAGAATGTAAATCACTGTTAATGCCATGAAAAAGAAACCCACTAAATCAACCTTTAAATTGCGGGGCAAGAAAATAAGACATTTTCCATCCTCGTTGATTTAGAGTCAAATCACAACCTAATGGACGCAACCACAACTGAGAGGTTGGGGCGCATTAACACCCCCACCATTCTAATGATTCTGATGGTTACTGATGGAAGGAAAATTTGTAATGATTCATCTTTGACAGGTTTAGCTAGAAAATGCAAGGAGGTGAGTTCATGGCTGACGTGATGACACTCCCACGTGGAGGTTGAGACTGTGTATTGAGGTTACATTAGTTCAATGGACTGGGATAAGTGAAATTTGAATTCAAGGAGACACCAATGACTATAACTAAGTGAGGACATAAATACATATTATATAGAGGAGATGGCCAGGCCACATTCAGAATGATGTCAACATAGGCCATGTATAAGTATCTCACCCATAATTTCTGGGGCACACTCTAGAAAACTATGCACCATCACTTCTCTCCCCCTGACAGATAATCTAGAAACCCAAATTATTGCCCTCTTGCACCAATTTGGAAATGTATATGTTGAACCAACTCAGTCCATTCATCCCAAATGCCCAACAAATCATAATTAGGCCTTAAAGAATTCCTTACAGCCAAAAGGCTGAGGTAGAAAATATTGTGCTTTAACTCTTAGTTTCCAGAATTATCCACCAAGCATTGTGGTTCTAGTAAATAAATAAGGATGGATCTTGGAGGACGTGTATAACTACAAGTGTCTCGTTAAACTCACTATAGGGAACAAATTTCCTATTCCTATAGCCACTTTCTAGCCCATTATGACTTCCTTCTTTAACCCTTGTATGCTACTATTGTTTGATGACATTATGATCAACAGAAAGTCCTACATAGACCACCTCTAATATCTCACCACGGTTTTTGCAAACCCTTAGACACCGCCATAGGGCAATGCCTCCCTCAAAAGGGCTACCCAAAGTAGACTTCTAAGATCACAATCATGATCTTATTAGGACAATCTCATATTATCCACATCCCTTGTGGGACACTTAGTCTCTTCAAGGATATCTTGGCAATGACACAAGCCAAAATGAAATCCAACTCTGTGATAAACACGGGACTTTACTTATTGGAGATAAGGCTCCAAATAGACAACTAGCTTGGCTTTGAGAAGGAACCTTAAACTCTATCCAAAATATTTTGAACAATTTACAATCGTTGCAAGGATTGGACCAGTAGATTACAAACTAGAACTGCCCCAAATTACTCAAATTATCCTAGTTGTCCATTTGTCCCTCCTGAAGCCAATATTGAGATAACATGCCCCGCTATTACAGCTTAGTTATCCCCAATAAGTGAGGAAGGTTAAGTTCTCCTTGAGCCCACTTCAATCCAAGATTGTAGGATGGTCAAATGAGGGGAAAACTTTATCTCGCAAGTGCTGATTTCTTGGTCAAATTTGCTAGAAACTGAAGCCACTTGGGAGGATTAAGATGCAGTGAAACAGAGGTTTCCCATCTTTGCTCCAGTAAAGGAGGGGCATCTAATAGGAAGAGGAAATATCACGGAGGGACACTCACCCAACTCCAAAAGTGCCCTTAAGATTTGGGTAAAGATTCCACAGGGTGTTACGAAAAAATAGCAAGGATGGCAAATAGAAGAAAAAACCCATCTAAGGCTAAGTTTTACGTGTGTGCTTCACCTTCAAGGATCTATGCAAAGGTGGGAGCATGTGAGAAGGATTAAAGAATTTACTAAAAAATGCGTATGAATTAAGTGCAATTCTCCTTTCTAAATAGGATGTTGGCAATTAGAATCTTGTTATCATTTAGTTCTCTATGTTTTCTTGTTGTTTTTCTTTTTCATGTTATCTTCCTCACTTGGTTGTAACCTCTTTTTAAAGGGGGAGATCATTATTTTGAGGTGTAAATACACAAAATTTTTAAGAATGAAATACGACTCTGTTCTCTCATTTTCTGACCAACTTGCCTAGTTTTTTTTATGAATTCTACCAACTAGAACGGTAGCTAAAAAATCCAGAAATAGTAACAAAACGTGGGTTTGTTACATATTACTCTCGTTAAGAGTGAAAATGCAAAAGACTTGCCAATAATAGCATTATACATTGTGTTTCTTGCTAATCCGAATGGGCGACTTAATGACACAAAAGCTTGAGACATAACTAAATGGTCACTGGTTATAATTCTCAGTCATGAAAATTGAAGTTACATCCCTACAATAGAAAATGAAAACTATTTTTTGGGGGTGGGGGGTGGGGGAGGGTGTGAGTCTTTCTCTAAAAACTTTATCTCTCTCTCCTCTCCAAAGACAACTGATCTCAAACCCCTTATTCGCCAACACCACCGCCTGCATCTCCGACGCGGAAGGGGTTAGTTTCTAGTTTTTTTTAATGTGATTTTGTATGCTTTTTGTGTGTACCATCTTAGGGTAGCTTTTAATTGGGTTGTTGGGGCTAAACTTCAGTGGCAGGACTTCGCCATTTGACACGGATCTACTATGGTGTTATGGGCTGAATTCTGTGACGAGTATTGGAGTGTGGGTGTGCGATTTTGAAGTGCACGACCATCCAGAGTTATTGGGTGCCCAGTGACCGAATTAAGGGTGGTTTAGGAAATGGGATAGTCCTTACATCGGGGTGGTGGGTTTGGTGGTGCCGTGGGTTGGGAAGGTGTTGGTGAGTCTTGTTTCAAGGTCGTACTTTTAGATTTTTTTCCTCTAGTTGATCCCCTTCCCCCTTGATCCAGAAAGGTTATGTGGGTTTCAATTTGGTGATGGTGGATGAGGTTGCAGCTGTGATATGTTGTGGAATTCTAATTGGCTGGGTGGATGCACAGAGTATGATGGTCTGCCATAGGTTACTGTCAGTGGTGTAAGCAGAATAATTATTCAAGGTGGGCACAAAATGCACAAGAAAAAAATTATCACAAAAATTAATTGTACATTAAACTTGAACCATGAAATTTTACAATTGACCACGACGCGGTCACATCTTCTGAAAGCGATTAATGATTACATCATTTTGAATACCATCAAACAACTTTTTTTTGACATAAGTAATCATACAATCATTCATAAACTCATCTCCAATTGAATTGCGCAATTGGGTTTTCACAATACTCATAGCGGAAAATGTCCTTTCCACAGTTGCGGTAGCGACAGGCAAAATTAAGGCCAAAGTTATAAGCTTGTAAACTAATGGATACAAAATATTTTTCTTCTTTTCAACCATTTTCTCTGCAAGACCCGTGATACCTTTCACACTTGAGAACTTGTTGTTAGCACGTACATCCATGACATAAGTATCAAGCTCATAGCTAAGTGTTAAGAGTTCCATACTTGAAAAATTGGCCGGATAAAAATTGGCGAGCCGAATCAACTTTTTCTTGTCAAAAGCCGAGAAGGAATCACTTGGACTAAGAGTTGCCATGCAAAGGAGTAATTCAGTGTTCCCTTCATTGAAACGATTGTTCAACTCTTGAAGTTGCATATCAATGACTGTCACGACCCGACCCGGAGGCGGACCTACACATACTATTTCAAAATATTCCTGCTTACCAGAAATATAATATCCAAAGAATTTTACCAAGAACATAACCTCAAAATGATAATCAGAGCTCTAAATGTATCCCAAATCAAAAGCATTTGTATTTATCCTCAAAGTCTAATAAATGCAGCGAAAATCTAATAACAATAGTCACTTCCCAAACATTGGGGTTACCAAAAGCTACTTAATCAAATTATTACAAGTTCTCATTTTCAAGTAACTAAAAAGAGTCTACAATTAAATAACAACTCTGACTCATGCTTATAGATAACTCCTCTACTGATGTCTCGGCTTAATTACCTGAAATGGGAGGAGAAAGAGGGGGTGAGCACAAAGCCCAGCAAAGATCACACGCACACACCTACAGAGTACAACGCATGTATCCAATAATATGTAGCTGAGTCAAAACGAAACATATGAAAACAAGGTGCAAAGACGATAGTTAATCTTAGCACGACAAATCTCATTACGGGATATTAACCCATCAAAGATCGAATCAAAGTCAAAAGGTCATAATCAAATATTTGAACTAATAATCAAAACAATACAATCACGTAACACGTGACTGTAAAGCACGTTAACCTAAGCACGCGAAGGTTCTAAGTCAAAGTTGCATACCGGTAGCAATTGCCATATCATGTCATAGCATCACGTTAACCTAAGCACGTGAAGGTTCTAACATTAGTTCAATTCAAAGGGGTCCAATGGACTTCAAAATATCTCAAACGTATAAGAACCGCAAAACATCAAAACTTTGTAGTTCAAGTAGGATAGCTTAACGATTTCAGAAGATACTTGATATTAGACTTAAATCAAAGAGGACAAAAATTCAGGTTCAACAGAAGTTGAATCGCTTCGATCCGAGTTCGTACGAAGTAGATATGAGTAAATAAAGAAAACGAGTGCTAAAGGTTCAATAAAATCAAGAACCAACAAAAAATTAACATGTGGCAAGCCACCTAGGCAGCTCCACGTGAAGACCCTTGCTGGTTTGAGGTTTGCTACAGAATTAATGAGTAAAAAGCAAAAGTACTCCCACGTCATGGACATGACTGGAAAGAGAGTAATTTAAAGGACAGTGGATGCTTGCGTCAAGAACATGGCACGCCGTCATTCTAATTCTATCAGATTCATTAAACCACACCGTGTAATTCCAAGAGAACAAGAAATTGGTTGTATTTGAACAAGAACAGGGTCACGATCAAAACGATTAACGCCGACTCAACAAATTATAATCAATTATTGAATAGAAACAAACTGTTCAAACATAATTAGGAGGAGTATAATGAATGTAACCCTTACCTTAAATCTATATAATAATCTTCACCAAATTGCGATCGTTTCCAAAAACCTCAAAACCTAGATATTATAATTAACCCACTTACGTTAAAATCTTAACAAGAACAATTCTAATATGATCTAATTCATCCTTATAATCTAAAGTGGGTTCAAGATTCTTACCAATTGTAAGTAGAAGGTTGAAATCCTCAAGCCCTAATTTTATCTTTCTTCTCCTCCCTCTGAAAGACCAGACTCAATTTATCGATAAAACACAACTAACCAGTCTTTTTATTTCTCTAAATTTGATAAATTACTCTAAAGGCCCCTAAAGATATGTTACTTATTCAAAAGGAATTCCAAAATATTCTTAAAATTTCAAAAGTAACCCAAGAATTAAAATAATTAGTTACATATTATTTGGGGTATTACAATGACGGTGTAAAACAATTGCACTTGGTAATGGTGTTGGTTTGTAACTCCATGTGTGTGTCGCTTGGATCGAAAGATGGGTTCAAACTCTCCATCCATATTATGAATGACAATCTTGTGCTTGTTACAAAATGAAAAAGTTTTATCAAAGAGGTCATCCCACCCATCTTCTCTCATCATTTGAAGTTGTAACTTGGAGACTTTGATGAGATCCATGGCATTCACAATATCTTGATCTTTACGTGTAATGCCTGTGACAACGTATTGGTGATACCTAAGATATTTTTCATCAAAAAGAGAGATAATGCAAAATCAAAAGAGTGCATTGTGGCCAATAAAGTTCTTGCTTCACGCTTTTGTTCCTTGCTTCCATCCCATGATATATCATCAAGTACATCACAAGCAGCAAAAAAGACAACAATCAAACTCACCAAAGCACCAAAATGCGAGCTCCAACGTGTATCACCCACCATTTTAAGCATAGTTTCTTGATTCAATCCTTGCCCACTTTGAAGTTCACCGGTAAGAAGTGCGTTCAATACATAAATAGCTTGCTTTTCTTTAAGCATATCACAACGTTTACAAGAAGCACCAACTAAGTTTGCCACACTTGAAACTGTGAAGAAAAGAGTTTCAAATAAGTCATGATTTGTTGCAACACCAACTAGTGCAAGTTGAAGTTGATGTGCAAAACAATGAATGTAAAAGGCCGCCCCATTCTCCTTTAAGATAAGCGCCTTTAAGGCATTAAACTCACCTTGCATGTTACTTGCACTATCATAACCTTGCCCACGCAACCTTGCAATGCTTAGTTTGTGCTGACATAGCAAATCATCAATTTTCTTCTTTAGTGACACGGCTCTTGTATCACTAACATGCACAAGACCAATGAATCGTTCAACAACTTGGCCCTTGTCATCTACAAAGCGAAAAACAACGGCCATTTGCTCCTTAGTTGATATATCACGAGATTCATTAATCAAGATAGAGAACAAGGAACTACCAAGCTCTTGCATAATTACCAAGGTAGTTTCGGCGGCACAAGCCCTTACAATATCCTTTTGAATATCCACCGAAGTTAGCTTGTCATTTCAGGGAGCATTTTTTAACACAAGGCTCTTGATAGCATCATTGCTATTAGCAAAAGCCCTTAAGAGTTCAAGAAAGTTCCCTCGATCATTAGATTCTTCCGATTCATCATGACCTCGAAAAGCTAGTCCTTGCCGTAAGAGATACTTAATGCATATAGGTGATGCATTTAGACGCACCCGATACTCACTTCGATCACGATAAGATTTCTTGTGAAGAAAAGTTCTAACATATTGCTTTTCATTTAATAAAGCTTCACACTTTCTCCGAGCTTGGTTATGAAATCTAGAACATCCTCCGACATGAATTCCAAACTTATCGCTTATCTTCCAATTCTTGAATTCGTCGACAACAAATGAATACCCACTTTCTATTTCTTGCTCTTTCTTTGGTTTAAAAAGATAGCAATAGAGACAAAAAATGCATCTTTTGCAACACTGTATTCCAACCAAGTTGAGTATTCTTTGAACCAAGCCTTATTGAATAGCCGATTTTTCTTCCCGATCATTTTTTGTGGAAATTTGTGCTTCCGAGGTTGACAAGGACCCTCTAGTAGATACTCCCTACAAATGCGGTCTTGGTCATTGGGGTGGTAGTCACATATTTGAATCCGCAACCCTGGATCTTGAATAATTTCATTTGTTGAAGAAGGAATAACCATTTTCGAGATACTAGAAGTAGAAGTAGGAACATCGCCATCATTAACTTCTAAAGCATTTAACTCCGATCGTTTCAGAGAGACCCTTGAATTAACCTCTTGCATATTTTCAATCAGATTTGCATTCGTTGGAATACCTCCCATTCTAGAATTCTTCGAAGGAGGTTGCCCGTCAACATTATCAACACTTTGATGATTAACAGATGATTGAATTGGACCCGAAACTACTTGAAAATATCTTTTCATGATTCAAATACTTACAAGAAACCTATACCAATTTAAAAAAGAAACAGATAAGTAATGAATCAATATATACATTGTAATAATCACATTAATATATAAGCAAAAATCAAATATAGAGTGTATATTAGTATATATTACATTGTAACATACACTACACCCACTGACACACTGTCATATATATAGACATAATATAAACTGATATAGTGATATTGGAGATACCAGTCCATATATACATTGACATAGCCCATATATACACTGCCTTTATAGATACACTGCCATAAAACTTCCATATATACACTGCCATAGCCCATATATACACTGCCATAAAACTTCCATATATACACTGCCATAGGCAATAGCCCATATATATTATATATACACTGCCATAAAACTTCCATATATACACTGCCATAACCCATATATACACTGCCATAAAACTTCCATATATACACTGCCAATCTGCAATAGCCCATATATGCATTGCCTTTATATATACACTGCCATAAAACTTCCATATATACACTGCCATAGCCCATATATACACTGCGTCACTGCCTTTATATATACACTGCCATAAAACTTCAAGAATCAAATTGTAACTTATAGTTATAGTCTTATAGACCTTGCAAAAATTAGAAATACAATGCCGTATACACACTGCCTGATTGTAATATATATTCTACCATATATAATCAAGAATCAAATGGAAATCAAATGCAGACTGTACAAACCACGAACTTGTCAAGTGTTTTACAATTAATACAAACAATACACTGATAAATTGAAAAATATACATGCACTAAAAATATTAAATCTAACTATCTAAGTACAATTTATACTAGATAAATCAAACTATATACACTCTATTGAGTTCGAATGGTGCAGGTTGAGAGTTCCAAATTTGCAATATTCTCCAGGTTGTTGAGCACTGAGCAGTATATTCCAAATTTGCAATATTTCTCCAGGTTCCAGGTTCACAGGTTGAGAGTTCCCAATTCGAGTAGTATATTCCAAGTTCCAACTTGTCCATTCCACAATTCCTCCCAATCCTCAACTGCAATTGTCAATTCACCACGATTACGATTTACGAGTAGGCAACAATTGCCACAAATCCCAACTAGAAAACCCAATCTAAAGATTCTAAGCATAAATCCCACACGGCAATATTTGCCAAATTCTCAAATGTCAAATTCAAAATTGAAATAAAATCATAATCTAGTAGAGAATTGAGAAAATGAAACTGTTCAAAGAATTATAAAAAATGCAATCAAAACTTATGACCGATATTACCTTTCTTTCTTTGATGTCAAAGTTACCGCCGATTAGCGATTGTTGTTGTGCCGTGAGCCGTGACTGCATGACCGACTGACCGGAGAATGGCCCGTGATTCGTGAAGTAGGTGAACCGGTGAAGCCGTGAACTCCCGACTCCGTGAAGGGATCGAGGTTCCGTCCGTCGACAGTCGACCGTCTCCGATTTCCACCGATTATTGCTTTATTTGCTTGGAACTTGGAAGGTCGTGAGAACTGACACGATGAGTCGGTGAGAGTCTGAGAGAAAGAATCAGATTTTTTAGTTAAATTAGTGGGAAGTGCCGAGTGGCCTTGGGAATGTGAGAGAGAGAGAATTTTTTTATTGTTATTTGTTAATGGCTTGGGGAGAGTCTTGAGAGAAACATAATCAGATTAGTGAGGTTAGTGCCGTAGTTGCCTTAGGAATGTGTGTGTGTGTGTGTGTGAGAGAGAGAGAGAGAGAGAGAGAGAGACTTTTTTTTATTGTTAATGGCATGGGGAAATGAAACAAGGAACCCATTAGTTTTTATCTCTTTATTTTATCTCGTCACTTTATTTATTTGGTGTTTCGTCTTTACACATTTGTGTGTAAATTTAACATTAAAATTGACTAAAAAAATAGTTTTTATACCATTTTTTTTAAATTTTAAATATTATAGCACATAAAATGATTAACAAGACATCTCTTTAAGTTATTTTTAAAATTTTTGGGTGGGCACTTTTATTATTGGATGTCAAATACACTATATAATTTTTTTTCCTGAAATGGCAGGTGAGCACTGGCCCACCAGTGCCCCCAGCCAGCTACGCCACTGGTTACTGTTGGTGTTCGGCGTGGTCTAGTGAGGTGGTGGCCACGCTTTTGGAGGGTCTTGCTACGCCGATGGTGGCCTTGCTGGGTTTTTGTCGCCAAGAGTGGGCGGGCGGGTGCTGGACAAGATGGATTTCGGCAGACCCAATGGTGTTGTAGGAGGTGATTCTAGTGGCTAAAAGGTTCGACAGTGGTTGACAACAGGGTGGCAGACTGTTTGGTGGAAATTCCAATCAGCGCTTTAGGTGGTCGACGTCTGGCGGTGGTCAGGTGACCGCGGGGAAGGCTTGCAGATTTGCTGACGGTGAAGGTGTCATGAGTAGTGGTGCGTGGTGGCTTTGGGAAGCGTGTCCATGCGACGCTTGTCCTTCGATGGCTTGGTGTTGGACACATGTGCTAGCAGTTGATGTTGACAGATGGCATGTGACATGCTTCTGTTTGGATAGGAGTGCATGTGGGAGCCTTATCGTTACTTATACTTATCTCATTCCAATAATAATAATAATAATAAAATAAATACACAAATTATAAAAAAAATTACAAATTAAAATTAGAAACAATTATATTTTTAATTATGTTGTTTATCTTGTTTGTTTCGGGGCATCTTCTTGGCTTTGACTTTAATGTTTTGTTATTTATATAGTTGGCTTATTTGTTTGCTATATTATGCCTACCGGATGGAGTTATCATCCGTGAATGTGTTTTTGTGTCCAATTCGGGGCTTTAATGGGCTTCGTGTAACTCTACTGTATTGTTGTACATATTTTTATTGTTATTAAAAAGAAAAAGGGTAAATTATTCTTAGAACTTCTGAGGTTTATCATAACTACACTCAACTCCTATTAACTATTTTTAATACACTAGATATCTTTACACAAAAACTCTATCTCATTAAGCGTCCGTCAATAAAAGTTAGGGCACCACATAACTTATTATGGCCCATCGAAATTGCCCTAAAGCTGTCTTCCCCTTCTTCAGCCACCACCCCCGACGCAGCAAACCAATACCAGCACACTATCATCTCTCTCCCTTTCTCTTCCCCCCCACCCCCACACACACACACTCCAACAGCTATCATTCCCGTAACTCAAGCACAAACCCATCAGCAACCACCAATCAAGCACAAAATCCATCAGTCGATCAAATTTGGCTTATACCACCATTGATCTCCAGTACTCTCCCATCCAAAGGGAAAGTATGTAGGTGCATTACAAGCCAAAATCACCCAAAATTTAACACGCCTGTAAAAATTGAAATCACAACAAATTCACAATATTGGCAGAGAACTCAATAATTAAAAAAAGGGCAAAACCAAATATTCAGCTACTGAAATAATAAAGAAGATCTATCAAGAAGAGAAAGAAAGAGAATCTCAAAGGGAAGAAAATATAAAGGAAAACCAAGAACATGAGACGGTGGGGTAGAGGGGTTTGGCTCGCGAAAAAGTGCCGAAACATCGTTGATCAAGAAGCACGGGATCAATTGCTTGAGCTTCGTGGCGGCGATAGGGTTCATTTTTGCCCGTGTAGATCTGGCAGTGTAGATCAAGAAGTACAAGACTAATTGATTGGGTGTAGATCATGCATGCGGTGGTGAATTCATTTTTGGTGGTGCACGACAGGGCGGTGGGGGTTGGTTGTGACAGCGGGCAGTGGCTAAAGATGGGGAAGGAAAACAAATTTGGCTTGGCTTGGCTTGGGAACTAGAGCATTGCAATTGTGAGCTGTGGGTGGTGGCTGAGTGAATTGGATAAATTTCTTTTTTACAAAGGTATTACCCTCTTTTTATTAATTATGTTAACTCTGTAATTAGAAAATTAAAACTCATAATTTAGTATAATAAAATAATTAATAGGCGCCGTGTGTAATTTATGATAAATTCAAGAGTGCCGTATATTATTAACCGAAGGGGGAAAAAAAAACTTTGCTTTGGGATTTGGTTGGCTAATCAACCATGACAAATCAGCAGAACACAGCCAGATACCAAAAACCAACAAAGGAGTCAACCAAATGATACTAGTAATGGCCGGTCGTCGTTCAAACCAATATTCTTTGCAAGGGGTGCATATTTTCATCGCACACTTTGAAGGGGGCAAACGAAAACCGTTTACTTTCTTCCTCTTGCGTCAATGGAGTCTCCATTCAAGCCAGATATACTCAAAGGGAAAGTTGCACTCTTAACTGGTGGTGGCTCAGGTATTGGGTATGAGATATCAGCTCAGTTGGGCAAACATGGAGCTTCAATCGCCATTATGGGTCGGCGCAAGAACGTCCTTGAATCTGCTGTCTCTGCTCTCCAGTCTCACGGCATTCAAGTAATTCTCAATCTTGTAAACAATTTCCCATCTGGGTTTCTGTTTGATTGCTGAGAAATGGTGGAAAATGAGAGAAAATGTAAAAGTTAGTTAATCTTTGTGTTATAGGTTTAAGAATAATTTTGGGTTTCGAATTTTCAGCTGTTTTGGGTCCATTACTGCTCTCTTTGGTTCGTTTGTCAGCTTGAGTTATGATTTTGTTTTTCCAGCAAAAGGAGGTGCTTATGCATTATGCTTATATGTTTGCTTATGGTTTTGTTTGAAATTGTCCTTTTTGGGTACTTTATCTTACTCCTTTGTTGTTGGCACATGAAAATAGATTCTTAGAATGACTTGGAAAAATGAGTTTAGTTCCTTTCAGTTCCTAGGGTATATTCTTTAGAAGGAATTGGAATGCAAGAAGGTTAATCAGTAGCATCTTGATTCAACCGATCAGTTTAAGGACTATAGATGTTATAGTTGGAGTACATTTGAAATTGCACTTGGACTCTCAGTGAGCCTGCTCAACTTTTTATGACATTATGACTACATATGTTTATAACAAACACATCACATTATTAACAGAAGAAACTGGTAATAGCTTCTTGCGTACTTTAGGTGATTTCAACTATCCTATCCATTTTCAGGCCTTACGTACTTTCTTCATAGCTCCCATGGATACAATCACCTTACAACTTTCTTCATAGCTTATACGGACACAATCACCTTACAAAGTAATTTGTGTTCACTACCATTGACGTGCAATGTTACTTTCTTTTCTTTTTTTTACGATTTGGTGGGAATTTTAAGATGACAACCTTTTTCCATAGCTTCTAATATTTGTCAGTGCATGAACTTAGCTGGTCTGATAGCCGGCATGATGTATATACCGTTGTTTCCTGTCCTTGGGGTGAAATTTTGTTGTTCCTCATGCAGGCTATTGGGGTTGTTGGAGATGTTCGTAAACGAGACGATGCAATCAAAGTTTTGGAAGCAACAATAAAGCATTTCGGCAAGCTTGACATTCTTGTAAATGCTGCTGCTGGCAATTTCTTAGTTCCTGCAGAGGATTTGTCCCCAAATGGATTTCGAACAGGTTTGAGGAGTTAGCATATTTGGACCCACATCTAGTTCCTCTACACGATGCAGATGGTGCTTGAAAGTTCATTCTTCCCATTTGAAGCTCAAAAGTTCTGTTTGCTGATCTTAGTAATCTTTTGTCTTGCCTTAGAACTTCAAAAGGCCCTTTAGGTTTAAGAAGCTTCCAGCGAGTTGATTCAAATTGCAAATCATTCAACTTAGTTTTAAAAGCAAAGGACAAAAGGGAAGAAATAATTGCAGAACACAAAGAAACATAAGCGGATAGATAGGAACTGGTGGATACTTTAAAAATTGGGTAAAAGACAAAAGGTGAAGAAATAACTAAGAAAACGAAGAAACATAAGGTGATAGAAAGGAATTGGTAGATACTTTAAAATTGGGGGGCACAAATGTTTTGAGTTCCCTTAGTAGTTAAGCGATAACTATAAGGGTCAAGTTTGTTCCTCCATAGGGTTCTAAGGATTTTACGAAATACACTCTAACAGGAGAAGAAATAACTAGGCATCAATCTTCGTTT
The DNA here is from genome assembly GCA_033065855.1 of Escallonia rubra. Lineage (NCBI taxonomy): Eukaryota > Viridiplantae > Streptophyta > Magnoliopsida > Escalloniales > Escalloniaceae > Escallonia > Escallonia rubra. The sequence goes on from JAVXUO010003053.1 coordinate 202,621, forward strand.
AAGTTTTGGTTTCACCATTCTGTTGAATGATAGCAGTTTTCCATGTGTGCATTAGTCTTTGCTGAAAACAGAGCCACTACACTGGTCGTGTCTCGAAATCTTGCAAATGCTTTTGTCTTTTTCTCAAAACAATATTTGACATCATTACCTTTTCGTTGAAGTACTGAGTTGATACCAAATGTTGCGTCATAGATTTATGCAGGAGATGCAAATTTTCCAACCTATTAACTCCTTTTACCATAAGGTTGAATTTCTGTGCCTCAGATTGCACATTGTTGGTTAGTCAGTGTTTTTACCACATTAGGAAGTCTCCTGTGTTTCATGTGATGGGCATTTCTAGTACGTGTTTTTATGACGTTGGATGCTTTTAAAGATATATCTTTAGACATTTTTTGCTGTGGTTGATCTCTGCAGTAATAGACATAGATTCCGTTGGCACATTTACAATGTGCCATGAAGCGCTCAAGTATCTTAAGAAAGGGGGGCCTGGCAAGGATCCATCTATTGGTGGAATTATTATAAACATAAGCGCAACTTTGCATTATACAGCAACTTGGTACCAAATTCATGTTTCAGCAGCGAAGGTTTGTCAAGTTGTCTTGTACTTTTACGAAGAAAATCATCCTTCAGCTGCTTGTGGAATTTACATTTTTCCCATTTACCAGGCAGCCGTTGACAGCATCACTAGGAGTTTGGCATTAGAGTGGGGAACAGATTATGACATCAGAGTAAATGGGATTGCACCAGGGCCTATTGAAGACACTACTGGTTTTGATAAACTTGCACCTAAGGAGATTAGTAGTTCTAGAGAAAAGGATCCTCTGTATAAACTAGGGGAGAAGTGGGATATTGCTATGGCTGCTCTGTACCTGGCATCTGATGCAGGTCAGCAATTCATGCTTGCATGCATTCTAGCGATGTCATTTTCACCTAATTATTATCCTTGGACCAGATATGCTTAGAGATATGTCTTTTTCTTGGCTTGATTTTCCCTCTTATCTAGTTAAAGTCAACAATATTACTTTTTTTTTTCTTTGCTACAAAATATCTGCATAGGGATTAACTTGTATGATCTGCACAACGTAGCTGTAGAAAAGAAGTTAGAACCGAGGTCAAGGAATAAGCATTTGCTGGCAACCCATAGGACCGATTCTCTTGCTGAGAATTATAAAGTCAGCAACAATAGACACATTGTCTCTCCTCGACAAAAATATTGTTTGTCCAACTGTTTGACTTCCCATCTATACCGCTTTTCATGGTGCTTGGTCCAAGATTTTTGTTTACTTTATAGTGCTTACAGCAAAATGGCATGAATAATAAAATGCCACTAGTGGGGCGATATGCTCCTATCTTTAGGACTGTCTTTATAGACGAAGGGAGTCTATTCTATGTATGGAAAATGAAATCGTAAGCAGATAAACATGTAACTAGTTAGGACTAAATGCCCGCTTGATGAAGAAATATGTGCTAATCCCAGCTTGCAAGTTCTGCACGTAAGCAATTTTTGACATCTGTACTAGCTTAATATTAAATGACACAAGAAGCCTCCTCAAGTTTCATGTTGAAAATAGTGATAACTGGAGTTGATCAACGGATTGCAATACCTAGTTGGGTTATACTTGTGATTTCAAAACGCAACTATTAGCTGACTACTGCTACTACGTGGTTTTGCAGCCTTATATTCTCGGGACTGAGCTCGAAACTTCCCTATAGCCTCCTAAGAGTTCCTGGAACTCATCATTTCTATGGCACCTTGTAAGTATTGAAATCCAGTTAGGAGGCAACAGGTTATTTTAAGTGGCTTCCTCCGGAACCGTTGGAATTCTTAGACAATGTATCAATTCCATCCTAAACATTAACGCTTCGAGAACGGGCAATGGTGAGCCTTGGTGCAACGTTAAGTTGCTTCATTGTAACCTGGAGGTCACAGGTTAAAAAGGCGGAAGCAGCCTCCCTGCAATAGCAGGACAAAGGTTGCGAAAATTCGACCTCCTCAGACCCTGGAATGCCGAAGCCTCGTGCACTAGGCTAGCCCTTTATTTTGGAATTGCTTCGATTACCTGATGTTTCAACTGTGAAACTCACCTGCATTCAAGGGGATGACTGTGGGAATTATGTTAGCATCCTTCATTATGTACACAACTTTTGGCATTTGTTTTTATTGCAAAATGGGTTTCGGCTGTGTGGGGCCCCATGACGGGGGCTGATCTGTGATCAGAGTTTACAGTTGAGATAAGTGCAACTGCCCATGTAGTAATAGCGGAAGCAAGCCATTGGCCATTTTCTTTTTAGGGAGACAAGAAATTGGCTATTTCCTTCTCAGGGATACAAGGTTTTTTTGTTTGGCCTGATTCAGGACTTTACAATGGTATTAGAGTAGATTACTTACGAAAAGACTGGTACTAGAGTTGACAGGTAATTGTAACAATCGGAGTGATAGTAGTGGAAACAAGCTATTTTCTTTTCAGGTTGGCAACCTGATGGGGTAGATTTTGTAAGCAAGGGTATTTTGGCCATATTAGCATACTTAGGGCAGATTAGATGCTTCTAAGTCTTTTTGTTATTAGGTTTAGTTTTTAACCAATCAAGTCCTTTTGTTGTTAGGTTTTATGTTAAGTTTCAGTAATCTAGAAGGTTCTAGAATATAGGAATCCTTTACTTAGTAGGAAGGGTCTCTTTTGTTTTCTATAAAAGCAAGCATTTTAAGCAGAGATGAGGAGAGTTCGTGAATAGAGTTTTCAGAAGCAGCTTTGCTTTTCTTTTCAACGTTGAGACTCCTTTGATTCTCTTCTAGGTGAGGCTCCTAGAAGGCCTTAGTGAGAGTCTAAAGGTTTTCTATTATTCATTACTTTCTTATATTAATTATTTCCTATTTAAAAATACAAAGGTACTGTTCTCGGGTACTGTTCACACAACCCTAAACAGCTCCAAATCAGCCAATTAAACCCATCTTTGTTGTTCCTAACTGTAAACGTAGCTTCTAAATTCAAAATCATACTAGTTTTGATCCCATGCGTTGCACACGGGAGTAACAGTTGTCGAAGAACTGATTAAGAGATCTCGTCTTGTATGCCTAATAATAATAACAAAATCGATAGTGACAAAAAAGTAATTAAAAAATTATTTCCATCTTTTTATGAGTTTTTCTACCAATTTTTGTTGTAAAAAATGAGGATGAAAAATAGTGTATGAAATGATAGAAATAGTCTCTCCCAACCAATAGCAATAATAGTGATAATTCTAACTATAACCCGTAGGTGTTGAGTTTTGTATTACTCAAGGTCACAAAAAAAGAGTAAAGATCTGTAACAAATGATTGAAAATAAAATGGGAGAGTAAACTATGTATATAAACTTATAATGAAATAAAAGAAGGGAGATTATCTTTGTTAGATAGAAAAACTGATACAGAATATTGAGTTTCTCTAAACAATAATAAAAAATTATTATTAAAGGAAATACATAGAGGATTAGTATTGGCAAAATCTTAGTAATTAATGAATTTGCAAAGGTATAGCTAAAATGTTTAGATGGGACATGTTGACACAGAAGAGAGAGAAATATAAAATCTATTTAATTCATTGAACTTTAAATGACAAAAAAAGGAATTCAAATCAAAATGAATAAGAGAGAGGGATAGAGAACAAATGAATCCAAATCATTATTACAAAGGTGAATGAATTCAAAAAAGTGAAAATAGGAACTTTCACATGGCGAGCTAAGAGAGTGTCCACGTATGCAGTGACGTGGTTACTTTCTCTCAGTTTCGGCTTTCATATTTATAATTAGATTAACCCAAGCCGTAACTTACCGCCACCAGCTTGTAGGACTGCCTTATATGCCCTTAGCAAGGTCCGTCCTACATCACAACCCATGGGCTTTGTGTGGTTCGGGGAATTACAATGGTTGTAACGTAGATTATTGACAAAAAAGAATGGTACTAAAGTTGGTTTTTGCAAGGTCCGCTGGGGCTGTCCATTGGAGTTGCTAGTTTGATGATCTGGTGGGGCCTGCGTTGGCCTGGTAATCGAGTTTCTATTCTCTGTGTGACAAAGGTTAAGCTTGTGGACCTCATCGGAGGAGAGCGTGACACTTCAAACCCCACACAAGAAGTGGAAGAGTTGGACTGTGGCCTTGTAAGACCCTGCAGAGTATCTCAAGAGCACCTACTTGACTGACCCTTCTCAGGGAGGCAAGCTCCTGCTGTGGGAGCATGGTTGGACATTGTATGCCAATTTTTATGTGGTCTGTGAAAGTGTTTGGCTGCCGTAACTCAGTCCCACTTAAGTTAGAATGAGAAAGGTCTTTGCCTTGATAGCTATTTGCATAGGAGGTCAGGGGTACCTACCTAGCTAGTCCTTAACAGATGCAAGCGCTTGTGGTAGGTGTGGTTCGGTTGTTACTTGTTGGCTAAATGCTCGAACTTCCAATGTTAAGGTTGACATCATCTTTAGGTTTACCTTTTAGTATATTCCAGATGTAGTCTTTAAGATGCTGTGTAGAATTGGATATCTTTAACCTAGGTAGAACACATTCTGCAGTAGTAATCATCATATTGACCTGAAAACCAGGTCTTATTTCGTAGTAACTCAATTTGACTGCGCTGCATGATGAGCGTGCGTTAGAGAACATGATCTTTGATTCTGTTCTATTCAACTACTAAAATGGCTTGAGATCTCTCTCTATTATTCTCGTTCAGTTTTATATAGCACATGAATGCTGCAATGTGCTACAGATAAGCAAAGGCAACTTATTTATGACTATGTTATGATTTGAGTAGCTATTACTTTCCTTTTTCTTGCACGATAGATGTTAATTATCTGATTCATCTGTCTGTCATCTCAAGGAAAATACATAAACGGAACAACAATGGTTGTTGATGGTGGACTATGGTTGAGCCAACCTCGTCGTATGTCAAAAGAGGCCGTTAAGGAACTTTCTCGGGTAGTAGAGACGAGGTCTAGAAACGCTCCGGTCGGGGTTCCAAAGAGCAAGCTTTGAATACCTGTGGGAAACTCGAAAAAAACTGTCATGGTTGGTTATGCATCAACCATGGTGAGATTAATAATGCAAATTCATATATTTACGCGAGGAGCAAATTGATCAAGCCTGAGGTCAGATATGGGCCAAACCCTGTACTCTTAATTGCATGGAAGAAATTATGGGTCTTCGTAGTGTATCGTCTGCTCTCGGTTGTTCAATTATGCTCTTTGTACTTCGATAAAATCATTAATACACGTTCCTGCTGCTTTTTGAATCCTGGCATTAGCATTATTGACCTTTAGGACCTCGGAGCCCTTGTAAGTGACCGACCAGTTTCATCATAGTCGTGGCGGTTTAATAATACGAAGTGAAAGAGCCTTTTAAGGTAGTACACACCGACAAAAGTGGGCACGTTCGGTTGGAAATTTTAGACTTTGATTTGTACTTTCTATAACAAAAATACGAGCAATAGTGAGTAATAAAACATAATAACATAATAGCAAATAATTGAAATTAATTCAGTATGAATTCTAGTAATCTAGAGTAGTAAAATAATATAAAAATAGCTAGTCCGTGAGAGTCGCGATAAAATCATTGTCTAAAAGACTTTATTGCCTCCCCAACTGTAAGTATTGACGACTTTATCGCCTCTCCACGTTTAGGTATTGACGGCCGATAAAGTTTCTAAAATAAAATCCATTGACACATCTATGTCTCCTACATGTGCACGTACATAGGAAGACGGTATGAACTAATTCACGATCACGTTGTCCAAGTATAAAATATACTACATGATAGGCATATACAAAAATACATTGGGATAGTAGACTAGAAAACATTAAGTGTAGAAATATAGTAGCTTCAAGCACACTTCTGTCACATCCGATGACCTTATATACAAGGTCAATCATAATCCTTTTGTTGGTCACATAAGTTTAAAAGCTTTGTAACTTATGGAATAATTAATCATTCTCAATAATGCCAAGTAATAAAGTATATTCTACACACTATAAATCAATATGAGGTAATAATACTCATTATTGCATTTGTAACTCATTCATAATTTACATATAAGTTATTCCCATATAGCCACAACTTGCTATGTAATTATAATTCTATAAGGTACATTTTATTTTATTAAAATATTCCAACAATCCCCATTATTTTGATAAGCTAAAATGATAATTCAAAATACCGAAGAGATGTTAAAACAATCTCACAATTCCAACAAAATTTAAAGTACTTGAAATGTCAAAATAGATACTCATAGATATATTATACATAATGATAAAGTTCATAAGAAATTACTATTATTACTATTTTCCTTTCACAAAATAAAGTCATAGCTCTTGAATATTAGAAACTCATAAAAGTAAAAATACACAAATAAGTTGGGCAACTTGTACTGTCCAATAGGCGATGGTGCCTTACGAGCTTGAACCAACACTTAGTGTTCGACAACTTCCATTTGAAAGAGCCGTTATGGACTATAGCTTGAATTAGGTCCCTTGACTAAACTTCAGTTGTCACACACACAATACTTATATGAGATTTGGTTCGCGGGTTAGCGCTATTAATGGCCATACGCTCTTATCTTGATTCTCACGAGAGTCTTTAGGGAATGGCCCACGGTTTCCATAGTCGCGGCCTTACCACCACTCTCACTTAGGTGAGTCCTTCAGAGGTACGTGTGACATGTACCTCACAAAAATATCCTCATTGGGCTCATTAAGGGAAAACCCTTTCTAGACGCCACACTAAGTAGCAAAAGCACCACACGGACGGGGAGAAGGCACTCTCCTATTAATAAAAGTGTGCTACTTTTATCACACGTCACGCTTTACGAGTTGTTCCTATCCATTGAACCTTCTTCATGGGATTCAATCACAAAGGTTGAGTTACTCTCATTGGTGACTCCCAGTGGGCTCACCCCATCCGTCTCAAGTGGAAAGGATTTAGCATCTGTGCTAGTCCTAAGGCAATCTGCGCAATTTTTGTGAAGACTATAACTTATTTTCTTTTCATCGATGAAATTCACAAGTCTGCAGAATTTTAAGGGTCCAATAGCGTACATTGAAACAACATTATGGATCTCATCAAGTAAAACAAGTTTCAGTGATAACATCCGTTTGATTAGCATCAAAGATAATAGTAGTCATTAGCCTCACTACTAGGAATCAAACATGTGATCAGTCGTCTATTACTAGGAACTAGTCTTTGACATAGTGTGACCAGTAGTCTCTCACTCATTAGTAGCCTCATGCTTCGTATAACAAAATCTCACGCCAGTATCAACATCATAAAATTCCTCCGATAAGTTTCAAAGATTTGATCTTAGTTCTCAAGCTTTGACAAAGCTAGAAAAACCCAATTTAGAAACATAAGGGCCGTTTGACAGGCTTTTTTTTTTTTTGACCCTCTTTTCTTTTTTTGGCAAAAGCCCATAATTTCTTGCTGTTTGGTTGGCTTCTCCTTTTTAAAAAAGCCAAAGAGATAAAAAAAGCCAAGGCCATTTTTAAAAAGAGCTCAAGGCTCTTTTCTTCTTCTCTTTTCACGCGTGGGCTTCAGCCTCATTAATGAGGTCTCCCATTCGAGCCTCACTAGCAACAACAATTTGTATTTTCGAGCTGGGTATAAAAGCCATTTTTTAACGATTCTTTCATCTCTCTCTTTCTTCTCTCTCGCCCCCTCCGTCCGAAAGCCCTACCACCGGCTAGACATCAAACATGGTCGGCGATCGAGGGCGAGCTGGGTTCAACAGATCCCCGAGCTGGGTAGTCATCGGCTTGTTTCTCTAGGGTTTCTGGGGTTGGTGGGTTTTGGGTGAGCTGGGTTTCGTCGGTGACGGCAGCGGAGAGGGGCTGACGGAGAGACGATCGAGACGATCGAGATCGGTCATGGGTGAGGGTGTGGCGTATGAGACGATCGAGATCGGTCATGGGTCACCGGTGACTGTTGACCCGTCATGAAATCTGAAAGGATGTTGGCCAGTGGAGTCGTCTGTTGACCAGCGTCCTCATCGTCGTCGCCAGCAGAGGATGTTGGCCAGTGGAGTCGTTGTCGCCGGTCACTCGCCCATCGTCGTCCGTTGTTGCCTATCCCCATCGTCGTCGATGAGTGGTGTCAGGCTGTTTGGGTGAGAGAGAGAGTAGCGTAGTGGGAGAGAGAGGAGATGGAAATTGGACACAGAGAGACAGGGCAGGGATAAAAAATTAGACACAGTCAAACGCTTGCTCTTTTCTGTTTGTTGAAAAAATAAACCCTGTCAAACAGCCACCAGTTTAAAAAACTGGTGGAAAAAAAAACCAAAGCTCTTCTCTTTTTTTTTAGAAAAAAAACTACAAACTGAAAGCCATACCAAACAGACCCTTAATTTTAGATTTGAGATCATACTATCAAATTTTGGAATCCAAGATTTAAAATATCAAACAAATTGAACGCACCTTGTATTCTAGATACTAAAACTTAGATACCATTTGAAATAGATATAAATGCCACAACTATGAAAGTATCAAAATAGTCCAGACTTCAGTTATCATGATTTAACATCCTTACCAAAGTATAATTCCAACTACCAGACTTTGGCCACACTATGTATGTTTAAAATGGCTCAAGCACTCTATCTTTTACTTTTTCTTAAACAATTATAAAAATCAACTAAGAGAATTTTATGACATGATACAAATTGTACTGGCGCTCTTCCCATTAAACCCAGACTTTACAATTTGAGCAGAGAAAGTTTTTCACCTTCATACTTTCAGAACAGAAAGACTTACGAGAATCTTAAACAATTCAAAAGAATAGATATTGCTCTCTAAAAAGTTGATAGAGCCTTTATTTTCCTTCCTCATAAACCGCAAAATAGTCTCATTTTCCGTAATCTTTTCAAACTAAAAACATTTTTTTTTATTGAAATGTAGGGATCGTGTTTTTCTTTGCTTCTTCAAAACGATATGTTGAATTTATTAAGCGACAGTGTACATATTCACCTTTCCTTTCCTGCTTCCAAAATTTGATATCTATAAAAATGCAAACTCTTTCTTTTTTCTTTTTCTTCTTCTTTTTATTTTTTTTAAAAACATTTCCAGCTCAATTAAACAAAGCTACTGTACATGCAAGGATTTAAAGGACTCAAACACTACGTGTATCTTTGTTTTATTTTATATTTTTCAGTTATAAAATCAACTATGAGAGATGTATGGCATGATATGAACTCTACTCATATTCTTCGTCATTGAATTTTCCTTCAGACTTCCCTTCAAAAAAAATAAAAAATAATAAAAGAAAAATATCATGTCACAAAACAACTAATTTCCCTACTTTATTTTAATGCAGAAATGTTATCAACTTTATTATTTTATTTTTATTTTTTTCCCTATCAAAAGGCAAAGTCTATCTCAACGAGGGAGTTTAGCATTTAAACTAAACCTATTTTCCACCTTACTTAGTTTACGAAAATAGAAAGAATTTTATGAAACTAAAAACTTCCTTTCAACCCTAAACCATTCATTTCCCCATAAAAAGAAAGCTCTCTTTTGAGTTTTTGAAGGCTGAAATAGTTGTAATCTAATATTTTCCTTCCAAAAGAACGTGCATAAATAATTGAACTAAAACTTAACCTCCACATTTCCTATTCTTACAGATTCTAAAATAATCTCACATTCTACAAAAATATTCCAATTTGTTTCAGATTCAAAAAAGAAAAAAAACCAAAATTTTACCTTATTAAATCGTATTGTTATAGTTTAGTTGTTACAGCAAACATTACTTCTGTTACCCATGCTGTATATATGTATGTATGTATCAATGAAGGTTTCTATGGATACGCATGTATAACCATTTTTGCATAGCGTCTAATAATGCAGCATTACCATGATCATAGGGTTATAAGAAGCCAACTCAAAGGTTTGGCATGAAAATTTTCTTTTTTCCCCCTTTCCCTAAATCATTTATCTAGATATTGTATAAGGAACGCATGTTGTATGTTTATTACCACTTCGTCTAGTTGGTATTGAGGAGTATAATTAGGGAACAATTGTTAGGGTTGAGGTCTTAGAAGATTCTAGATGTATATTTGCAGCATACTCCGTGATTTGAGAAAATTAATCTTGTCATGCATGTAAACTACATCATATTCTCAAGTAAATATGTTGTCATCCATGTAACTTATAAGGTTGCATTACATTCACTAATGAATATGTAACTCACATAGGTTCATTGATACAACATGTTTATTCCTATGAAATGCTCATATTACATACTTATAAGGTTGCCTTTTGAAATATGGTGCCTCTATTACTTCCAAGATTCATTGCATACATATCGTTTCTATCTGTACATAAATTGTTTAGATACTTACCTCGATGATATAAATTTTTTGAAAAGTCATACCAATTTTGTCGCCAATTGAACTTCGTGCCTCTTACACCACATACCATTGTGCGAAATACACCACCAGGGTCCTTGCATCTCAACAGCAAACAACGTCCCAAACTGAAAGTAATGCAGTAGGTTTCCGTACCTCGCTTAAGTGATATGTTGCACCAAGTGCCTCCATGTGACCTTAGCGTCCCCTACTTTTTGAAGCCTTGTACCTCCACCGTGATACTCGCAATAAAATTTTATAGAGTGTTAGAATGTCCCTTCCATAAAGTTTAATAAAACTTTTAACAATATTGCATTATCACCTTCTATATTAACTAGTATTATCCCTGTGCATTGCACACGGAACCAACAATGGCTATCTAAAAGTTCATACTTATATGTCAAATACTAATAACAAATAATGCTTTTTTCACCTTTTTATGAGTTTTCTATCATTTTTAGTAACAATATTAATAATACATGTGTTGAAGTTTTTACTAATAAAACTCACTTAAAACAGTATAAAAAGTTATATGACATAAGAGAATAAACAATATGAGAGATAATTATATGTATATACAAACATATATAAAAAATATATTATATGAGATATATAATAAAGTAAAAGGAGGGAGATTAATTTTGTTAGATTGTAAAAGGATGTTAGAGTTGCGTAAAATATTAGAAAGTTTCAAGATTTGAATAAGATATAGAATAAAATGAGATATAAATTTGAGAGAGAGAGAGAGAGAGAGAGAGAGAGATTTGTTTTTAAGTGTGACATGCTAACGTAGAAGAGAAAGAAAAGTAAATTTATTTAATTAGTTGAATGCCATTAAAAAGAGGCAAATGCCAAGTAGAAAATAGAATGTTACACTCTCTCATTTTCGGGTTTCATATATATATTAGATAATAAAGCGGTTTTGACTAAATAAACTACTCACAATGTAGTCCCCAAAAACCATAAGGTGTAGATACGTGCATTTATAAAAATTTATCATTACGTTTCTGGAACTAACTATTAGAGACCTACTAAAGGTGAAACATTGTTAAATTATTGCCACAATAAGAAAATACTACGGGAATATCATTTTCTTAGAAACTTTGCATTTTAATCAACCTTTGTACATCATTTTTTTTCTAGACAAGATCCATGTTATGTACAAATCAAAGTTAGATAATGTCTTTAGCTATTGGAAAATTTAGGCTTTGATTTGTACTTTTAAGAACAAAAAATACAAGCAATAGTGAGTGATAAAACATAACAATAGCAATAATTAAAAGTAATTCGGTATGAACTTTAGATAAATTATGTAATCTAGAGTAGTAAAGGGATATTGAAACCAATAAAACAACCTTAGAGGGAGGGGGTGAATAGGGTCTTCAGATTACTTTAAAAGATTAACAAGTAATCACAACCAACTTTGAGAAACTAGGATGAACACTTAGATAGCTCAATTACCAAACGTCAAACACAATATTTCAAATAAGTAAGCTAAATCTCAAGACAAGTACATGCCAATAATGTAAAGAGAGAAGGATTTAGATATACTTGAAATTTGAGATTTAGATGGTTCAGCTTGAATTACCCGTAAGCCTACGTCCACCCCTTCAAGGAAGTCCCCTGAAAGGCCCTAGAATCTACTAGAATGATCTTCCTTATGGGTCAAGATCGAACCTCTTATAATCCTTTCTTGCTATACCCACATCAAGAACAAGCTTTGACAATCCCAAAGCTCTAAATCATGACAACCCCAAGCAAACTTTAGATGAAATAATGTGTACAAGAATTAACTCTCAAGAAGTTGATGAGTACAAGTTTAAGCTTCTAGAATAAGATATTGATGAGTTATGAAAGTGTGTATCCCTCAAATGCAAGCTTACAATGAATTCTCTCTTGAATTCGACGAGAAAACAATGAAAACTAAGAGTATTTGCAAGATAGGAAGGCTTTGAATGCAATGGATGAATAAAAACTATTCCCCAAAATCAGTTTATATAGGTGTGAGAATTAATATAGCCATTTCGAAGTAGGTAGAGCATTAAATGCGACAAATTGTAAATGCAATCGACTGTATTGCACAATTGCAGTTGATTATATTCCTAAAGTAACCGTTGAAAATTCAAAATTTCCTATTGCAGTTGACTACACTCCAATGCAGTCGACTGTAATGAGCTATTGCCCACCATTGCAGTCGACTGCATTCCAGTACAGTCGACTGTAATAGCCTACAACCTAATTTGCACTAGACTACATTCCAATGCAGTCGACTGTATTTCTGAAAAAGCATTTTTCCCTATTTTTCAAAATATGAAAGTTTTATGCATGAAGGGAAACCTATGAGATATTTCTAGGGCACAGTCATCGATACAATCAACTCTCTATGTCTAGTTACAAAGTAAAGGAATAAAAATGCTAACAACTGAATTGAAGTATTCCATCTTTGAAGCATTTTGTTGAATATGATTGATCAATATTTTGCCCGTCTAATTGTCCGTTGCATGAGTATGAGATTGTACCAAATACTTCATGAACTCAATGTATGTTAGACAACATAATTGTCAATGTTGGTTATCATCAAAATCGAATATAGTCGTAGGTTAAATAAATGGAGGGCTAACAATCTCCCTTTTTTTTTACGATGAGACCGTTGATACAAATAATATGATATGTATAAGAGAATATATGCAATAAAGCATGACAATCTCATTTCTGATCATTTATAAACCATATAGAATCAAAGAATCATAACGATATAATAAAAATCCCTATCTTAAGCATTATGTGCCCATATCAAACCCACACAAGTATGAATCAACATTTTTCAACCCCTTTTGACATCCTTAAAAAGACTAAGGGTTGTTGTGTGTGTGTGAATGTGATCAACATATGTATCCATCCATGGATAATCAATATAGCCAACAAGGGCATTCAAACAAGAAAGCTCAAGTACCTGAATACCCAGTAAGAGGTGTATCAAGCACATATATAAAAATAACACATAAAAAATGAAGCATAGAATGAATCAGATGTGCAGCAAATAAGCGTGAACCAAAGTGCTAAGTCATAAATAAACCAAAGTGCTAAATGAAAGACCACTAAAAACATCCATGATAAAGTTTTAAATACATAAAGGAGTATAAAGACATATGAATAATAAGACATCTACATTCATAGCTCAAAGACCCTGGTACGGTGGAGGTGGTGGGTAGAATAAGTCCTCCACGGGACATTGGATACCCCAATGATCCTCCACATGAGAAAGGCGGCGACTGAGCTGACGATAAGCTAGGTCTATCCGACTGAAATTGGCATACATCATATCAACTGAAACCGGCATCCACCGACTGCTACATCATATCCAAGTGTGCAGAACTGCCTCATATTCGATAGCAGAAAAACCTAAGAAAGTGCCCGCCTCGTGAGTACTCTGCATAACCAACGAGGTTGATGATGATGATGATGATGATGATCGATCACCATCATCATCAATATCATCATCGTTATCCTCATTTTCATCATTCGTATTAGCATCCATGTCAGGCTCAGGCAAAAGTCAGCCACGCGGATCTAAAAGGCCATTCCTACAAAGGGTAGAAGAATCGAGAACCTGGTGCTGATTCACCTCAATATACTCACAGCGAAGAGGTATATCAAGGGCATGAAAAAATGCAAATGAGTAAGAGGCTATAGGGTATAACTAGGGATGGATGTGAGGCACTCATAATCATGTTTAACATAATGAGACGATTGAGGTTGATCTGGGTACTGAAGTGAAAAAATGTCAAGAGCTGGACATCGTGGTAAGACACTAGCGAGAAACTGCTGACATTATGAGCAATGACGTGATGGAGAAGTCTAGAAAGAGGAGGTAAGTCACGAAAGTGGGCTTGCTTGCAGCTCTAATACGACGTTGATGGCTAATATGGTGAAGCTGCTCCTCAACAGAGAAAGGTCGGTCAAACCAATGTGATTGACCGGCAACAGGGATCATCTCGAGGGTGAATGAAAAGCCAGTATTGGGGAGGTTTAGAAGAATGGCTAGACGTGACTGGGACAAAGTGATACAACGCCCAAGGATGAAGGATGTGAGGGTACAAGACTCACTAGATATGCTCCATGTAAAATTTGCACAAAATAACTGTATATAGTCAGGATAATATATAATGGTGTCCTTATCGGTGAGACAGTCTAAATGACAATCCTGAAGGTGTCTAAATACATTTATGCCGATAAGAAATGGAACAACTAACCTCAAACTTGGAACTACAGGGAAAGAAAGTTGTGCAGAAACGCGGTACAAGGCCTTCCGATTGCAATAGCGGTCGCAATCAAACTCTAAGGCGATGGGATTCAGGCTCGAGTGCGGCTCGTGATCAAGAAGTATTAACATCGCATTTTTCTCGTGCCATTCTCGAAAAAGAATTCTAACAAAATGGAAAGACAAACACATTTAAGTAAAATGTATGTGAAAGCGAAAAATATAAAAAAAATAAAATAATTTTAATTAATTAATTAATTAGAAAATTAGAGTTTATCTAATTTTGAAAATTGATGATATTCTACGAAATTGTTGAAAGAAATCATGCAAAAGTATACTAGAATGATAACATAACATGAATTGAAGCTAATACATGTGAGAGATTCCATGAATTTGAACAATTTTGATGAATATAGACCCTAGTTCAAGAAATTGGGGGAAAAACGAATTTCGAATAAATTGGATGAAAGTATGTAATTAAGACATGTAAAAACAAGCAATAAACATAGCTATGGATGAATCAAGTACTAAAACATGTAATTGCATGATTAATTGAAGCGAATTTGTCAAGATAGAACCTTAGTGCAAGAATTGGGTTTACAATGATTGGGAACAATGTGGGAGAAATCAATCGATAAAAATGTGTAAAATATGTAATAGAATGAGTTTTTGAAAGAATTACATACTGATTTCAAGCCGAATTGCAAAAATTGGAGTCCTAGGAAAGGTAAGAGGGTTGGCTGGTGAGGGGAGAGAGAAAGAGAGGGGGGAAGTGAATCAACCGAAATGGGTCTGCTGGGCTTTGATTTTATTTTCTCTTCCTGTAACGCAGTTGACTAAATTCTCCAATACAATCGACTGTATTCCAACTTTTTAATGTCCAATAGCAATTTATATGTTTATGTATATGTGTAAATAGCCATGACTGAGTGCAAAATTCAAATCAATCAAAATAGATCTATGTAAACTCAACAAAATCAATAATTTTGAAAGGGAAAGAAAACAACCAAAGACATACTATAAGAATATGAGATGCTACTCAAGCACGTGAAGAGAAATTTCCAAGTTAGTACACATGATATATAACAATTTAGTCACATAGGCGAAGACATGCCAAGTTCTCTTCTAAGAGCGGTAAATCTTTTTGAATCCAACGGTTTCGTCGGATAAGACTTAAAGGACTACATTACAAGAAAGGTTTACAAAAAGTCCTAAAGTAAAAGATGTCCTTACGGACAAGACTTAAATGACATGACTACATTACTAAAAGTCTTAAAGTAAAAGATGTCCTTTCGAACAAGTCTTTAAAGGACACTAGTCTTTAAAAGACATAGCTACATTACAAAAAGCTTTACCAAAAAATCTTAAAGTAAAAGAAGATTTTCAAATAGTTGTTGTCCTATATGAACAACTATCTTCTTGTTAATGCCATCTATTTATGTCCACGAAATCTAGAAGAATATCACCTTTTTGCACATGATCACGGTTGAAATGATGTTTAACTTCTATGTACTTAGTCCGTGAATGTTGGAAGGGATTTTTTCTCAAGTCAATGGCACTAGAGTTAGCGCATAAAATAGGGATACAATCATAATTGAGTGCAAAATTCAATAGGGTTTGTTTCATCCAAAGAATTTGTGCATAACAAGCACCAACTGCCACATATTTGGCTTCAATGGTAGAGAGTGCAACCGAGTTTTACTTTTTGGAACTCCAAGAAACAAGAGAGTCTCCTAGGAAACTTTAACATCCCCGGAAATTCAGAGCTCTGCTGCCTCGAACTCCCAGGTCGTTAACCTACCGGATCACATCAAACCTGTCAGATTTGTTCACTAACACATACTTCAAATCATCAAATTCCGCATCAACTCAGATTTCTCAAAATACTAGATCACAATTGCTTAGCTTAAACTATTACAGTTTAGGTTCTTCGCAATTCAAAATTTCTAAGATCAAATAACAATACCGACCCACGCAGGGGTCTTACTATACTGTAGTGATGGGCTCATCGGAATCTCACTCAGTCTCTTACCCATTCCCGAACCATCTACTACCGATCATCACCTGCAGAAGGGAATCAAACGAAGGGTGAGCTTTAATTTGAGAGCTCAGTAAGGTCGCTCAAGCACCAACAAAAGAATTACAAGACGATTCCAAGAATCCAAGTGACGGAGATTTCCAGAATACTTCAAATGGTAAAAAACTCAATGATTTCCAAAAGGATAAAAAAACTCATCAGAAATAGATACCAAAATAAATTAGAACAAACATGACGGATTCCAAAAACCATCAATAATAGATCATTTCTAGAGTCATCATTTCTAGGGATGACAATGGGGCGGGTCGGATGCGGATCTGTTGAAATCCAAACCCGCCCCGCTAGACATTGAACTTTGTCCCGCCCCGCACCGTGTTATGTTTGTAAAATACCATAACCGATCCTACGTGGATTTAGAAAACCCGCACCCGCCCCGCCCTCACTGTAACACGCGAAAACCCAAAATCAACCCGCCCCGCCCCGCCCCGTCCCCCTTCCCTTCTGTTTGGTTTAACGCAACTCCACAGCACCACAACACCATTGATGAGTCACCAACGCAACTCCCAGCCACCTGGTACCATCACGAACACATGGTCTCAATTCCGGTGCTTCACGCCGGCACCGGAAACACCACCGACGCCGGCCATCCACCGCTGCAGAGTCCCGGAGGCCAGATTCACCCACGAAAAATCAGATTATCAACGTTCATTAGCCGAGACCTGCACAACCAAGACTTCGCCGGACAAGACCCCATCGCCGGCAGGCCAAACACCATCGGAAAAACCAACCGAGTACCCTGTGAACCGATTACAGCCACCGGCAACCACCATAACGCGAACAGGTAGCTCTGCAACAACATACCCCGCAACCAAACACCAACCCATCATCGACGCCGGAAACGCAAAACTACACCGGAGCACACCGTTCTCTTTGCCGACGCCGGGCATGTCCCTCTTAATTTGAAGAGCCTTCTCGTCTTCCCTCACCTCTAGGCTATACTACCACGTCACCACCCACTGGGAAAGGTGGCGGTGGTGACAGAACCGGAACTTGGGAGATGGAGATTAAATAGTGATGGCACATGTTGAGAAATGAGATCTAGGGTTTGCCAGAAAAGAAAGAACATATATATATAAGGTATATGATGGACGGCTAAGATCAGCTAAAGTGTTAGGGGACGGCTAAGATCAACTAAATTATTAGGGTTAGTGTACCGGGGCAGGGCGGGGCGGGGCGGAATGGGTGAATACCATACCCGCCCCTAACCCGCTGCGGGTTTTTTCAAAAAATACCATACCCGCCCCATGACTTGGTCAAAGTCAAAAAAACCCGCTCCTACCGGGGCGGGGCGGGGCGGAGATCCGCGGGTTCGGATTTTTTTGTCATCCCTAATCATTTTCAGAAAACAATGAAGATTTTCCAAAGGATTTCAACAGAAGCACATATCATTTCAGATAATACTTTTCAGACAGTTCCGTAATAGTCACGGCAGTATACAGAGCAGATAAAATCGAAAATCAACGTTGATCCTGGGTGATTGCAATGCCATTCCGGCAAAGCACAGAAGTGTACACATGCATGATGTACCAGAATAATTACTAGTCCACTTGGGTACTAGCCTGCATTCCATGCAGGATTCAGACCAGCCTTATAACGCCCGCCTCAGAACAGAACAGATAACCCAGGTCAACACAGAAAAATCAACAATATCAATGAGCATTAACATAAGCTCAATCACCGAAATCAATTCAGATTCCAATAACAATAATCATACTGACACAAGTCAGCATTCAGAATTTTCAGAAGAAAACATCCTAGATAAACAACAAAAATGATTACGAATAATTATCGAGTTTTAAGCACAATAATCCGGAGGAACGAATACAGACAATTGTCAAATCTGCTCAGCACGCAATAACAGGCGAGCATCAAAAGATTTCCAAATAATCGATCAAGGTTCAATATTAGGGTTTTCTGGACAAGAACATACTGATATCAATGCATACTTCAGAGTTCGACATTAGTCGTAAGTAATTCAAAGGAGTACTTACAAGTACGAGTTATCAAATAAGGGTTCGGACAAAAGTCCTTACCCAGGGTTCAGATATAAGCCCTTACCTGGATCCACAACTAGATTATCCTAGCCGGAAAGTCTTTAGTTTGAACCTATACAGAATAATCGAACCATTAGAACACAAACTATAGCAAAATATTATAACTTAATACAGACTCACGCATACTCCCAAAATGAACCGCCCCTCACCGGGTATGTAAAACTACCGAAACGCCCCTAGTGTGTAAAATTATCAAAATGCCCCTCTCGGACTTAAATTACCAAAATGGTCTTCCCATAAATAGAATCACTGAAATAAGCTTCCCGTATATAAATTTAAGTAAAAATACCTTTCTTAGGTCAAATTACCAAAATACCCCTTCGGGGTGGCAAATTACAAAAATACCCCCGGGAGTTTCTGGCACCGGAAAAATCTCAAAAATATCTTAAAATGCTATTTTAAGCATCCTGATATCATTTCTGGCCTAAAAAGTATTTCAAAGAATTTTCGCCCGAAAATTCCGAACCGGTGTCTAGACCGAGCCCTAAAAGGCCAGTTTCGCAAAAAATACCTATCGGCCTCAGAATGGCCTGAAATTTTATAATATGAAACATATCAGTATAATAAGGTTCCCATAAAATTTTCAGATTAAAAATGTTTGGTTTGCTATGCCAAATAATTCGATAATTATCTTTAATCGATACCCCAATTTAGTGTCCTTCGCGGATCCCAAATATTTCCAAAATGATCCAGAGTGTAGGTCTCGTAAAAATATTTGGGGTTACAGTTTTGGACTTTGTCAAATTATGACCCTAACTATTTTTAGAAATTCGGGAAAAACTGCCTAATTAATACCCCCATTTTAGCGACAAAAACGGTTACTATTTGGATTAAAACACACACTAAAGCACCTCAGCTGCACACACACTCTTCTTCCTCAGTTTTCAGCTGAACCACACTTCCGAACCACACAACTACACAATTCACATACATATGCCTCTGCTACACACTTCAACACATACTACTTTCTCAAATCAACTCACCAACACCTAATTACACATATATTATCAACATACGCACACCCATACCCGAGACACACACACACACACACACACACACACACTGACACACACACTGTAAACACCCACTTCCCCTCACAAGAACACACACTAAACCTCACGGTAGCCCACTGAAAACACACATAAACACTCACTATCCCCAGAATCACACCAATATACCTCCTTCACTTATATTACATATACAATTATCCATGAACATACCCATACGCACCTATCTCTAACACAAATACACACACAGAGTGAATAACACACCCCACCCACTACTGAAAATACACCCATGGTACACCATAAACACACTAATTTCACTTAAATAAATTGCGTTTACAAGTAAGGGACTACCCCTGGAAGTGTTCCTCAAATTCTCCCTCTTCCCCCTTGGCCCGAAGCTGGTTCTCTTCTCTGTTTTCTGTTTCTGTTCATATTCACTGTTTCTTTCTTTATGTTTTCCTCCCTGAATTTCCTCCTCTCTTTTATTTTGTTTTTCTTCTCTTTATTTATCCATCTATTTGTTTACAATATAATGACATTAGTCATTACAGGAGGTGGCCTTACCTTATACTCCATCTTCCGAATTCAACACATAATGCATACTTTCAAGAATTGCAAAGAAACCCCCAAAATTCCATAATTGCAAAATTACCCCCAAATGTTATATAATTACATTTCAACCCCATAATTAGTCTAATCATGATTAATTTAATTACACTAAAATATGCACTATCACTCATTTTCATTATCTTTCATCACTAATATCATAATTTACAATTATGCCCCCAAAGTTTTTTTTTTCCAAAATTACAGAAATGCCCACAAAATTTCCAAGTTCACATTTTTGCCCCAAAATCATTTTAAGCTCCTACACCCTACCAATACCCAAGCATTGCTCATATTCAACGCCGGTTTATTTTTCGGAACTCAGATGACTATTTAACCGGCTCTCGAAGTTCGGGATATTACAATTGACAACCACCACTAGGACTTTTTCACTCAACTTTGCCACTGGCATAGTCAACGTCAGAGTAACCGACTAGGTCAAAGAATGACATGTTCCTAGGATACCATAACCCTAAGTCGTGAGTGTCCTTAAGATATCTAAGGATTATATTAATGGCTACTAAATGAGATTCTTAGGACAAACTTGAATCTAGCACATAGACAAACACTAAACATTATATCGGGTCTACTTACGGTAAGGTAAAAAAGTGAGCCGATCATACCTTGATAGCACTTAATATCAATATCCTTACCCCTTTCATATTTATCAATCTTTAATAGTGAGCTCATTGGAGTGTCAAACGCATTTGAATCTTCCATACCAAATCTCTTGAATAGCTCTTTGGTGTATTTGTCTTGGGTGATGAAGATTCCATCCTTGCTTTGTTTGATTTGCAATCCAAGAAAGAAGTTGAGTTCTTCCATCATGCTCATTTCAAACTCCTTACTCAAGCAAGAAGCAAATTCTTCGCACAAGGATCCGTTAGTAGCACCCAGTATCATATCGTCAACATAAATTTGCACCAACAATAAGTCCTTACTCTTAGATTTTATCAAGAGAGTGGTGTCAATTTTTCCTCTTGAAAAAACTATTTTTTAAAAGAAAATTGATTAGCCTTTCATACCAAGCTTTAGGGGCTTGTTTTAAACCATAAAGAGATTTGCTAAGCTTAAAAACATGGTTTAGATGTCTTTCATTTTCAAAATCCGCGAGGTTGAGCCACATATATTTCATCCGAAATAAAACCATTTAGAAAAGCACTCTTGACATCCATTTGATTGAGTTTGAAATCTTTAATAACAAGCAAAAGCTAAAAACATTCTAATAGATTCAAGTCTAGCTACTGGTACATAAGTCTCATCAAAATCAATTCCTTCATCTTGGTTATAAGTTATAACCTTGGGCCACTAATCTAGCCTTGTTTCTAACCACGATTCCGGATTCATCAAGTTTATTTCTAAATACGCATTTTGTGCCTATAATCCTATATTCTTGAGGTTAGGCACAATAGTCCAAACTTGATTCAAATTGAACATGATCTTCTTACATAGCAAGCATCCAAGTTTCATGATGTTGAGCTTCGGAGAAATTCATCGGTTCAATTTGTGTAAGAAAAGCTAAGTTAACATCTTGTTGGAGAAAGCATCAAATTCTTACCCCACTCGAAGGATTACCTAAAATTTGATTGCTTGGATGATCTTTCTTGTAAATCCAATCTTTTGGTAATGCTTTAGAGTTGTCCAAGTTTGAAGTATCATTACTTGCTTTCTTGTCTCCCCCTTGAGAACTTGATTGCTGCTCCCCTAAAACAATTTCTTTGGGATTGTCTTTTGATGTTGCACTTAAGTCCAAAGTTTTATGTCATTACCCATCATCTACATTAACAATGTTAGTCCTTGGAAGAAAATGATTAGTCTCATAAAAAATACTCCCTCCGTCCCACATAAATTGATCATAATTTTTTTTGCACGGAAATTAATGAGTTAAGTCATATATTGTGTGTTTCCCATTCTACCCTTTAGAGAGAAGAGGGGAGGAAAGTGGATCAGGAGAGAGAAAATGAGTTAGTTGAGTGTTAAATATGGAGAAAGAAATAGAATAAAAAATGTAAGAAAGTTAGGGCTGCAATATGGGCTGGTTTAAAATGGGCTTTAACCAACCCAGCCCAAATTTGGATAAGTTTTAACCAACCAAACCTAAATAATTTAAGTTTGAGTTGGGTAAACATTAAAATGAACTAAATAGGGTCAAACCCGTTAAAACCAAACTAACTCATCCCAACCCACAAGAAAAAACTGAATATCTCTCATTCTCTCCTTCCCCTTCAACAGACTCTGCCTATTTCACCCAAATTACTTTCTAGGGTTCCACCTGAGAAAGCGCAGGGGTGAGGCTAGGGCTCATGAGGGTAAAGCTTCCTGGGGACAAATCTTTCACTCACTGAGAAGTGAAAACCCGAATTCTGATCAATGTAATTACCTTGCTTCATTTTAGACTCCTACATGCAAGTGTAACCCGCCAAAGAGAGCAGCAAAAGCGTAGAAGCAAGGAGAACTCCTTCTTTCGGCACTCTCAGTTGTTCAATCGTACGGTTAGGGCAGCGAACCGATGCAACTGTAACGTAGTCAAAACAGTAGGTCATCTGTCAGAAAGGAAGACACGGCAGAAACTGTAGATAGATCAGTGATGTGTAATTTTTTCTTCGTTATCTTCACCATTTCGGGATATTTATTGTCATAGATAGTTTTTTTTTTTTGTATATACAGGTTCAAGTGATTCAAAGTAGCGTGTCCTTCTAGCGGCTCAACATGATGAGTTGAAGTAGGAGGAGTTTTACTGTATTAAGTGTTATACCTTATTGCTTGTTTTCCCCATCTACACATGTTGATGTCCATTTATCTTGCTAGTTTGAGGAAGACTATAGTACTTTTTAGTTTATTAGTTGTCTTTAATGCCTATGCTATGTGTTTGTTTACTGATTGATCTAGAAAAAATTCTTTATAATATCATATTTTATCTTTTAGGGATAAATGAAACTTTTTATTTATCAAAGATTTAAGTATTATCTATTAGTCAAATGTGAGTAATGTTAGTCTTTAGATAATGAGACGCGTTGAAGAAAATTATTCATTCACAAATGAAATAAAAAAATTAATTAGATGTTAGTTGGGTTGGGTTGAAACCCAAACCATAGCATTTTTACTTGGGTTGGGTTGGGTTGCGCTTTTTATACAAAAAACCCAATCTGGGTTGGATTGAGATGGGCTTTTAAAAGGTTGGGTTTTCTCGAATTGGGCTGAAAACCAACCCAACCCGTCTAAGTTGCACCCTTAAAAAAAGTTGGTCAGGAGAGAGAAAATGAGTTGGTGGAGTGTTAAATGTGGAGAGAGAAATTGAATTAAAAAAAGTGTAAAAAGGGTAAATATGAAAAAAAATCTAGAGAATTTATCTTAATTTAGAAAGTAAGCAATTTTTGTGGGACGACCCAAAAAGGAAAGATGATCAATTTATGTGGGACAGAGAGAGCAACATTCATGGATTCTTCTACAACCAAAGTACTTTTTATTATAAACTCTATTGCCATACTATTATTCTAGTAAACAAGAAAAACTCTCTCATTGATTTTGAAATCAAATTCATTAAGGTGATTCTTAGTATTTAAAATAAAAAATTTGCATCCAAAGACTCTAAAAAGCCTTACCTTAGGTTTCTTATCATTAAAAAGCTCATAAGAGGTTTTTAACAAAATAATTCTCAAGATAACTCCATTAAGAACAAAAGATGCAAAATTGATCGCCTCTGCCCAAAAGTACTTAGGTAAACGATATTCGTTAAGTATTGCTCTTGCCACTTCTTGCAATGACTTATTCGTTCTAGGAGCCAAAAAGTTAGGTGATATACCAATGTCATCAGACAAAGCTCTTATTTTTAAAATTTTAAATTCTCTACGATGATCACTTTGAATGTAAGTTCTCAAATGTCCTTTTTGATTTTGAACACATCTAGAGATTCATCTTTGGTAGCGAAAAAAAAATATCCAAGTATTGCGAGAATAGGCATACAAAATAATAAAATAATATGATTTACCACCAAAACTAGTATTAGGAATTGGTCCAAACAAATTCATATGAAGTAATTGCAAAAGTCTAGAAGTAGATACCATTTTCTTCGATTTGTGAAAAACTTTCTTTTGCTTACCTATTTGACAAGTATCACATACTTTATCTTTCTCAAACTTGATCTTTGGAAGTCCCCTCATAAGTTCTTTGCTTGAGATATCCTTCAAATACTCCATATGTATGTGTCCAAGTCTTCAATGCCAAGGCCAAGATGCCTCACTAATAGCACTAAGACACATAACATCTTGGTTAGCCAAATCATTTAATTCTGTGGAGTAAACATTTTCATCTCTGCTTTTTGCCAATATTGTTTCATTATTCTTCATGGATTGTATTGCGTAATGAGAAACCTCAAAGATTATTCTAAATTCTTTATCACTAAATTGACTAATACTTTGCAAATTGTGTTTCAAGCCTTCGACATATAAGATATTCTCAATTGGACGTGGTTTCTTACCAATTATACCTTTACCTTTTACTTTTACTTGTGCATTATCACCAAATATTACTTTTCCTCCTTCTTTAAGATCGATCGAGGTGAAAAGAGATATGTTGCTGATCATGTGTCTTGAATATCTACTATCAAGAATCCACTTCTTGCTACTAAATTTTGCATTGAGACATACCTATAAACATAAAGCAAGTAGTGATTTTTGGTACCATACCTTATTGGGTCATTGGGTGCTAGTCTTACATTTGTAATTTTGACCTTTTACAATCTACCTTTAACATATACGATTCTACAAGGACAATCATTAGTCGTATGTCATTTCTTGTTACACTAACCGCAATGTGTAAATGGTGTGTAATAGTTCTTTGGTTGTCTTGTATTAACAATCAACCTAGCTTGTTATTTAAAAACTTTAGGAGGCGTGGTGAAGGGATCTAATCCAACACCACCTTTGTTTAAGTCAATTCTTTGGCGTCTAATCATGACATCTAAGTTATTTTGACCATTAACAAAATTTTCCAGACAAATTTTCAAATCACAAATCTCAAATTTTAAATCTTCATTTTATTTTTCTAAAATCAAAGTATTACAAGAGATTTGTTTTGTGCTAGGAATGTTCACAATCAATTCAACTAAATCATCATTCACTTGCTCCACATATAAATGAGTAGATTTGCATTCATTCTTGGCTTGCAACTCATTATTTTGTATTTTCAATTTATCTATTTGTTTATTAGCCTTAACTAATTATTTAGACAATATAATGTTCCTTTTAAAAAGTTTCTTAGATTCTTCATATAAGCTATCATATGCATATTCAAAACTTTCATTCTCACTATCACTATCGGAGAAGCGTTTACCTCATTATTTTCCATGAAGCATACATTTGCTTGCTCATTCTTCTCATTTTCTTCATCACTTGATTCGAAGTCATTCCATATTAGAGTATGCTCGACACTCAATGCTCTTTCCTTTTCCTTGTTCTCTTTCTTAGCAAATTGTCTTCTTTTAACTCTATCCCATATATCTTTTCTTTCATTCTTTTCCTTTTTGTATATGGGACAATCCACCTTCATGTGTCCCAGCTTATGACATTTATAGCAAAGCTTCTCTTCATTGCTATCATTTTGTTGTATTCTTCAACCATTCCTTTAAACCTTAAGAACTTCTTGAATTTCTTTGCAATCAATTGCAACATCCTCTTCATCAAATTCCTCTTCATCATCACTTGGCTCATTGTTTGAGGATGTAGCTTTAAGAGTAATTGAGGTAGGCTTCTTTTTTATCTCCTCTTGATCAAATGATTTGAGTTGCATTTCAGACGTCATTAGGGAGCACATCAATTCGTCAAGTGGAAAGATGTTGAGATTCTTTAACTCTTGGATGGCCGTGACTTTTGCATCCCAAGCTCTTAACAAAGACCTAACCGCCTTTCTTATAAGAGCACCATTACTGAATTCCATGCCTAATTGCTTCAAAGGATTCACAATATTACTAAAACAAAGTGTTCATGTCCGTAATGGATTTATTTGAAAGAATTTGAAATAACTCATAATCTCTAAACAATAAATTCATTTTGGAATCTCTTAGAAAGGTAGTTCCTTCCTGAGTAACTTGTAAAGTATCCCAAATATTCTTAATGGAATTACACTTAATGACTATTGAATTCATTAGTGTCTAAAGCACAAATAAGGTAATTTTTTGCTCTAGTATTCATACATATCATTTTCTTATCATGATCACTATACTCAGATTTGGATTTAGGCTCCTCGATTAGTCAACCACCTTTGTTGGAATGAATGGTCCATTCTCTACTATATCCCACATCTCATAGTCTTGTAATTCTAAGTAGATTTTCATCTTAACTTTCCACACACTATAGTTGGTTCCATTAAACAATGGAGGCCTAGTGGTAGAACTACCTTTCATTCCCCCAACATAAGCCATGATCGATTGACTCTCTTGGCGTTACCCAATATATCAAGTTCCAAGGGCCTGATACCACTTAAAGCTAATAAAACAACCCTAGAAAAGATGTCGGGGGGTGGGGGGGGGGGGAATAGGGTTTTAATATTACTTTACAAGATTAACATGTAATCACAACTGACTTTGAGAAACTAGGATGAAAACTTAGATGGTTCAAACATCAAACTTCAAACACAATATCTCAAATAAGCAAGCTAACCAATCTCAAGTCAAGTATAAGTCAATAACGTAAAGAGAGAAAGGTTTAGATATACTTGACAATTGAGATTTAGATGGTTCGGCTCGAAGTACCCTCAAGCCTACGTCCACCCCTTCAAGGAAGTTCATTGAAAGACCCTAGAATCCATTAGAATATTTCTTACGGGTCAAGATCAAATCTCTGACAATCCCTTAATGCTATACCCACATCAAGAACAAGCTTTGCAATCCCAAAGCTTCAAAGCTTGACAACCCCAAGCAAACTTTAGGTGAAATATTGTGTACAAGGATTAACTCTCAAGAAGTTGATGAGCACAAGTTTAAGCTTCTAGAATAAGAGAGATGAGTGTATTGATGACTTATGAAAGCGTGTATCTCTCAAATGTAAGCCCACAATGAATGCTCTCTTGAATTGGATGAAAAAACAATGAAAATTGTTGTGGCTAAAAACTTGATCGGGAACCACAGTAAGAGATTTGACCTGCAAAACAGAGCACGGATTGGGTGTTGGGTGGGGTTCCGGTGGAGGGACTCTCTGATGCTTAAGTCAGAGCGCAGCTAACAGGGTAAAACTCTAAGAAAGAAATACAGCACAGTCTATGTGTGTGTAGTTGTCTGCGTACCTAGGGGTAACCCCCTTTATACAGCTTTAGGCATAAGACTCCCAATAGGTTTGTGAGTCTTGACGGCTGAGCCCTGGGCAGATCAATTAGGATCGCGTTAGGATCCTTGGGGATCATTTCACAACCCTTTCCTTATTACGTTAGGATACCTTCAGGATCATGGTTCTACAAATATGGTAACCCCTAAATTCGGGATTGACTAGGCTGACCATGAGTCAACCTGCCACGTGTCACCATCCGATTGGGCTAGTATTTTTAGCTATATCAAAAACTAAGAGAGATTGAAGAATTACTTTGAGCTTAAAGTATTTGCAAGATAGAAAGTCTTTGAATGCAATTGATGAATCAAAATGTCTAAAATCAGATTATATAGGTGTGAGAATTAATATAGCCCTTTGAAAGTAGGTAGAGCATTAAATGCGCCAAACCGTAAACGCAGTCAACTGTATTGCACAAATGCAGTCGACTGTATTCCTTAAATAGCCTCTGGAAATTCAAAATTTCCTATTGCATTCGATAGAATTCCAATGCACCCGACTGTAATAGCCTACTACCCAAATTTGTAGTCGACTACATTCCACTGCAGTCGACTGTATTCCTGAAAAAACATTTTCCCTATTTTTCAAAGTATGAAAGTTTTATGCATGCAAGGAAACGTGTAGGCAATTTCTAATTCATAGTCATCGATACGATCAACTCTCTATGTCTAGTTACAAAGTGAAAGAACAAAAATATATACAATTGAATTGAAGTATTCCATATTTGAAGCATTCCTTTTGAAACCAATAAAATAACCTTAGATGGGGGGGTGAATAAGGTTTTAAGACTACTTTAAGATATAACAACCAACAAACCTCAATCTCAAAAACTCAAGTAAACAAACAACCAATCTCAACACAATATGTAAAACAATAATGTAAAGAGAGAAGGGTTTAGAGATACTTGACAAGGAGAATTAAATGGTTCGGCTTGATATACCCACAAGCCTACGTCCACCCCTTCAAGGAAGTCCCTTGAAAGGCCCTAGAATCCACTAGTATGATCTTCCTTACGAGTCAAGATCGAACCTCTTACAATCCCTTGATGCTATGCCCACATCAAGAACAAGCTTTGACAAACCCAAAGCTCCAAAGCTTGACAACCCCAAGCTTTGATACAAGAACCTTTCAATGAAGAAATTAGTACAAGATTTCACTCTTAAGAAGTAGATTAGTACAAGTTGAAGTACTAGAACAAGAGAGATGAGTATATGATGACTTATGAAAGTGTATCTCTCTCTAATGTAAGCTCACAATAAATGCTCTCTTGAAAAGGATGAGAAATCAATGAAAACAAGAGAGATTTAAACAATTGCTTTGATCTTTGAGAATATGAAAGATAGGAGAGCTTTGAATGCAATTGATGAATGAAAACAATGCCCAAGATGAGTATTTATAGAGCTGGGAATAAATATGACCGTTTGGGGTTAGGTAGGGCATTAAATGCGCCAAACGGTAAATGCAGTCGACTGCAATGCCCATTGCAGTCGACTGTAACCCAAGAAGTAGCCATTGGAAATTCAAATTTCCAACTTGCAGTCGACTGCAATGCAATGCAGTCGACTGTAATAGGCTACTGGAAGTATTGCAGTCGACTGCATTCCAATGCAGTCGACTGTAATACCCTACTGCCCAACATGCAGTCGACTGCATTGGAATGCAGTCGACTGCATTCCTGAAAATGCAGTTTCCTTGTTTTTAAAGCATGAAAAACTTTTATGCATGCAAGGGAAACCTATGGGCAAGTTCTAGGTATACAGTCATCGTAACGATCATCTCTCTATGTCTAGTTTACAAAGAAGGAAATAAAAGTATGAAAATTTCAATCGACAAATTTCCTCTTTGATGCGTTCCGTTGAGAGTCTTTGATCGTGTTGCTCGTCTAATAATCCGTTTGCATGAGTATGAGATTGTTCCTATTGCTTCATCAACTCAATGCATGTTAGACAGCATAATCATCAATGTTAGTTATCATCAAAATCAAATATAATCCTAGGTTAAATAACCGTAGGGTTAACAATCTCTCCCTTTTTTATGATGGCAAACATTGATTTAAATAATATGAGATATATAAGATAATATGCGAAATGAAGCATAACAATCTCAATTAAAAACCATAAGGGGTCATGAGAAGAAATCATGACAAAACGCTCCCCCTATCTTAAGCAATGTAGGGCTCCCCCTAACTTAAGTAATATATGCTCATATCAAGTCCACACAAATATGAATCAACAATATTTTCTCCCCCTTTTGACATCATTGAAAAAGATCAAGGGTGTGTGAAAGTGATTAACGTAAGTATCCATTCATGGATAATCATTATAGCCAACAAGGGCATTCAAAAACAAGAAAACATAAGTACTTGAATAACCATCAAAAGGTATATCAAGACTGGTAATAATAGCACATAAAAAACGTAATATAAATCAAACGTGCAGCAAGAGAAGCGAGAATCAAAGTGCTAAATTAAACCAAGTTTTAATAATACTATGCATAACATCCATGACAAGTTTTGAAATACATAAACGAGTCTGAGAGCATAAGCAAATAAAGACATAAATCAAGTCCTAACGCCTAAGGACCCGATGGTGGAGGTGGTGGATGAAAGAAGTCCTCCTCTGGACACTGAATCCCACAATGATCCTCCATGCGAGAAAGGCGTCGACTGAGCTGGCTATGGGCGAGATCCATCCGACTGAAACCGGCATGCATATGCTGTTGCATCNTCGCTAAGCGTGCGAGGATCGCGTCATATCCAGAAGCAGAAGGACCGGAAGAAGTGCCCGCCTCATATGTACTCGAAATGATCAACGGAGGTGAATCACGATCAATCCCGTCGCCGGAAGCTCGATCAGCATCAGCATCAGCATCAGCATCATCGTCCTCATCATCATCACCATCAGCCTCATCCTCATCATCATCGACAGGGACATCGTCCATGTCAGGGTCCGGTAAGAAGTGGTCATGACCATCTAAAAGGCCCTTTCTACGAAGGGTAGAGCTGTCTAGTACGAGGTGCCTAGTAACCTCAATATACTCACCTAGAAGAGGTATGTCAAAGGCAGCAAGAATGCGAGTGAGTAGGAGGCCATATGGTAGAGCTAAGGCAGGATGTGAGGCGCTCCTAATCATGTTTAACATGATGAGACGAGGGAGGTTAAGCGGTGTGCCTGAGCGAAAGAAAGTCAAGAGCTGAACGTCTAAGTAAGAGACAAGTGAAAGACCTCCACTTCTAGGAATGACGTTATGAGCGATGATATGATGGAACAGACGAGAGAGAGGTGGTAGGTCACGTAGGCTGGGCTTGCTCACAACCCGAACCTGTCGACAATGAAGTGTGTCGAAGCTGCTCCTGAATAGTAAAAGGTCGGTCAAACCAATGTGACTGACCAGCGACAGGGATCATTTCTAACGAAAATGAGAAACCACTATCGGGGAGGTCTAGAATAGTGGCTAGACGTGACTGAGAGAATGAAATGCGGCGTCCAAAAACATAGGACGTGAGAGTACATGACTCAGTAGAAATGCTCCAATTCAAATTCGCATAAAATAAGTGGATTGCATCAGGATAATATAGAGTAGTGTTCCTATCAGTGAAGCGATCTAGAAGACTATCCTGAAGGGATCTAAGAACACCTATGGTGAAAAGGAATGGAGTATCCAGTCGCAAACCTGTAGTCAAAGGGGAAGAGAGTTGTGCAGAAAAGCGATCGGCAGCCTCGCGAGTCCGATATCGATTTTGATCAAATTCTACCGCGATAGGCTAGGGCTCGGGCTCGGGCGCGGGTGCAGCTCGTGAGCGAGATGAACTGGCACGTGCACGTTTCTCTCTTGCCATTTTGAAATAGTCTAAACAGACAAATAAAAAATGTAAGATAAATGAAGATGCAAAAAAAATGGAAAACATAAAAAATTGAGAAAAAGATAAACCCTAATTGATGCAATTTGGGGAAAATTTAATTTTGGACAAATCGAATGAAATTAACCATGTATAATCGAGCAATAGACATAACTAAGCATGAATCAAGTGATTAAACATGTAATTGCATATTCAATTTGAAGAAATTTTGACAATTGAAAAACCCTAGTTCATGAAAATTGGGGAAAAACAAATGTTGCATGAAAACATGTAATTAAACTATGTAGGAACATGTAATAAGCAACCCTAAACATGAATCAAGCGTTAAATCATACAGTAGCATGCTTAAATGGAGTAGATCTGAAGAAATATAATATATAGAGCAATTTCGAATTTCACCAGATTTTGAACAATGTAGATGTATTCGATCAGAGAAAGTGCATAAAAGATGTAATATAACTAGATTTGGGAAGAAAAACATACCAATATCAAGTTGAATGCACGAGAATTGAGGCCGTATGAGAGAAAGGGGTTTGGTTCGAAGAGAGAGAGAGAGGAGAATCTGCTGAAATCTGAGATCTGGGCTCGATTTATGCCCTTTCCCTGTAATGCAGTCGACTGTATTCCTAAATGCAGTCGACTGTAATGACCAACGCAGTCGACTGTATTGCCTAATGCAGTCGACTGTATTGCCTAATGCAGTCGACTTCAATGCAAAAAATCAAGCAGTCTTGAACATGATTATGCATACGAATATTGCAATAGAAGTGTGTGCAAATCATAAAAATCAATAAAATAAACATTTATTTAAAAAAAGAAAAATAAACAAAAAAATGCTATAAAAATATAAAATAATGTTCAAGCATGTAAAGAGAAACAAGCATGTTTATGCACAAGAGATATAACATTTAGTCACATAGGTGAAGGCATGCCAAGTTCTCTTTTAAGAGCGGTAAACCTCTTCGAATCTAAAGGTTTAGTGAAGATATCCGCTAATTGGTGATTTGTGTCCACGAAATCAAGAACAATATCACCTTTTTGCACATGATCACGGATAAAATGGTGTTTGATTTCTATGTGCTTTGTGCGTGAATGTTGGATGGGATTTTTGGTCAAGTCAATGGCACTAGTGTTATCACATAAGATAGGTATGTGATCATACTTGAGTCCAAAGTCCAAAAGGGTTTGTTTCATCCAAAGAATTTGTGCACAACAAGCACCAACCGCCATATATTCGGCTTCGGTGGTAGAGAGTGCAACCGAATTTTGCTTTTTGGAACTCCAAGAAACAAGAGAGTGACCTAGGAATTGGCAACCTCCACTAGTACTTTTCCGCTCGGTTTTACAACCGGCATAGTCGGCGTCGGAGTAACCAATTAGGTCAAAAAATGAAGTGTTTCTAGGAAACCATAACCCTAAATCGTGAGTGCCCTTAAGATATCTAAGGATTCTCTTGACGGCAATCAAATGAGATTCCTTAGGACAAGCTTGAAATCTAGCACATAAACAAACACTAAACATTATATCGGGTCTACTTGCGGTAAGGTAAAGGAGTGATCCGATCATACCTCGATAGCGCTTAATATCAACATCCTTACCCTTTTCATCTTTATCAATCTTTAAAGAAGAGCTCATTGGAGTGTCAAAAGCATTTGATGCTTCCATGTCAAATCTTTTGAGTAGCTCTTTGGTGTATTTGGCTTGGTTGATAAAGATTCCATCCTTGCTTTGTTTGATTTGCAATCCAAGGAAGAAGGTGAGTTCTCCCATCATGCTCATTTCAAACTCCTTACTCATACAAGAAGCAAACTCTTCGCACAAGGATCCATTAGTAGCACCAAATATAATATCATCAACATAAATTTGCACCAACAATAAGTCATTGCCCTTAGATTTTATAAAAAGAGTGGTGTCAAGTTTTCCTCTTGAAAAACCATTTTCTAAAAGAAAATTACTTAGCCTTTCATACCAAGCTCTAGGAGCTTGTTTTAAACCATAAAGAGCTTTGCTAAGACGGAAAACATGGTTTGGAAATTTTTCATGTTCAAAGCCGGGAGGTTGAGCCACATAGACCTCCTCCGAAATAAAACCATTTAGAAAGGCACTCTTGACATCCATTTGAAAGAGTTTAAAATCTTTATAGCAAGCAAAAGCTAATAGCATTCTAATAGATTCAAGTCTAGCTACCGGTGCATAAGTTTCATCAAAATCAATTCCTTCCTCTTGGTTATAACCTTGGGCCACTAATCTAGCCTTGTTTCTAACCACGACTCCGGATTCATCAAGTTTGTTTCTAAAAATCCATTTTGTGCCTATAATCCTAAAGTTTTGAGGTTTAGGCACAAGGGTCCAAACTTGATTTCTTTCAAATTGAACTAGCTCTTCTTGCATAGCAAGCATCCAAGATTCATGATGTAGAGCTTCGAAAAAAATTTTTGGTTCAATTTGGGAAAGAAACGCTATATTAACATGTTGTTGAAGAGAGCGTCGAGTTCTTACCCCACTCGAAGGATTACCTAAGATTTGATCGCTTGGATGATCCTTTTTGTAAGTCCAATCTTTTGGTAATTCTTGAGAGTCGTCCAAGTTTGAAGCATCATTGATTGCTTCCTCATTTCCCCCTTGAGAACTTGATGGTTGCTCCCCTAGATCAATTTCTTTGGGGTTGCCTTGTAGTGTATCACTTATGTCCAAAGTTCTCAAGTCATTGTCCATGTCATCTACATTAACAATGTTAGTCCTCCGAAGAAAAGGATTAGTCTCATCAAAAGTAACATTAATGGATTCTTCAACAACCAAAGTACTTTTATTATAAACTCTATATGCCATACTATTATTAGAGTAACCAAGAAAAATACCCTCAAAGGTTTTGGAATCAAATTTGCTAAGGTGATCCTTGGTATTTAAAACAAAACATTTGCAACCAAAGACTCTAAAAAAGCTCACCTTAGGTTTCTTATCATTAAAAAGCTCATAAGGGGTTTTTTTTTTTTTTTTTCGCAAGATAACTCTATTAAGAACAAAGCATGCACAATTGACCGCCTCCGCCCAAAAGTATTTAGGTAAACCATATTCGTTAAGCATTGTTCTTGCCGCTTCTTGCAAAGACCTATTCTTTCTTTCGGCAACACCATTTTGTTGAGGAGTTCTAGGAGCCGAAAAATTATGTGATATCCCAAAGTCATCACACAAGGCTCCTATTTTTGAATTTTCAAATTCTCTACCATGATCACTTCGAATGTTTGTAATCAAATAACCTTTTTGATTTTGAACACGTTTTGCAAATGAAGTGAACACATTTAGAGATTCATCTTTGGTAGCCAAAAAGAAAGTCCAAGTATAGCGAGAAAAGTCATCAACAATAACAAAACAATATGATTTACCACCAAGACTAGTAGTTGGAATTGGTCCAAACAAATCCATATGAAGTAATTGCAAGGGTCTAAAAGTAGATACCATTTTCTTCGGTTTGTGAGAGACCTTCTTTTGCTTACTCATTTGACAAGCATCACGTACTTTATCTTTCTCAAACTTGATCTTCGGGAGACCCCTCATAAGTTCTTTGCTTGAAATATCTTTCAAGTGCTCCATGTGCATGTGACCAAGTCTTCGATGCCAAAGCCAAGATGTTTCACTAATAGCACTAAGACACTTGACATCTTGGTTAGCTAAATCATTTAATTGAATGGAGTAAACATTGTTATCTCTACTACCGACCAAAATAGTTTCATTATTCTTCAAGGATAGTATAGTGCATTGAGAAGCCTCAAAGATAACTTTAAAACCTTTATCACTAAATTGACTAATACTAAGCAAGTTATGCTTCAATCCTTCAACATATAACACATTCTCAATTGAATGTGGTTCCTTACCAATAGTTCCTTTACCTTTGATTCTTCCTTGAGAATTGTCACCAAATGTCACATTTCCTCCTTCCTTAAGATCAATCGATGTGAAAAGAGATATGTTGCCGGTCATATGTCTTGAGCATCCACTATCAAGAATCCACTTCTTGCTACTAGATTTTGCTTTGAGACATACCTATAAACACAAATCAAGTAATGACTTTTGGTACCCAAATTTTCTTGGGTCCTTGGGTGTTAGTCTTGCATTTGTATTCTTGACCTTTCACAATCCACATTTTCTTTCTACCTCTAACAAAAACAATTCTACAAGGACAATGATTAGTCGTATGCCCTTTCTTGTTGCACCAACCACAATGTGTAAAAGGTGTGCAATAGTTCTTTGGTCGTTTTGTAAGAATATTCAACCTAGCTTGTTGTTGCAAAACTTTAGGAGGCATGGCCATGGGATCTAATCCAAGACCGCCTTTGTTTAGGCCAATTCTTTGGCGTCCAAGCATGACATCCAAATTGTTTTGACCATCAACAAAATTTTCAAAACATTTTCTTAAATCACAAATCTCAACTTGTAAATCTTCATTTTGTTTTTCTAAAGCCAAAGTTTTGGAAGAGATTTGTTTTGAGCTAGGAGTGTTAACAAGTAATTCAACCAAATTGTTATTCACATGCTCTACATATAAATGGCTAGACATGCATTCATTCTTGGCATGCAACTTATCATTTTCCATTATCAACTTCTCAATTTGCTTATTAGCTTCAAGAAATTTCTTAGACAAAATAATATTTTTCTTGAAAATTTTCTTGGATTCCTCATATAAGCTATCATAAGCATCTTCAAAACTTTCATTATCACTATCACTACCGGAAGAAGAGCTTACCTCATCATTTGCCATGAAGCACACATTTGCTTGATCATTCTCTTCATCACTTGAATCAAAGTCACTCCATGTTGAAGTGTGTTCGGCATTCATTGCTCTTTCCTTCTCCTTGTTCTCTTTCTTAGAGAATTGTCTTCTTTTAGCTTTTTCCCATACATCTCTTCTTTCCTTCTTCTCCTTTTTGTAGATGGGACAATCCATCTTCATGTGTCCCGGCTTGTGGCATTTGTAGCAAAGCCTCTCTTCGTTGCTAGCATTTTGTTGCCTTCTCCCATCATTTCTTCTAAATCTTAAGAACTTCTTGAAGTTCTTTGCAACCAATGCCATATCCTCTTCATTAAATTCTTCATCATCATCACTTGACTCAAGGTTTGAAGATGAAGCTTTAAGAGCAATTGATGTAGGCTTCTTCTTGACGTCCTCTTGATCAAAGGTCTTGAGTTGCATTTCGTACGTCATGAGTGAGCACATCAATTCATCAAGAGGAAAGATGTTGAGATTCTTTGATTCTTGGATGGCGGTGATCTTTGCATCCCAAGCTCTTGGTAAGGACCTAATCACTTTTCTCACTAGATCACCATTAGTGAATTCCTTACCCAATTGCTTCAAAGGGTTCACAATGTTAGTAAAACGAGTATTCATATCCGTAATAGATTCATTTTGAAGCATATGGAATAACTCATAATCTTTAAACAATAAATTCATCTTGGAATCTCTAAGAAGAGAAGTCCCTTCATGAGTGACTTGAAGAGTATCCCAAATACTCTTAGCGGAATTACACATAATGACTCTATTGAGTTCATTAGTGTCTAAAGCACATACAAGACAATTTTTTGCTCTAGCATTCATACAAATCATCTTCTTGTCATGATCACTATACTCCGATTTTGATTTAGGTTCTTCAACCTTGTCAACCACTTTTATCGGAACGAATGGGCCATTCTCAACAATATCCCACATCTCATAGTCTTGAGATTCTAAGTAGATTTTCATCTTAACTTTCCACACACTATAGTTGGTCCCATTAAACAATGGAGGCCTAGTGGTAGAACTACCCTCCATACCCCCAACATAAGCCATGATCGATTAACTCTCTTGGCGTTACCCAATATAACAAGAGCCGAGGCTCTGATACCACTTGAAACCAATAAAATAACCCTAGAGGGGGGGTGAATAGGGTTTTAAGACTACTTTAAAATATAACTACCAACAAACCTCAATCTCAAAAACTCAAGTAAACAAACAACCAATCTCAACACAATAGTTCGGCTTGATATACCCACAAGCCTACGTCCACCCCTTCAAGGAAGTCCCTTGAAAGGCCCTAGAATCCACTAGTAGGATCTTCCTTACGGGTCAAGATCGAACCTCTTACAATCCCTTGATGCTATGCCCACATCAAGAACAAGCTTTGACAAACCCAAAGCTCCAAAGCTTGACAACCCCAAGCTTTGATACAAGAACCTTTCAATGAAGAAATATGTACAAGATTTCACTCTTAAGAAGTAGATGAGTACAATTTCATGTACCAGAACAAGAGAGATGAGTGTATGATGACTTATGAAAGTGTATCTCTCTCTAATGTAAGCTCACAATAAATGCTCTCTTGAAAAGGATGAGAAATCAATGAAAACAAGAGAGATTTGAACAATTGCTTTGATCTTTGAGAATATGAAAGATAGGAGAGCTTTGAATGCAATTGATGAATGAAAACAATGCCCAAGATGAGTATTTATAGAGCTGAGAATAAATATGACCGTTTGGGGTTAGGTGGGGCATTAAATGCGCCAAACGGTAAATGCAGTCGACTGCAATGGACTGTAACCCAAAAGTAGCCATTGGAAATTCAAATTTCCAACTTGCAGTCGACTGCAATGCAATGCAGTCGACTGTAATAGGCTACTGGAAGTATTACAGTCGACTGCATTCCAATGCAGTCGACTGTAATACCCTACTGCCCAACATGCAGTCGACTGCATCCCAATGCAGTCGACTGCATTCCTGAAAATGCAGTTTCCTTGTTTTTAAAGCATGAAAAACTTTTATGCATGCAAGGGAAACCTATGGGCAAGTTCTAGGTATACAGTCATCGTAACTAAAGAAGGAAATAAAAGTATGAAAACTTCTATTGACGAATTTCCTCTTTGATGCGTTCCGTTGAGAGTCTTTGATCGTGTTGCTCGTCTAGTAATCCTGTCGCATTAGTATGGGTTTTTTCATTTTGCTTCATCAACTCAATGCATGTTAGACAACATAATCATCAATGTTAGTTATCATTAAAATCAAATATAATCCTAAGTTAAATAGCCGTAGGGTTAACACCTTTAAATATCTTTGGTCGAGAGTTTACTCGTCTAATTGTCCGTCGCATGAGTATGAGAGACTCTACCTAACGCTTCATGAACTCAATGCATGTTAGACAATAAAATCGTCAATGTTGCTCATCATCAAAATTGAATATAATCCTATGTTCAATAACTGTAGGGCTAGCAAATATAAAAATAGCTAGTCCGTGAAAGTCGCGACAAAGTTATTGTTCTAAACACATTATCGCCACCCTACGTGCAGGTGATGACGACAGATAAAATTTTCAAGATAAAACCTATTGACGCAGCTATATCTCCTCCCTGTACAAGTCCAGAGGAAGACGGTGTGAACCAGTCCACGATCACGTTGCCAAGTATAATATATGCGCAATAAACATATACGAAAATACATTGCGAGAGTAGAGTAAAAAATACTAAGTTTGAAAACATAGTAACTTCAAGTAGATTTCTATGTCACATCCTATGACCTTATATACATGGCCAATCATATTCCATTCATTAGCAACATTAGTTTGCTTAAAAGTTTTGTAACTTATAGAATAATAATAATGATTCTCAATAATGTCAAATAATAAAGTACATTATAAACACCATAAATCAGTATGAGTTAATAATACTCATTATTGCATTTGTAACTCATTCATAATTTACATATAAGTAAATACCATATATATGCCATAACTTGCTATGTTATTTTAATTCTAAAAGGTACATTTTATTTTATTAAAATATTCCAACATGCATCGATATGAGTTAATGATACTCATTATTGCATTTGTAACTCATTCATAATTTACATATAAGTAAATACGATATATATGCCACAACTTGCTATGTAATTATAATTCTATATGGCACATTTTATTTTATTAAAGTATTCCAACATGTTCTTCACTAAGGCTGTATATTGGTACAGCATGTACATGCGGTAAACCTCATTAAGAGTAGTTCTGAAAGTATATTAATTGCACGTAATGTCATAGACAAAGTTGTGTACACGGGCGCACAAACGTGTGCATGTGTATACTATGTTGAATTTACTCACATTTTTAATAATAATTTGAATTTTTCTTTTTTTTCTCTCTCTCTCTCTCTCACCTATTTAATTTGATTTAAATTCCTTTTCTTCTCTCCCGCCTCATACTCTCTCTCTCCCACGCATAAAGTGAATAGGTGGGAGAGAACAAAAAGGAATCCAAATTATAACATACTCCCACTACTACCATTTGCACGTAATTCAAGCTAATTTGATGATTTTAATTCAAATTAAAAAGGTCTCATATTCTACTTTTGTAAATTAATTCTTAATCATTTTCAATGTTTTTGCATTTTTGTTTTTATTTAAGATCTATAATACTTTTTAAAAAAGTTACAATATGAGCATTCTCTCCCTCAACACCTTTTCCCCTTATTTGTAGTACGAGAATCTATCCATTAAATAAGTTAGATTATCACTTTTCATGTTACTTAAAATTCAAAAAGGAGAAGTCGCATCTTTATTTAAAGAGTTTAACATTTAGTGGGTTTCTTTGTACACTGGTCTAGAAGCAATGTTACAACACTCTTGTCAAGTTCTCTCATGTATTTTTTTACTTTTTATTTTGTTGCTAAAATTTAAAGACGATTAGCTATGAACATAAGATGGAAATGATTTCCCTTGCAAAAGTATGGTTCAGTTTAATGTCCAGAATGCAACGAAGTAGCCATTAGACTGCGTAGTACAGAGAGAAGGATGAAACACCACCACCTAGAATGGCTGCTCCACATTAACATGAAGGTTTCAGAACAAAGTAGGCAGGTTTTAGAACCATATCGAACAACACTACCAGAGTAAAGACTCGAGCATTCATGTATCCCGCAGAAACAGATTCAAGTATTGGGCATGAACCGACCAAAGCTTCGAAAAGGTAAACAAGCTTGGTAAGCATAGGCTAACAAACGGAATACAATAGCTGCTCAGTAGAAATGCGAATTGACCACCTAATCGCAGAGGAAAATGACTCTAAATGTGAACCTAGTTTTCATTCATTTATGTACGTGTATTCATTCACCCATTTAGGACCAAAAACTACATGCGGTGCACCACATTTATCCATTTTCTGGCAAAGCTGGATCGGCAATCAGGCCATCTCTATCATGGCCGAATCCCAAGGACCAACCTACAGAATGTATTGAAAGTTTCTCAGTACGCATATACCATTTCTACTCATCTCATATGCCAAAATTCTATGACAGATGTCTCCGTCCCACCCTCCCTCTCTATAAGCGTCAACAGCAGCGAACCAGAGGGAAACCCAGCAGATCCTCGGATTCAAAAGTCGCAAATCGTCCTCGCTCTGACCAACGTCGACTAACTAAATGTTGCTTGTCACCTGATTCTCCCCCCTTGAATCTCAACTCCAGTAAACTCTGTCCAGCAATCAAGTCCCAGGCCCTTTGGGACCAGCCATGTCAGCTTCCTATGTAGCAAAGCCTTGAACAACCACTCTGGAACATCCAACCAGTTACCTGACATAAAGTAGCAATGAGCATATCTCGCTTTCAGCAAGAACAGAAAATCAACTTCTGTCCTTCATGCCAGCATCAAAGGTCCTTGTCGAAAACGCTCACAACCGACCAGCAGTTAGGAAACAAATCGAAGTAACAACCTGATACTTCCTACTCGGTATTTCTGCGCAGGATTTCAAGTTGGGCGGTAAACACCAGCATTAGAGAATGAGTCACATTTGTGCAGGTCCCAATTAAAGACGAGGGCTGTAGAGAAGCTCGAAGTTTGACCCGCATTGTTACGAGCAAACAAATCGTCCAACATAATATCAGCTATCGAGACCCATTCCTCTATTACAAGCTCAACTCCCTGAGAGGAGCCCGGGGCCGAAGGACGATTGAGTCCTGAAGCACAAAATCTGCTTATTAGTATTTCCTATATGCATACAAAGCTTCTATCCAAAACCTCAGGCCCGATCTGGAATGGGGTCACCACTGAAAACAAAAAAATTGGAATACACAAGCCGATGACACGTGAAAAAGATGCTCACTGGAATAGCCAACCGGATTAGACAAGTGAGGATCTTTAATCCCCAGCAGTTATCCTCTGAGGAATCAACCATTGATCCAAGAACTGCTGCTTCATGAATCCCCTATAGCTGCCTGAAAAGCTCAGGCCGCACATCCACTCACGAGCTCCGCTATGTGAAGGTGCAACAACACTTGATTGAAGCTCTAAACCACAGCATTGACAGCTCATATCTAAAACTACATGCCAAGCACCCACCACCAATGCTTGTGCAAGTCCACCAAGGCAGTCAATCAAAGTACACAACCTCTCCAGATTTCAACAAGAACACCCATACCGTTAACAAAGCCTCCAAAACGATCAGCAATACGCTTGAACAAGCATTTGCAGTAGTGGTAGACCAACTTCATAATCACTTCTTTCAATTTTGCAAGACAACCAATTTCTGTAGCTCACAACCTCCTGCAAAACTTTTCACTTCAACCTCCTTCCAAGAAAAGGTTAAAGGAGTCCACTTAACAATATATTTGTCACGTCTTTCTAACCACTTCAGGCCAAATCAAGTATCTCCACCAAAAAAAACCAGGAAACATTTTTTTTTTTTTGGGATTGCTGCCGCGGTTGGGCCTGGTGTAAGGCCTGCCTCTATTTTGAGTATTCTTTCAACCAGGAACTAAAACCTACCAGACAAAGCTCAGAGGAACTCCTTGGACCCGTAAATGTCTCTTCATCAACCCTAAAAACCAAAAGTAATATTTCGATGCCCAAAGGAACCCCAAGCATGCTGAACGCATTCCATTACATACAAATAAATACTTGATGCTCTTTCTAAACATCTCAGGATGTCAAAAGCATGTTTAAGAGCAACATCAACAGTTTTCCTCTTCCCCCCCGAACCCCCCCCCCCCCCCCGCCCGGCCCTGCTCCTAAGAACTGCTAGTGCTTTTGATACGTATCTCCTCTGTGTGTGTGTGAGAGAGAGAGAGATATATTTATTGCATGATCAAGGGTGGAAATCGATTTGAACAAAAAAATACAAACTAAAACTGTTCTATGTTACAAGTAAAGAGTAATGTTGCAACCCAAATAGAAGAAACTGCAACCTAGAGGGTGAACTAAGCCTATCTTACCCACAGATCATCGCACCAAATATTTGTATGATGAAACATGCTAAAGCCAACCAAGCACCAGGTAAACCCTGCCAACGACATTCTCGTCTACGAACTGAGTTTTGATATTGATCTACAAAAAAGTACTGGGACCCTAAACTTGAACTTCAATCTCCAGAGAAAGACGACTTTACTAACACAACATATATCTGCAAAATAATCAACAAGAAATAACAAGAGCATAAAGCTGGTAAAAATTACGCACACACGTTGAAGGCCATAATTTTGCTTTAGCTTTAATAGATAACTACAGCATACATGATCTATCTCAAAGTTCAATAATCAACATAAAACTAACTGTGTTGAGTTGGTACCTTAGTTGCACAAAGTGGGGGCGGGGGCGGGGAGCGTAAGCACCAAGAAGAATCTGAGGTTGGGAGCGGCTTGAATAAATAAATGCGTAAAGAGTATTATCATTTGTTTAGTATAGTTTACATAGACAGCAACAACAAACAAGGAGGCTTTAAGGACTTGAAGAAAGAGAGAAACAAGGAATTGAGTTGAAAAAGGCTTGATTTTTAGATATTCTCTCACTTGTTCCATGCATCTCTATCCAGCTAACGGGATCGAGTTCCCATATTAGCTTGGAACAAGATCCCATGGAGCTCCTAACTTGAGATCGCAAAAGCGAGTTTCCGAGAGAGAAACATCACCATATTAGGAGTTTCCTGCAACTAAGGTTGGTACAAATATTGATCACAAGATATATTTGACATCATAGCATATAATTGGAAATAAGTAGAACTAAGTAACTAGCGAGACAAAGCTTGTACAGATGCTTTTAGCCATTATAAATCATCATTTCAGGTACCTCTTCCTATCATCCGATACAAGGACAAAAAAACAAAAAAAAAGCTAGTATATATGCCTTTCGATGATCATAACATATTTACTTCTACTAATCTATACTTTGTCTTTCAGTTCTCATCTAAGAAAAGAATATTTCAGCTAGTTGAAAGGACCACACCATAACCAATACCACAAGTTTCTAAATATCTCAGGCCATTGTTACTAAAGGGGTGGGCGCACCTAAGGCGCAAAAAGTTCCTGGGTCCTAGACGCAAGGGGCAAGAGTGTGCCTTTTCCAAGCGAGGTGCAAAATAAAAAAAATAGATATTAGAGAGTTTAACCAATAAAATCACATAAAAAAAATTCTGTGCGTGGCAATTTAACGAACTTCGAACGCTAGAAAAAGTTTCAAATCCAATGAGAAGTAGTTAATCCTAAGTGAACACGGCACCGCATCCTCATCATCAGTGAAGGCCAAGACAACAATGCTTTCCTTAAAGGGAATCATAGGCTCCAAGTTTGGTAGAGATTCCTCCTTAATTCCATTTTCTTCGTCTACAAGGTGAATTGAAGGAGCAGATCTACTTGAAAGAGAGCTGCAACTGGCGGCAGGGTACTGGCACAGTGAACAGCAACAAGAGAATAGATTAATTGGGGATTTAAGGTTTAAGTTTTTTTTTGGTTTAGATATTGTTTTATTAAGTCATGAAACAAAGAATTAAAGACAATGAATAGTTGAGATGATGTCACGACTGCAAAAATCAAAGACTTGAGTTTTTGGGCTTTCATTTGCGCCTCCACCGCCACCTTGCGCCTGGGCTCGGAAAGCGCGCGCCTCTCTGAAGGAACTGCACGCTCTCGGTGCCTAGGCGCACATTTGATAACACCGGCTCAGGCAATTGAACTAAACCCTTTGCTTCCGAAATAGTTTCCTACAAAGCCCTTCTCAAAATGACGTTTTTAATTTCTTGAAAGTATTTGCGGTGTTTGGTGATGCACTTAAAATGGTACTAAAATTCATAACATAGTAAACATGGATGATGGGGATCACTACATCCTCAACTTGATTGGCTCTTATAATCGAATGCAACAACGCATAAGGAAGAAAGAGATAAATCAGATACTAGCAGCAAAAGGAACACCACTACAATGTCTAGTTGGGGTGGAAAAGAAAAGACTACTACAAGTATCTTCTTCTTAGAGTGCAATACCAAACTAATTTGTTAGACCAACTCTTCAGTTGGCTTTACATAAGCAACACAGTGCAAGCGCTTGGTATTTCTTA
Source organism: Escallonia rubra (assembly GCA_033065855.1). Lineage (NCBI taxonomy): Eukaryota > Viridiplantae > Streptophyta > Magnoliopsida > Escalloniales > Escalloniaceae > Escallonia > Escallonia rubra. The sequence continues at coordinate 247,496 of JAVXUO010003053.1, forward strand.
TAACTTAAGCCACAATACCATGATACGATCGTCTGCATAATGCAACTACATATTCATCTTAACTCCAATTAATTCATGCACATGTGCCTGATCTCCGTCATTATCATCTGCTACCAATACAATTGGCCTCTGTCCTAACCAAACAAGTTTTGATGTGAGCGATGTACACTGACTGAACAACAGTTCCTAGAAGGTCGCAAAATTAGGCAGATAGAAGTAGAGATTATAGTATAAGGGCTTGAAATTTTGAACCTGAAAACGTGCACACACACACATGAATGAGTGAGTGTGTGTGTGTGAGAGAGAGAGAGAGAGAGAGAGTTGCTGACTCTGGAATTAAAAAGTTCGGATGCGAGCTCTTATCGCCTAGAAACTACTTTAGGTTGAACTTTGCACCGGCCTAAGTTGTTCTTTTAGTTATTAAATGTTATCAAGCAACATATGTTTGATAACGAACATTGAGATCCCAGACATACGACCTATCAAAAAAACAAAAAAAGGAAAAAGAAAGATGAGATCCAAGACAACATCTATGTGCAGGGACTTATTGGATTTGGAAGATGATACTGAAGAACCTAAAGCAACTATCGTTTCAAGTAATCTCAATTCCTACAGTCACTATGTCATCTACAGTCTAAATCTTATGCTTTTGTAAGTTTGCAGGTTTGCTCTAATGCTTAAGCAAGAGCTAGCCAATTTCACTAAAACCTCCATCTAGAAAATGCCTAGAATATGTAAATTGGGTCATAACTTATATAGTTCAATGCGTGCATAGAACCATGCAAAGAGCCATGTTATAACAGAATAGTTGTAAACAGATAAAAAACCAGTCTTTTTTTTTTTTTTTGGGTGAAAGTCAATTGTATTGATCTCAAAAATGTATTTACAGATCTCAAAAACCAGTCTTATCTAAAACCATATCAAAGAAAAAAGTCAGAAGACATTGTTCTACTTCTAGCCAAGCTAGCATTGAACGAGATAATTATAAAAGCAACTAGGACATGTCCTAACTAATAAAGCTACACACGAAATAGAACTTTAGGATAAACTTATGATCCTCCCACAAGTAAATCAGCAGAAGGCACCTGCTACCATTCTCAACGGATTACACTATAGAAATGAGGTAAATAGTGTGCACCAAATAGACTATCAATATTAGTCTCCAACTCTGATAACAGAAAGACCCACAATGCATTATTTTCGTCAAGTGATGCCTGGAAAGTAAATATATACTAAAGAAGATTACAAGAACTTCTCGAATGTTTAATGAGTATCTCCAGAAACGGGGAAAAAAAAAAAAAACACCCTCTTTAGCAGTGCATTAGAGGGGGAACAGGGAGTGGGGTTGGGGGTGGGATTGGGAACAGGGCAGCATAATAGAAGCGAACCTGCAATTTTCTAATAGCAAAGCAAATCAGTTAACAACAGTTACGAATCCAGAATGCAGGTGCCAAGTACAAAAGGAATCTAGCATTTTGCTTCATTGAATGTTGGTATCTCACACCATTGAGACTACGATAAAAGGCATGTTGTTTATCAAGTGATAAGAGAATCATTTGCATGGTAGCTAGTACCATCCACTTTGGAGTCAAAGCTTTTCCCTTTTTTTTCCTTCTAAAATATGGTGGACTAAAATGACATTTAAGTTGCAACATGAGTCAGCAAAAGGTTAGTTCTGAACAATCATAGAGTGCAAATTTTGTGTAACCAACTGCAGAGACCACATGTTCCACAACAGTATCGATACTCCTATTATGGGAAAGTCATCCCATAGCTATGGAGCAAGGTTCCCGAAGTACCAGCACCAGCTGCGTATCTGGTAAGGATGCAGCTGTGTGCGTGTCAAAAGTTATTTATTTCAAATTATTTTCTGAAATTCAGGTGCAGCAGGGACACGGATGAAATATGTACCAACTACTTAAAAGGTCGAAGTATAATAGTGAAAGAGTTTCTGGGGGATGTAAATATAGTATTACTTTCCATATACTTAATTACAACTAAAAACAAACTACAAAAGAACGCAGAAGGAAAATGCAAAGAGCATAGGGCTATTTATTTCTTTCATGACGTAAAGCTTTGATGTTCTTCAACTTTGCTTCTTTTAAAACATTGATGCTACTTGAACTATTTCTATTTCTCTATCGCGTACAACTTTTTAAGATTCATAAGTGTGCATACTTCTGTTTACATATTTATAGGTATACACAGATAATCGATATATCCCCGCTGCATCGATATCCTGTTTTTCTATAATATCACGTATCCACGTAACCGCGTACCTGCACCTGAGGAGGCTAGCTTTTTTATAGTTTTTCCTGGAAGCTTATATAAAAGCATAGCACTTTGACGTTTGAAAGCTTTTGCTACAGTTATGCCCAATGACCAGGGGCATAACAAAGGCGTGCTTCTTATATGTCACATAAATATACAACATGATATAAAAGACACAAAGCTTTCGTGAATACTTTACACCCATTATTAGTTCTATTCTTTAGTATGTGATGGTTTTCAACAATTTCTTGATGATCGATGTGCTAAGTGTTGATCTTTTTATCTGAAAGTTTTGTATGATTAAGTCAATGATATGAAATTCACATTAAAGTTTTGTACGATTAAGTCAATTACATTAAATTCAGATTAAAGTTTCATGATTCACTATAAAAGGTCAAGATGTTCATGAATTTTATATTTTATCCATCTGCTCTTCAGTCAGCTTTACTAGTTTAAATTCAGTTTCTGATGAATAGTTGCCTTTTTGACATACAATGTACAACTAGATCAATTTTGGCACAAGGTAAAAAGTCAAATGGCTTACTACTCCTGCCTAATGCTTCAAGTTACACTTACAACTTTCCACACTTGCTGCTTCTCTAAGTGTGCTTGCAATTTGCAGCAGCTACATACGGTGCACATTGCAATCGTAAATTAACTGAAACTTCCGAGAATGCCAGACAATGGTCTTCTACTAGGTGATACCTTAACATCGAATTCAATGATGCCTTTGTACGGACAAGTGACAGGACCATATATGTAACTTGATAGGCTCACAAGATGCATGGAATCATATCAATTAGAAAAGAACAGCATGTACCAAAATATCTGATCCTATGATTCCATCAGACTATCTAAACATGTCTTTGACATTTCTAGCATGTCCATACAAACTACAAATGATGAACACCATGATTTAATCATCAACATTCAAATCAAATAAACAGAAGCCATTTCTTACAGTATCTGCTTTACATTGATACAACAAACAGCAAATCTACAATCATAACAGAATCTGAGAATATCCAATAACTAAAACCAAGGAATTCCTCAATCCGTTTATTATTCCAACTAAAAAAATACGCTACCAACAACTACAGAAACAGAATATTCAAACACCACTTTGAATGTTTTTCCCCTTTGCACATCATCATCATCATTTCATACACAAAAGAAGATTACAAAGATAAAACTATCTCACCAGAGTCTCATACGTCCAGATTCTCCATCTGAATGCTGCTCTTGAGAGGCACATACTCTCCAAGATACCCACCAAGGTGATCATACAAAGCACTCTTATCAATTCCTTGATTATGATAGCTCTTGCACACGTAGTAAAAAACACTCTGCACCAACAACCCCACCAAATTCACAATAACCAAAACACCCACCAAAAACCCACCAACAACAATCCTCGAAAAAACCGAGTAATACCCCCCACCATGTACCACAACCGTGCTAAACACAGCGTTGATCGCCCCGCAGATGACAAGATACCCGAAAACGAGCACCCCCGCCATCCGGGTTCGACCCTTCAACAACTCAAAGCTCTTCCTCATCGCCGCAATTCCATAAACTGGCTCTAGCACGGATACCACGCTGGACAAGTGCCACAAGGCGGTAATATAAACGTGCACCACGAGAAACATGAAGAACAGAACGATCATCGCAAAAACGAACAGCAATGCGTTGTCGGTATCAACAGCGATCAATAGAAGCACTAGGAACAACAAAAATACCAGATTGTAAGTGACCATTGACAGGATTACCCACAAGAAGGTGATGAAGAGGCGCTTGAAGACGGACGGGATCGCGGCGAGGGTGGCAGCGAAGGAGACGGGCTTGGCGGTGTAGAGGGAGGCGGCAGTGAAGACGACGGCGGCCGTTGAGAGGAGAGAGAAGGCGAAGAGGAAGATGAGGTACGCAAACTGGAAGAAAAGGAGCTTGGTCCATTGATTGGAGTGAGACCCATGTGGGTACTGCTGGATTTGGGCCAGAAGGGGGGCCGTGAAGAGGGAGTGGGCTAGGATGGCGAAGGATAGAGGGAAGATGAGGGTTAGGGTTATGAGGTAGAAGGTCTTTGGGGAGTGCTTGGGGATGGAGATTGATTCCTTGAGGATGTCCGTGGTGGTGAGGAACTGGAGCTCTTCTGGTGGGAGATCCATGGGAGGGGAATGTGTGTGTGTGTGTGTGTTTGCACACTGGAGTGTGTGTAAAGATAGATGATTTTTGGGATCTGAGATAGGGCTGGTTGAGAGGAGAGAAGGGTGTGGGCCGACTCACCGGCAATTGCACATGTCTAGTCAGCTTTGTAGCAGTGGAGTTCTTCTATGCCTCCGTGGGGAAGTGTTGCCAAAATTAATGAGCTTTCTAGATTTTTTAAGTAGCAACTTCTATTACCGGTTTAGATTTGAATTTACATTATCACTATTATCTCGTTGACCTTGTCTTAAAATACTTTTAGAAATCTTGATTTTAAACATTGCATGCGCTCTATTATGACTAATTTTTTTAATAATTGACATTTAGTAAGTTAGACTAGTTTTAATCTCGTGCGTTTCGCTTGAAAGCACTCTATCCGAACCAACGTGATGTTTGATAAACAAAAAGAAAAATGAATACAGAATAACGATAAATTGACACAATATATCGATTACATACGAATTAATTTGAACCCGAATATGGAACCTATATGACGAAGAGACAATATAAATATAAATAGAACATATCATGTCCAAAATTTCAGAGGGCTCAATAAAACACTGATTTGAGTTGTTAAAAATGTATGTGCATCAAAATAACATAAAAGTGAAATAGAAGTAAGATATATTATCCCAAGAGATTATGTGTATGCGCGTGTGTAGATTAAGAACAAAGTGCAGATCATGCTACATACAAAGAAAAGTCTTTGATGTATATTTGGTCAATCATCTGACCAAAAGAACAAAAGCCATTTCATATAGGAGCCGCTTTGCAAGAACACCAAACGAAGCAGATTTAGATTAGGATATGACAGAGTTGTAGGGATATATAAAGCATACATTTACTTAGTTATTGTTTGATGGACAAAGAATTGTAATTGTCATTGTTTGAGTACTCAAGTCCTAAACACAAATTTACCTTAGTTAGAAAATTGAAAGAGTATGATTGTTAATAGCAATACAATAAAAAGCAATTACAATTAGAACCACCATGTTGGGATTTTCTTTAACCAAATTTACGATCGACTCTAAAGAGATTTGATCCCTTCCACCACCACTTTTAAAACATAAATCTAAACTAAATCTGCCCAAATAGGAACCAAGGAGGCTTAAGCTAAAT
>JAVXUO010000231.1:0-54354 GCA_033065855.1 Escallonia rubra
ACAATGAGCTTTAAGCTGGCTTTAGCAAAATAAGCTTTAAGCTGGCTTTAGCAAAATTAGCCTTAAGCTGCGCATGGAGTTTGCATGAAGTGTAGCAAAATCAGTTAAAATGTGGCAAAACGACTGAAAAGTAAGCGTTTTAATGAAAGATGCTAACCCTTAAAAAACTAACTGCTGCCTGGTCAAAGTCGAGCTTGACCATCATTTTGGTGATGAGTTCTCAGATTTGGAAGTATAAGGTGTTAGGTGCAAAAATTTAGAGTACGATGTGCAGAGTGCAAAATTAATCACCCAAAGTTTTAGGTGCTAGCTAGTTGGAATTAATCCTCAGGACCATGATCGATTTTTATACCTGGTAGGCTATGAGTATGGTTTTGTATTTGACACTACTTTACCATATCCTCCTTCCACTTTGCCTTATCCTAAAAATGCTTTCAGTCGAGAAAGATTTCACTACTAGGATGTATATACAAAAGGATAAAGGCAAGATTCTGAGATACGCACAAGTTCTAACTACTACGTGTAGAAGTTTAAAATATACATATAGCAAGTATTGCAATGTATACCTTCCTTATTGTGTACTATGGATTAAAAACAATAGAATTTGATAAATGTTTTTATTCTATGTTCAGAAATGGAGATATGATATAATATGGTTATACATTGATGATATGTTAATCTTTGACACCGATATCGTTGAGATATAAATCCCACATCTATATGTATAAGCATTGTGGGCGTCTTTCCTCAAGCCAACTGGTTTTGAGTCATGGCTGGATGCCTTTGCATGGCGAGATAGGATGAGGTAGGCTGTTCAAAAGGCAGTGTTGAAGGACTCTCAAATCAATGAAAGAACAGGTCAAGTAAGGTTGGACTTCTCGATTGACAGTTCCTCATATGAGGTGATTTTAAGTCTCAATCCGAGTAAAGCGGGTGATACCATGATAAAGTAGCAAATTTTTATTTTTATTTTTATAAGCAAGTTCATTTCATGAAAGCAAAGAACCGGGATCATACAACAAGTGTCTAGTTCCCCTCATCATCCATTAACAAAAGGAGATAGTGGATGGAGGATGTAGGAACTACACCCACAAAAAGATTGGAATCTGCCCATTTAGCCAGGGTATGGGCCAACCTATTTACATATCTATTTACTTTTACAAAACACCAGCAAGTTAACGATTTCAGCTTCTCTCTTGCATCTTCAATGGTTGCATAACATCTCCGATTCGGCTTTGCATCGATATCATTAAACCAGTTAACCACAGTTTGGGCATCTCCCTCAAAGATAATATGAGTGAACTTGTATCACATAGCCACCTCAATAGCAAAAAGGGCTGCCAAAGCCTCTGAATGTTCTGGGTCCGAAACCATATTTGCGTTAACATGAGCAGCTAGAATGATACCCAAATGATTTGTGATTATAACCGCTTGAATAGACTTATTTTCCCAGACCGCCGCATCAAAATTGATCTTGATCCAGAAAGGGGGTGGGCTGTTCCAACTATGCAAATCCATAGTAACACTTTCATTCAGATTCATCGCCTCACAGTGGTGGTTAAAGTTCTTCAGGACAGTCTTTGCCACTTCATTAGCATTAATCGTAGTTTGTTGAAACACTTTACGATTTCTACTCATCCAGATCTGTTCCATGATAATACTTGCAAACAAAGTGTACCTATGACTTAGGTTTATAGTCTGCATACCTGGAAATTGAGGTGTAAGAACTTCCTTCAGCCATTTAATCATCATAAATTCTGAAGCATTCGAGTTTGGAACAGGAGGCCGGAAATTTTCCGGAGAGATCATCCACAGTGCTCGCGCCAAAGGGCAATGGTAGAACATATGAATTAAAGACTCTTGCTCCGAGCTGCAAAGGGGGCATTCCGTTTCAATATGTGGTTTATACACTTGGATTCTGCTTTTAGTTGGCAGAATGTTCCAAGCAATACGCCATGTAAGAAATTTTTGGCGCTCATAGATTCTAACTTTCCAGATAGATTTCCAAATATGGTTGGACGCAAGGAGACTACCATGGAATTTCTGTACATTTTCATTTATATACACTGATTTGCAAGAGAACTTCCCAGACTTAGAAGGAGTCCAGGCTAAAAAATCTTGGGGGCTTGAGGGAGAGATTCTAATCTTTAGAATTTCCCTGATTGTCGCTTCTGAAAATTTCTCCTGCAATTTCAATATATTCCAAGAAAAAGTGGTATGATCAATCAGCTGCGACACTTTAGAATTGCCCACACCATCAGATGAATCCTCCATTCATGCTGTTGAAATCATTATAGATATGAAACCCGCATGAAATCACTGTAGATACGAAACCCGCAGGGAAGGGATGCATGGATCTCTCCTATAATCAATTGATTTTCCATCACCAATAACAAAACAGGCTCCCTTCTTGATAATGTTTATACCCGAGCATATCCCTTTCCATATCCACGATGTAGTCTTTAGAGGGGTGTACTCCAGGAACGGGGTACCCTTAAGATACTTAGCTTCCATAATTCTATTCCAAGACTTCCAAGGTTTATTCAAAACTTCCCAACTCAAGTTCGCAAGAAGGGCTTTATTAAAGTCCTTCATCATTTTAAACCCCATTCCCCCATAACTTTTTGGTATGCACAGAGATGTCCAAGCTTTGGGGGAGAAGAAATATCGCTTAGCTTCATTATGACCCCACCAAAACCTTCTCACAGCCCCATCAATGTTGTCACATATACTGGTAGGAATAGCAAAGGTTGACATGGTGTAGGTAAGAATAGCCATTGCCACAGCCTTGATCAAAGTCCCCCGTCCCGCTTATGACAAGCATTTAGATTTCTATCCAATAAGCCTTTGTTTCACCCTTTCAACAATTGTCTTAAAGAGGTTTCTCTTGCTTTGATTGGTGAAAAAGGCAAGCCCAGGTACTTATCATTAGAAGGTGCAGTCTTAAACTCCACTATTCTGCTCATTTCCCTTTTATCAGGTCCAGACATGTTCTTACTGAAAAATAACATGGATTTGTCGCGATTAACGGTTTGTCCCGACCACTTTTCAAACTTTTTTAGGCATCGAAGGACTGCCTCCGCTTCATTTTTGTTTGCCCTGCAAAATATAAATACATCGTCAGTAAAGAGAAGGTGTGTAATCGATGGGCTTTCGCGACTTGCTTTTATGCCTTTCAGATTTCCCAAATCTTCTTCTTTAAGTAACAGCCGAGTGAGAATTTCAGCTCCCAAAATGAATAGGAAGGGCGACAGGGGGTCTCCCTGCCGGAGACCTCTACTTGGACTGAAATTTTCGAATGGCACTGCATTAATAAGGGTCGAGAAAGAGGCTGTTGTTATACACTGTTCAATCCATTTGATTCAATTTTTCGTAAAACCAAATTTCTTCATGACAATCCATATCAATCTTTATCGCCATCAAGCCTTTCTTCCCTTTCTTTTTCCTCATAGTATGCCACAGTTCTTGCACCAAGATACTGTTATCATTTATCAAACGGTTTGGCACAAAGGCTGCCTGGAGTGGTGAAATCAATTTGTGGAGCAAGGGTCGCAGCCTAGACGCCACAATTTTTGAAATGAGTTTATAGGCAGTGTTGCACAAACTTATGGGCCGGAATTGGGAGACTTTGACTGCATTTTCAGTTTTGGGAATAAGGGCTATATGGGTATGGTTCATCTCTTTAAGGATGTGCCCCGACCTAAAGAAAGATTGAATGCAGTTGATGACGTCTTCTTTGATAGTTTTCCAGTAGATCTTGAAAAAAGGGCATTATCCTCGTCCGATACTCTAGGCTGGATCAATCCTCTAGATTCAAAGGAAGGCTTGGGCTAGAGGTTGTGGCAATCAGCTTGAAGTGATCATTAAAACATTGCCCAATTTGATTCATTTTCGCAATCCATAGCCCTTCATTGCTTTTGACGAAATCGATAGCATTCTTTCGGCGGCGAATGATAGTTGTAAGATGAAAAAATTTGGTGTTCAGATCACAAGCTTGGATTTTCAGATGACGTGATTTTTCAAACCAAATAGATTCCTTATGTTTCAGCTCCTCATCCAATTCATCCTGTAATACTTTTTCCAGGTTCAGGTTTTCTTCGGAAGGAGTATCTTTCTGCAAAAGTTCCAAGGTCTCCAATAACACTTTGATTTTTGTTTGAATGTGACCGAAGTGAGACAAATTCCAGGCTTTGAGCTCTTTTTTGGTATTTTTGATTTTCTGGCACAATCTGAAAGATGATGAGCCTCTAATCTTTATTTTCCAAGCATGGTGAATAACAAGGAAGCTTGCTTTGTCCCGAGTCCGGCATTCTAAGAACTTGAAGGGTTTGGGGACTGAGGAAGTTGTGACAGAAGAATGGGCTTGTGATCAGATTGGTGAGCCGACAAGTGCTTGATCGAAGCATTTGGGAAAAAGGAGACGCCACTGTAGGTTTCCAAAACCTTTGTCAATTCTTTCTTTTATATTTGCCGTGAGTGCCCTCTTGTTGCTCCAAGTAAAAGGATTTCCCGAGAATCCAAGATCAATTAATCCCTTACTATTAATCATAGAGATTAGCCCACCAGAAGAGGAAGAAGCTACAGGGCAACCCCCTTTTTTCTCCGATGAAGTTGCTGATCGCCGGAGGGTGTTGTCGGTCGCCAGTGTGTGTCACATGTGTGTTGGTGGTTGTGTGTGTGAGAGAGAAATAGAGAGAGAGATAGAGGTAAATTTATTTGTTTATGAGGGGTATCAGAGTCTTTTTATTTATTTTATTAACTCTGTTAACTGAAAAACAAAAATGTGTAGCTTAGTGTAATAAAAAAAGATAGTAGGAGCCCTGTGTAGTTTAGGGCAAACCTTAAAGGTGCCGTGTGTAATTTACCCTATAAACATTGAGATAGTCGATGCCATCTCCACTACAAGAAAACATATCTTTAGCGACGGAGTTTTAGCGACGGACATAAATCCGTCGCTAAAAGTCACCCTTAGCGACGGGGCAACCCGTCGCTAAAAGTCCGTCGCTAAAGATTTTTACCGACGGATTTTTCCGTCGGTAAAAATCTTTAGCGACGGGGAAATATCGACGGATTTTCCGTCGCTAAAAGTATTTTTTTTGTATTTTCTCATTTTTCTCTTATTTTTCTTATTTTGGAAATGACGACTATAAATCAATCGAACCCTAATTTTTTCTTTCAGTACCCCGCCGCTCCTTTCTTTCTCCTTTCCTGACCCCCTATCTTCCTCTCTCTCGCAAAGCAGATCGTTGGCCGCCACCCACTGCGCCACCTCTTCTCTTCTCGGTCGCCTCCCACGTCACCTAACTCCGCTACTGCTATCGCCCAAACAGAGCACTCACCGCACGCGCCCAACCAACGCTCCATACCTTCACCACACATCTGCCGCCTCACTCTATCTCCCCCTTCCCTACCACACCAACCTCCGTACGTAACCTGCCGCCGCGCCTCTCTTCCCTTCGTCGTCCTTGCCGCTGCTGCCAAGGACAGGACGCTGCGAAGCCCACAGATCCACGAAGCCCACTCGCCGCCAAGCTTACGCCGCCACAGATCCACGAAGCCCACTTTTTATCCCTAATTGCTTTGTGTTCTTCTTTAGTTCAATACATCTGACATGACTCCCCAATTTTTGCATTATATCTTGCAGTTGGTGTTGACTATTTTTGGTTGAAATTTAACAAGTATTCTTCTTCTATTTATTTTGTTTAGAGTAAAAGGAACTTCGACAACATATGCTCTTTTTTTTCAGGTTGTGATCGACAAAGAGATAAAAGTAGCAGCTGTGGACAGAGAGGTTGATGGTGGCATTATTGAGGCTTTGTGTTTAGACCTACCAGTAAAGTTCTTGATTTATATTCTATTGGTTTGAATGAAAATTGTGATTAAGTTTTTGGGATTTGTACGATGTGATACCGTTATTTTAGTGAACATCTAATTTTGGTAGTTGAATGTTTGTTTAAAGAATTAAATTGTTGTTGTATTGGTTGATTAGTTTTAATTGTATAAAACAGGTTTGGTTTCTAAAAAGTATATAAATCAAATTTTTTTTTTTTAACTTTTGCAATTGAATTTTTAGCGACGAAATTTTGTTGTTAAAAGTCTTTTTGCAAATCAGTAAACATTTTTAGCGACATAAGTAATGTCGCTGAAGACTTTCGTAATGGACTTTTAGCGACGAAAAATTTTGTGGCTAAAAAGTTTTTAAAAGAAATTCAGAAATTAGGAAAAATTTTAAAAATATCTTTAGCGACGGAATTTTTCGTCGTTAAAAGTATTTAATTCCGTCTGTAAAAGTAATTTTTTTCCGACGAGGTACCAAAATCCGTCGCTAATCTTTTAGCAACGGGGTTTTCACCCACGGACTTTTAGCGACGGACAGTCCGTCGCTAAAAGTCTTCACTGACGGATTATCCACTTTTAGCGACGAAAAATTACGTCGCTAAAAGGCCTTATTCTTGTAGTGCTCAATCTCGTCATACCGTCACCCATCCTTCCTAGACATATATAGAAGGAACCTGAGATAACTCAATAGCAAAACTGAATGCAGTGAAACTTCCTAATATAAGAAGAAGAGATCATTCTTCTCAACAAGCCAAATTTCTAAAGTTACTTCTTAATATAACAGTCGTTCCTTAGCAGACACAAAATATGGCCTAGCAATAACCTTCCAAATTATGTGAAAAAAAATTCTAATTAGCCTTCTTGATTAACAAGTTAAAGTTGATGGTGTTTAATTAAAGACCCAAAAATCAGTAAGGGAAAGAACAAGCCTCGGAAAACTTCACTAACAAATCACACACCTAAAGGCAAAAATAAAGCATGTAAAAGAACCTCTCCTCTGCCTTCTCTCTCCCAGCCTTCTCTCTAAACACCCAACCCCACAGAAGTCACCATGGCCGCCCCACCGTGCCTCTGCGCGTGTGGGGCGGCAGCCACTCCGGCGCCTCAGCTTTAGCTTCGTCTTTACGTCTTCTGTGGTGGTATGCTTTAGGAAGTGATCGGTTGGTGGCCGGCGGTACAAGCGGCGGGAAGGCAGTGGCGGGGCGTCTCACCGGAATTTGAACGGAGACGGCAACATCATGGTTTATCTCCGATCTTGGTCGATCTACGTAGATCTCTGTAGATCTGCTCGATCGACGCCTTTTCCAATGTTCGCCGGATGTGGCCGGAATATCACCGGCGGCGACCGAAATATCACCGACGGCGACCGGATCTTCGCCGGGGCTTTTTGACTGTCATTCCAAATGCTCCTTCAGGCTTTCAATTCCGTTTTTATCCGTTTCTTGTGCTTCAGTGGTGGAGGTTCGGGTTGTGGTTGTTTGGTTGGTTGGTCCTTGTAGTAGTAGGAGGGCTCGGGTTCGAGGGGCTTAGCTGTGGTTCTGGGGTTGTTTCTTGGAGTCCCGGGAGTCTTGGGAGGGGGTTGGGGGGGCTAGGGTCTCGCGGGGGGGGGGGGGGTGCAGGGGGAGTTTCTGTTGAGCTTGTAATGGGGGGGTTGCGGGACCCGGGGATGGGGGGATGGGGGGTAGAGATTTGCCTTTGGGTTTTGGGTAATCCGCTCTGGGCAGGGGTTTTTGTTTGTGGGGGGGGGGGGGGCATTGTTTAGGGCTCTATTCTAGGTTCGAGCATCCTATGTGTCTACTTTGGGTAGTTTGGTAAGATGTGGATGAGTTGTGGTCCCTCCGCCTTATATTGTGGCATTTTGGTTCGGATTTATTACGGGTTAGTCGAAGGATGGACATTGCGGTGTTGTAGATCCTGGGAGGTGTGATGGACTCTTAAACAGTGTGCTCACCTTTGTATCGTGCGGTTACCGATTGTCTGCGTTATTGCTACCACTTATAGTGTGTTTTTTTTTTTTTTTTTATGTTCAGTTTTCACCTGTAAATTTGCATGTTACTTTAAGTTGAGTTAAAGTGTAGGATATGCTCTGCTTTAATTCAATTGTAATGTGTATAAATTTATTAGGTTTATTGTTAGTGTCGGCCTTCATGGTCATGTATACTGAGTCACGGAAATGTCGTGACCGATAATGTCTGTAAGCTCTACAACAGAGCGACTGTGTATCTTTAAATTATCAATGCAATTCTCTTATTATAAAAAAAAAAAAAAAAAAAGGCAAAAATATCACTCAAGAAACACTTTCCAATTCTAGTTAGAAGTTGAAGTGGGGAAAATTGTTCTGTAGATGTATAAGTCAAACAGAACACCTGTTGGCATTAATTATGGCTCTTATCTCATAGAGCTGCTTGGTTTTTTTTCTTTTCCCATGTGAATATGTGATGTTTCATAAACTAAAGTTTTGTAGCTTTTGAAAAACATATTGATCAGATGATATGAACAACCAAAAGGTATCCAAAAGTGTTTCACGGTAACCCCAAAAGCTGAAACAGTAGCAGATGTTCTGGTTGTTGAAAATCTGGAGATCCTTGACTCAAATAACTATTTCTCCCGGCCTCCTGAGATTTGCAAAACTTGATCCATTTTTTGTTAGAAACTAGACTTCAATATATAATTATAAATATAGGGAACATGGGCTACAAATCTCTATGCGAAAAGAGATATTTCCTTGAAGTTGAGCTGTTTCCGGTGTTGCAGTATTTTCTAAGAGTTAGGCCGTTCGACTTCCTTGCATTATTGAGGCCACCATGTTCATGCACCGTCAAGACCTTATAAGTCCACCCATTAAATCTGTGAAATCATGTGATTGCACAAAAAGCGTCAATAAGTATCACATGTCAATACACAACATAATATATAAGAGGCATAATAAGATGCATAAGACCATTAATATGGTTCAATAAAAATTGCTCAACAAAAGAGTAAAACACAAAAAAAGGATATGAATGTCTTCATTATGTAGAACTTTTCCATAACAAAACTTCCTTCAACCTCCCTATCTAGTTGCAAAAAAGAATGCCGACTTAAACTCATTGGTAACACTTTTAGCAGAATGTGTAAAAAGTCTTGTTATCAACTTACAATTTACGTTACCAATGCGTTTTAGTAAGCGCAACAAAATGGAGCTACGCTTACGTCTAAAAATGGAGGTTTGGAGCTCGAAATTGGTGCAACTAGAGTTTGCATGGAAGCATAGCACGTGGTGTTGTAAAATGAAAATGATAGACCACCAAAACTCTGGAAGGACAACTTGTGGCCACGCTAGTTGCGCAGGAAAAGATCCCGGGAGTGTAATCAGGAGATTAAAATGACATAGAAAAAATGGACCGCTATAATAAAAGAATGCACTAGGTTCAGTAAGACACAGAAAGTCAAAAAAATTAAATTTACATGTTGTTCATCAAGACTTCACAAAAAAAGAAAAAAACTTAAATATTAGGAAAGTAACTTAACTAGTGCAGGTATATATTCTATTGCAAAATGATCATTTAGTTATATAACGACAATAATTCTTGTATAAAAGCATAACTAATGCACAGAGAGATGTTTAGAACTTAAACAGTAAAACTAATATAAGTAAACTAACTTTAATTTATTCTTGTTTGTTTGTAATCTACAGATTTGAAAGAATGAAGATGGAGGAGGGGAAAAATAAAATTAGCTCTAATAGCTGGTAGCGTAAAATCCAACGAAAAGAAAACCGCAATTCCAATGATACAATGTGGTGACATTTTTGTAATCATGTCAAGGCTGGTTACCGCTTATAATAAGAATATTCAAAAATTTGGGGGTGACTTTGGTGCACCCGGCCCCTACTAGTGGTCCGTCTCTGTTAGGTGTACTTTTGGTATCAGCCAAGCCAACTTTGGAAGCTATTACTAAATTCAAAGTTATAAAATGCAAATATATTCCACTATATATTTTTAGTTGCGCTAGGTATAAAACAGTGCCTCTAATCCAATTGTGACAAAATGTCTAGGTAAGATAGAAACTAAAATTATATTCCATCTTCTTAGAATTTCAACCAAAAAGAAAGTAACCCATAGGTAAATCCAATTGTAAATCAAATGGGCCATTTCTAGGTAAAGTTCTCAAAAGTAAAATAAGTTGTTCGATCATATTCATACAAAAAATGCTCAAAACTTTACAGGCGTGCCAGAGCCTCTAGTCACCTCGTTCACCTGTGGTACAGAACAAAGTAAATGATTAAGGGGCGAGGTCGAGTAGTTCAGTAAGGGAGGAACCAAATAGAGATCGAAAACAAACAATACAGTAATCCAAAGTCACAAGCTGAACCAAATTTTGATGAAACGTGACAAATAATCGACAATCATATAAATAAGATGAAGCAAATAGGCAAAATTATCATTAAGTCATCCAAAGCATCCAAATCGAACACAAACCCGAAGGTGCAAAATGCAATGCCAGTAGTGTAATAGTTGTTGCAAAGAGGGCTATCCAGTCACTAAAACTACATAAGCTACTGAGTCAATAGGTGACTATAAAAGTAGTTAGAGGACAAAAGTTACTAATTCACTAGATGATAATAAAAATAACTACAGAAGCTACTAGATAACTACAAAAATCTTAAAGGACTTCGTTTTAATAGGGGTTGTTCATCTAAATGTTCATAATCATATGCCAAAAAAGGGGGAAAAAAAAGGAATTCTAATAGGTTAAGAATTCATATCTAGCTAGCCAACTAAATCTCATACATGACAAAGCAGCGTTAATGGTGTAAGGTGTAGGTGCGCAATGTAGTTCAAAGACAAAACCTTTCAGCACTAGCCAACATTATTTAAAGATAATTCCGACCAAAAAATAAAGAGATTCAGATAAAGCACAAACTGAATAGTTATAAAAGACTCCCTAGGGATTTCAAAGTATTGCCCAATGTCCAAGTTCATATAAAATAAATGAGAAACAATTAATTTAGAGAAAATCGAATGTGGGCTGATCTGCAAATGCCATAAACAACATATATTTACATGTACTAGTTTTGTACATTGGCCGTTTTTTTTTAAAGCAAACATATGAAGTGTCTCAAAAAACCCAAACTATAGAGTTAAAGAAGACTTTTAGAGGTTTTCAAGATGTGTCTATTGCAAATCGAAGTGTCTGCCAGAAACAACACATCTCTGCACGGACTAGTTTTGTATGATGGCAGTTTTGAAGAAAAAATATGAATGATCTGAGAAAACTAAAAAGTTAAAGTGACTTGCTGAGGTTTTGACAATGATAAAAATCACTAAAAACTAATAAGTAATGAAGATTATACATAAAAACACCACAAGAAAATCCACTTTTAACGATGGAATATTCCCTCGCTAAAAGTGGATAAACCGTCGGTAAAGACTTTTAACGACGGACTGTCCCTTGCCAAATGTCCGTTGTTAAAAACCACGTCGCTAAAAGATTAGCGAGGCAAAATTTTTACTTTTACCGACAGAAATAATTAGTTTTAGCGACGGAATTTTCCGTCGCTATAGGTATTTTCTATACTTTTTCTAATTTTTGAATTTCTCAATAAAAAATCTTTTAGTGACGGAATTTGCGTTGCTAAAAGTCAGTCGCAAAAGTATTTAGCCATATTAATTCCGTCGCTAAAAGTCTCTCTAAATCATTTACCAACAGATTTTTAACGACACAATTCCGTTGCTAATCTATCTCTAAAAATATTTACCAATTTGTAGAAGGACTTTTAGCGACAAAATTCCATTGCTAAAACCTAAAAGGCTGTTTTTTTTTATTATTAATCTTTAAAATGCCAAATCTGTTTTAGACAATTAATTCAAATCAACTAATCCAACAATAATTTAATTATTTAAACTAGCATTCATCTTTACCAAATTCCAAGTAAAATAAATAGGATTTAAGTTAGATGTTTACTGAATATAATGTATAATATATCACATTGTACAATCTTAAAAAAAAACTAAAAAAATTATAAACTAAGGATTTGCTCTGAAGCCTGCAAAAAAAAAAACACATTAAGGTTTATAACTCAGGTAAAAAAAATATTTCATATCGTATAATCCACATTAAGGTTTCTAACTCAGGTAAAAAAGGAACCACATTGATTTGATAATCTCAACCACTCTTTTTGACGATCTTCCACCCACAAGAGCTCACGCAATTTTCGTAATGACAAGGTGAAAGTACATTTTTATCCAAAGAAGAGATTTAAAATGCATAATGGAAATCATGAAGCTATTTAAGGGGTCTGCGGAAAAAAAACATGAGTGCTGATAAAAGCAAGTGAATATGATATGCGAATGACGCAAAAATAATATACAGATAAGTACTATACCCTCCTTTCCCAGTAAGGATGGAAACAGACAATGTCATAAACTGGAGTGATTGTGGACACCAACACAACATTGAGTCCAGTAAACAACAAAAGTGCTGCCATAGGCCGGGTTCTATGAGGCATCTTTTCTTATGTTTGAGCTTCCATCTCTGCAAGAACATGCACATGGTTGAAATGAATCAGATATAAAAAAACAATGTATTAAAGCAATAAATATCATGCTCAAATCACTCCACGAATAGGTAAAAATTAACACAATCAACAAGCAGACATATAATGAAGCCAAAGTTCAAAACAGCCTTAAACCAACATAAAAGTATCTATTGCCAAAGCTATTGGTCCTACAGAAATTTCCTTTGATGAATCTTAATAGAAACATTACCAACTTAAATACAATATCAAGTTGATCTCAACACCATTAAGGGAAAATATGACAACCACAAAGAGCTGAAGTTCACAAGGTTGAGAAATCAATCAATATACGAGTCCCAGCTACCTGAAGCTTTACACAATCACCAAGCAGCCCTAGAATCAAAACCAAACAACATAGCTGATATAACGACGAAACTGACATTTGCTAATCCCATAATCTTTGAAGATAAGGAAATTCTATTGCCAAAGCTACTGGCTACCTAGTGCATACTATCACATACTTAATTTGAAGTTACTTTAATGGTATTTATATAACCACCATTAACAATCTATTAACTCAAGAACAATCACAGCACTATACTTAGGCAAGTCATGAAATATGACATGGATTGGGCGTGGATTGCTACACACTAGAAAATCGATGACTATCAATAAATAGATTAATGACAGTATTTCCCCTCATTAATGAAAGCTATTCATAATCCGAAATAAGCCATTTGTTCATATTAAAACAAATCATCAGAATCCGATAGAGTTCTTTGCGGCATTTTATCAAACACCCAATATTGCATTATAAGGCAAATATATACGAAGTAGCATGAAGTGAATTTTTAGTAACAAACCCAGAAATTAAGCACAAAACTTTGGACATTTAAATGCATGTTTGTACAGAGAGACTAATGACCCGGAGTACGAGGGTGCGGTCAGTGCTAGAGCCAGAAAAATATCTTAAGGTGTGCACCAAATGCATAAGAGATAAATATCTTAAGGTGAGTAATGAATGAAATATTGGCCACTTGAGCTGGAAAAATAGAAAACAAATACGAGAATACATATTTGAATGTACAAATAAATTGACTAATCAAGAAATACCTGCACGATCACTGATCAAGCACATCAACGAAGGAGACCTCGATTCATTAACATCTTCAAAGGCAAAGTATACCGAAGACAAATAATATCAATTAATGATCCCTAACCACAACAAGAAAGCTAGAATCACTTACAACAGCAAAAAGTAAAAACTATTACATTTTATGGATTTGATTGAATGAGAAGTCTAGGGCGTAGGGATATGATGTAGATTGAATAACTTATGGAGGTGCTGAGAATGGAAGTTAGATCTCAGGGTTTAGATCTCGTAGAGTACAAGCCTTACTTGATATAGAGACTGCTTGTTACTCTGGTAGATCGCAGGCTTGAAGTTAAACATGTTAATATAAGGTCATTGCGCATATATGATTTGTCATAATATCAAAGTAGCACAGTGGAATCGCGGTGGACTAGAAATTGATTTCAGTTGTTTCGGATGCTTTACAGTTTGATACGAGTACTTTAATTTAGAGTGTTTTGTTTGCTGGTTAAGTATGCAATGCTTTGAGAAATGATAGAGGTCAGAAGTTATCAACAATTTTGATAAAGTTACTTGTGAAGTTCGAGATAGCTAATTCAGAGGAAGGAGATTTATGAGAGGGCGAGAATGTAATACCCCGAACCTGAAGAGAATAATTTAAAATATGCAATACACTTTTAGCAAAATTTAATTAATTACCAATTTTTTTTTTTTTTTACAGATGATTAAAGGATTGGGCTCATGAGTATAATGTTATAGAAAAGTTTAGTGGGCTTTTAAGTGCGGTGCTCAATTTGGATTTATCATAGTTCACTTTTATTTTTGGGCAGCCCAAGTAAGTAAATAAAGATATAAGCTAGAAATCTACAAGGATTATATAACTCGTGTTACAAAAAGGAATTCTGATGGGGGTGGCTGAGGTAGTCACAATAAAGAGAAGCACAAAGAAAGTGAGGGAAAGAGACTAGGGTTTGGAGAAAAAGGAAGAAGTAAAAGATTTGTTGTTAAGGTAATTGTTCTTGAACTGTTTAGTTAGAACTCTGATTTTGTAGAATATGTTTCAATATTGCACTCTCAGAATCATATTTTGAAATTTCAAACGTAGATCACTAGGGTCATGAATTACATTATAACTTGTGTACTTCTCTGGTAATTAAGTTTACTACCCTTACTCGATAGAAATTAAAAAAAGGGTAAAAACTAGGACTTTTTAAGGAATTTTTGAGAAGCGATAAGTATCTGTACCCTCTGAATAATTTTCCAAAGTTGTTACTCTAGCTTTATGAGGTAAATTGGGAACACATATTTTATGTACTCTCACAGGTAAGTATTTACAAAATAACAAAATAACGTGTTTTACTGACGATTTATGGGAGGTTTGATATTAAACCTTGATGGTTTTAGCAATTAAAATATCTGTTTCTAAGAGATTAAATTCAGTTTGGTGAGTTCTTATGCTTAATTTGAGTTGATATTATTAAGTACGATAAGATTCATTCTGCTCTAAAATAAAGGAACCTATTTAAGAAATTATGTTTGCAGAACTCAAGGTAAGGGAAAAGTTCATTCCTCTCATTGGTTTTGAACAATTGTATCACTGGTCGTCCCCAGCTTTGTGTTTCCACTCTGATATTCGTTTGTGCTCTTAGAAGAATTATGGCACATGTTGACGTGATGTTTGACGTGATGTCTGTTGTACTCCGACTTTGGAATGCTTTATTAGCCCCTTAGCTTTGAGTGTTGGTCATAAGGCTACTACGAACTTGCCGTTATAACTAGATGAATTTGGCTGTTGGGCTAAGATTGTTACAAATCATGCCACATGATGTTTTGAGCTATGTGTATACATTGATCATGAGCCTTTGATTGTATAGCCTTTCGTATTTTTCAACTATAAAGTTGTTCCTATCTAGTTATTATTCTTATTTTCTGCCGTTCGCTCGTCGCTTCTAGGTGTTTTCCCTGCTGGGCACGCTATTTGAGCTCACACCCTGCCCCCCTTCTTCCCCATAGGTTGACAGAGATTCTAATTAGTTGCTCATTCATGACGTTGTTTGGTGAATGCTCAAGAGGCTCAAGAGTTTATCTATTTTTCTAGTCCAGTAGCTAGCTGCAGACTTTTGGATTTTCTAAGGTCTGAGAATTTCAGTCATGGATTTGTTCCCTTGGATACCTTTGTTAACTTGATATGGGAGGACATTTAGTTACTGTGTTTTACCTTTAATAGGTTATTTAGCAGTTGTGTGGATAGTTGGTGATGTGGGCGTTTGGGACGTTATGTGTTGCATTTAAGAGACTGGAAGACCAAAAATTAAAAAGTGAACGAAAAATTACCATTTTACTTATTCCAATCAAAGTGAATGTAGTTCATGATTTCTTAGGACAATAGTACATATCTTAATCATGTTCATTGCTGACCATGATTTTTGAGAGTAATATTCCATATATCTCAAATGTAAAAGGAGTAACTAATGTGATTATTATGCCCTCGATCCACATCCCCCGCATTTGCAAAAATGAGATCCTATTGATGAGTGCCTCCTGAATGCTTGTAGGATTCAAGTCAGGGCATTCGCTAACTTTTTGGTGCCCTCTTCTGAAATCATCTTCAATCTATTGCAAGCGTCAAGTAGTTTTGTTCCATTTTGTTCTCGTTTTCTTATCTGGTAAAATCCAAAACCAAAAAGCCCAGTTAGTACGGACAATATGAAGAAATTCTAATCACTATAATTTATACGAATAAGTAATGTAAATATCAGTGATGAGTGTATACCATGTGGTTGCTTTGGTTCCTCACAGTCGTTAAGGAATGCAAGATGTGCTTCCCTTAAGAACTTTTCAACGTATTGCTTTTCTGCTTGTTTGATGCTACTTGGGTGTTTTGGCTCACCGGGGCTACCATTTGGCTGCTTGGGGGGTTCCGCAAACATGTTAAGGAGTGCTAGATGTGCTTCCTTTAGAAACTCTTCAACACATTGTGTCTTTGCTTGTTCACTAGGGTTGCCATGACTCATCAACATGTCCTTCCTCTTAAATGACTTTTGTTCCTCCATGTTACCGTCTCAAATTTACAAGAAACAGTTAATAATGAGAATGACAAGAAATTATAGTTTAGTAGTAAGAACAATTCATGTTAATAGAAATGTTTAGCAGCATATACCATTTGGTTTCTGTGGTTCCTCATCATCTCTGGTAAGGAGTGCAAGATGTGCTTCCTTTAGAAACTTCTCCACGCGTTGCTTCTCTTCTTCTTTGCCACTAGTTGAGTAACTCGGTTCACTAGGGCTACCATCTCTGTTAAGGAGTGCAACGTGTGCTTCCTTTAGAAACTTTTCTACATATTGTTTCTCGACTTCTTTGCCACTAGTTGAGTAACTCGGTTCACTAGGTGTACCGTAAATCGCCAAAATCTCCTTCCTCGTAAATGACTTTTGTTCCTCGGTGGTGAAGTCTCGATGCTGAAATTTTTTAGAATTAATAACCATAACTCTAACAACAATAATTTTCAAAGGAATACATTATGATTGCAAGAGAAACAAGAAATACGATTTACTAATATCAACGTAATCCCTCGATAAGTTTTTAAAACAAGGCTGCAATGGCATCCAATGCTCGAAGAAAGTAAACAAGATGTGCGATTGTTTTACCGTTCTTAAGTAATCAAAACTGAAATTGTCGGATCTACACAAGTACACAGTGCTTTGACTCAAAAGCTGTCCCTCAAAAAGTCATGTTAGCAAAAGCCATCGCTTACCTTATTTTTAACCTCTCCAACATTCTTTGATGGCGTTGACTAAAAACATGAAGCACGCTACGCTACGGTGAATCGAAAACCTACATGATATAGAATCTTTCGACAAATCTGGTGTGGACAAGCACAATTGTCACATAACACGCATGTGCGTGAGTGAGTGTCTTTAAACTACAAACTAAGGCCAATCATTCAATTTTTTATTTCCATATTTTGTCACGATTCAAAGCAAATATTTTCTTTTTATTCGTTGGGTGTTAAAAAAAAAATGACCCAAATGGTAGAAAAAAGTGAAAATACCTTAGAAGTCTTCCTGCTTTTCTGACGAAACTTACTTTGTGTCTGAATAAAGCCAAAAAACCTCACAAATCATCCATTTCTTCCTAACCTCTAACACCATCACATCATACTCTCTATGTCTCTCTTTGTGCGTGTACGTGCATGTGTGTGTGTGTACCAGCATCACCCTGGCACATCAATGACCACTTCCAAAGCCAGCACGAAGAACCATGCCTTGCCGTCATGCCACCACGGTGAACCACGCCCCGCCACCATGCCACCACGAAAAAGCACGCCCCGTCGATGTGCCACCATGAATAACCACGCCTCACGACCGTAGCTACCATGGCCACCACTAACCTCCTCCAATCTCATCTCGTCCGACCCAATCATGACCCACACAGTCACCGTAAATTTATCTTAGCACCACTACCTCCATCACCACTCGTCGCATCACCTACGACTAGTGATCTAATCCAAACCCACCCATAACTGCTATCGCTCGCTTCCTCCATCAACAACCATTACTTCCGCACCATCAAATCATCAGAGACACTTGATCCCCACTCAGGACTGCACCAGAAACCTCACTATGCTACCATAACCACCAATTTGTGGGGGCTGATGAGTATAGATGGTGGTGGTTGGCTTGGACGACTGAGATTAATTTGGTACCTAGTGAAAAAGCACGGTTGAGATAATTTTGAAACTCGGGCTGAATCTGACGGCAAACCTAAGTAGTTTTCCCCCTTTGCGTCAGACGTAAAAAATAAGAAGACAATTTAAGGACATTTCGGTAAACCACAGCATGAACAATAGGCTATTTTTAGAAAAATGGGAAATTTTTTGCGCAAAAACATGTGAATGAAAACATGTCCATTCTCAAAGCGGATATTAGTAACGGTGGAAGAATTCAAGATTATGTGAAAAAAGCAACAACATTGAATTCTTTTTGAAAAAATATAAGCGAACAAGATTAGGTTTTCGTTTTCAAAACAAAAACAAAGAACATCACAACAAGAATTGAAAGCAAAAAATGAGCAGCCTAAACATACGGGACCTTAAGTTTCTATGCATCTAAAACTTAACTTGTATGTGTACTTGCAAACACATCATCTACCTCGTTTTATAGGGAAAACAGAAAAAAAAAAAACTTTACTTTGAAGTGTCTAGATATAACCATCTATAGAGAAAGTGATTAGATCCAACCCCCTGACGATCTGATGCGGAAGAAAACGCAACAACCTCAAGGAATAACTTTGCATTTTTAATTTCTTGGGAGCAAAAGAATTATGTCTTAAACATGACATTCATTTAAACAACATGAAATCTAGAAGGCAAAATTCTCACATGATCGTTGGATCTAACCTTATTCTTCAATGGGTCATGTACAATTTCTCTAGTTGCCATCTTGCTTTGTAGGGAACCTCAAAGAGGAAAAAAATATAGGAAGGGGAAGGGAGAGCAAAGACGGGAAAAGAGTAAGTTTTGAAGTCAAGAGCTTACAACCCAAGGCTTAAATAGAGAAAGAAAGCGTTGAGCACCCCACTAATTACATGATAGAGGACTCACCATCATAAATTACCTCTGGGCAGAATTTCAAAATAATGGTAAGACTACTAACATTGCAAATGTGGAAGAAAAAACGAACTGAAATCACTCAAGGGAATTTCTTTTTTTTGATGTGTTAGAGTCTACCAAGCTACAAATTTTCTTTCCAATTCAAGAACATGTAATGTCTAAATTTTTTATAATTTAATACGATCAATATTTAGAAAATCACACACACACACACACATATATATATACACACACGCGCGCGCGCGCACACACACATATTATGTCTATCATTTCTTTAAAAATTGTTAATTTCTCTCAAAATCTGGGTGTGTCACCCGGGAACGTGCTTACTAATATTTTTTATTTATTTTTTTATTCAGAAACTTATGAATGATGGGGCGTGCCTTTTTTTATACACATAATATCCTAGTCTATTCTACAAATAAGTAGTACGTTACAACTACTTTCACTGGTGAAAAATGTGTAAAGGTCATAGAGTCAAATCTCAAAGTTTCTACGTTCTTTCCACTTTGTAATCATATGTAAGATTACGGAAATTGGGAACACTCATTGGCACTATATCCTATTCTGAAGTTGACGTTTTTACCTGAGAATTTGACTGATATAAGCAGTATTACAGCTTATTTTGGAAAAAGTAAGGCCAAAAAACCAAGCTTGGGATTTGCTATTCAGAAAAATAAACTATGTGCTTATGCTGGGTTTCAAAGAAACTTATAATCTTTACGTTTGATAAATCTAGACAATCGATTTGACCTATTTTTTTCTCTGAGGCTCCCTGCATGTCTTAGTCGAGTCGAGGAAAATTTGATTTTGTACATTGAGGATCCCTTCTGCTGTAGTTAAATTTACATATCCCCACCTTTGACTTTAACTTTATATGACCAGAATTGGAAGATAGTAATTAATTTTTTAGAAAACATAGTTATATGGTCCTAATCAGTTTGTAACAGAAATTGCTGAAAGTATTTACCAGAATCATTTATCCGAACGAAAGATTGGGGCTACCTCAAAGAATTTTCATGAATAACTCTTAGATTAGCATGTAATGAATATTGATTCAATTTGATTTTAGTTCCAGTTTGAGTGAGGTCATAAGTAGAAGGATGATTCAGTATTGTATATAGATTGAGGAGAGCATGATTTGTTTTTGTACAGTGATGATGTAATTCTGCTGATTGAATAAATACAAGGACTTTGACAAAAAAAAAAAAAAAACATGTTTTAAAAAGATTGTTTTAAAAGGATTGATAACAGTGGGCTCTAGTGTTCTCTATTACTTTTAGTATACGAATCACTATGGCTCTATTTGCAATTCTCTCCGTGTTGGAAAGCTTACAGAAACAATGATTTGGATGAAAAGAAGTTTGGTGTCTAATAAGCACAGTTTCATTTGCTCTCGAGACAATTTCAATCACACAGAACCTAACAAGATACCTGGACTCATAATCCCACGACTTCATCGAACCAACACCATAGCCCATAGTGATTGCATCGCCAACATTTTTCACTAATTAAATTGGAACACCTACGCGATTCTAGGTTATAACCGTCGTTTCGTGTATGTTATTCGATTCGTCGAGTTTTTCCAGCAGCAGCAGCTCACTGTCTATTTCCTCAACAGTCACATTTGACCACTTGAGAAAGTCGATGTCAACATATTCACCTAAGGATATGTTTTTCACTGATAGTTATGGAATGTGGGTTGGTGAACTGCCTCAAAAAAATGCCGAATTTTTTTAGGACTCGCCATCTTAAATGAGAAAAAATAAGAAAAATCTTAAAATGAATATAAAGTGTCCAAAAGGACGACTAGTCTATCAAATACCGGGAGATGGGTTCGGTGACTATGTTACGTAGGGGGAAGGAGTTAGGCACCCGCCACGCCCTTTCGGTCTTTATTTCATTTTTATTGATTTTTGGCCTTAAAAGCACATAACATGTACACTACAAGAAACTAGAATTTTAGCGACGAAAAATTCCATTGCTAAAAGTCCATATCCAGTCGTAAAATACTTTAGCGATGGATGCCCCGTCGCTAAAAGTCCGTGCGATTAAGCCCATTCACTAAAAGTTTGACGACAGAATGCAAAAAAGACTAACTTTAGCGACGGGGCGATAAATTCATTAGCAACAGAAATTCCATCCCTAAAGATAATTTATGTATTTTAGTTTAATTTTTTTTTCGAAATTCATAATTTTGAAAAATATTTAGTGACAGAGTATATATACTGTCGCTAAAGGTTTTAGCGCCGGAATCCTTGTCGCTAAAAGTCCATGAAAAAAACTAACGGATACTTAACGACGGGGATTCTGTCGCTAAAAGGCCCCAGAGCTAATACCTTTAGCGACGGTATATTCTGTCGCTAAAAGATTTAATACACCCAACTTTTAGCGACAATAAAATATGTCGCTAAAAGTATAATTTAATTTTTTTTTTGTTATTTTAAATACCCAAACCTGTAACTCAAATTCAATCTCAATTCTCTCAATCTACATTAGGGTTAAATGATTGGTGATCCATCAGCAACCGTTTAACCCTAAAACAAAGTATATTTATTCAACAATCAAAACTATATATACTAATTAAGTATAAAATTTATACAAAATTATTCATTCTGGACATGATATATTAGGGAGTGGGAGGAGGATACAAATAAGGGAAGGGAAGGGAGCACAAGTCTAGGAAAGCACAAAAGAGGAAGAGGGGAAGTGCTTAGGGCTTGCCGAGAATGGGATATGGATCCTGCTGATCATTGGTATGTACTGTCATACAGATCTGGCTCAGGATGTCCAGCAGTAGGGTCCTGCTGATCCCTATATGCGTTGATCATTCGGAACACCTCCTCCACAATGTGACGGATATCGGTCGGGTGTAAAAGTCACTCCACGGGTGGTGTCTGCGTCTGTGGAGAGGCAGCTTGGGGTGGGGACGCTCCGATCACGGCACGTGTAGTCATGCTGGGCAGGTCGTGTATGCGCCTTTTCTGCCTATTGACGATCCCCGGTGTATCCAGTCACCGCTTTAATCCCCTGGTACTCGTACCCGTACTTGTGGACGCTGATAGCTGGTCATACTGCTGCCCAGATCCTCTGATATATTCATATGAGGCTTGCAAAATAGTGATTGACATTGAATGCATTAAGGCAACAGACATCAAATACATGGCCGAAATTTTAACATAAACAAATTAATTTTTAACTTACATCGATTTGCCGAAAAATATCTAAAATGAAGTCCCCTGCTTGATGTGCATCGTCCTTATCCTTCTTCCTCACGTGCGTCCGAGTGTACGTCAGAGCACAGACCTCATCCTGCTCCAGGTTCGGGTGTTCAGCCGCATTCCTGTGTCGGACGACGTCGTGAGGCATCGATCCTTTTGTGTACGTAGGATCCCGATCTTGTATGTTCTCCCTCCCACTCTTACTCTTCATCTCACATGCTGGATCAGTGATCCACTGATCAACTATCTGCCCCCATACAGATGGTGAGATCAAATTATGGGGATACCCCTTCCACTCCTCCAACGGGGCATCCTTGGGCAACATCTTCCTCGCCCGCTCCTGTGAATCGTGTAGCCATCGACGATAATTTTTGCCAATATAGGCAAAAAAATGCCTGCCGCCCCAAATGCTTCTGCTCAGGCGACTCAAAGTCGAATCCTTCCTACAACGCACCCAATTACACAATCAGTATGATAAATTTAAATATTAGGTACTAATTGAAAAAATAATAACTGACAAAAAGGAAAATCATACCAGCCACTCCTCCCACAATGCCTCTCTCGTCCCAGCATCCCAGTCTTTCCAGTACAGTCATGGCTCAAAAAATCAGCCCTTCACAAGGACGCCGATCTTTGTCTTTACCGGACACTCCAGGATCTTGATAAATAAATACATTAATATCACTAAATAAGTGAACCGTAATAACTATCAGAATTAAATTGATAAGTACTACATTATGTGATTCTTTACTTACTGCTCTTCCTCGGTGAGAGTATCTCTCTGTTTACGCTGTGGATTGATGCGCACCCCGCATGTCAGGCCACGGCCTCGACGAGATCCTACAAAACATCAAGATTAATACAGTTCAAATATAATTTAAATATAAGTATAACATTACGACTAAACGTCATTATCAGATATACATGAGGTTAAACCCACAAAAGAAGGGGAACCAACATGAGAGTGGGAGGACTCGGCCTGGGGCTGGGGCCCTGCTTATTGGATCCTCGCACTATGTGCCTCGTCATCATCGGGCAACGACGAGGTGGGAGCCACGGGGTGGACACAGCTCGACGTCCACCGGGACCACGAATTGCCCGTAATCTATCCGTAACTGACTTTGTATAAGAGAAGTCCAAAGAAATTAACGTATTAAAATGACAACACAAAACTGGTATCACATGCTTTCGATTACACTAAAACTGCATAAACACCATATGAACCGAGTATACGAGTAAGTTAACATATGTTTAATTGTAGAAACACTATATGAACCGATTATACGAATAAGTGAACATATTATTACGTAGTAATCAAGTGTACGTCACACTGGAAAGATGGCTTTGTTTTGTCGTAACATTAAGTGAAATATTCAAGTTACTTATTACAATGCATGTGACAACAGTACAAATCAATCATCATCTTCATTTTGAGAATCATCATCATCTTCATCTTTAGACTCGTCATCCTCTTTTTCCTGGGACTCGTCGTCCTCTTCATCTTGTAATTCATCCTCTTCGTCAGTAGACTCAAACTCATCATCTTTAACACTTTCAACGTCTTCGGTGTCATCATCTATGACTTCTTCTCCTATATCAGGTGTTGGTTGAAAAGGAAGATCGTCCTCCTTGTTGTTCACCTTAACAGGTGCCAAGACAGGTGCTTGGTTGACTTGAAAGGTGTCTACCTCACTGTCATATGCGACGGGCAATTTCTTGGACTTGATAACAGTATACCAATGAGATTTAAGAATTACGACATCTTTTGAATAAAACACTTGTGCAGCTTGACTAGCAAACAAAAATGGTTTGTCTGATGCAAGTCTTGACTTAACATTGACATCTAGAATCCTTTGTGAGCTAATAAGGATTCCTCTACTTCACGTGATATCAAACCAGGTACACTTGAACAATACCAAACGGTTTTTGCTATATAGATATGTTAGCTCAACAATCTCATCTAGATATCCATAAAAGTCCATGCAATTGTCGTCATAACAGTCGTCATTGACAAAGACTCCATTGTTTTGGGTTTATTTTGTTCGATCATCAACTGTTGTGTTAAACCTAAACCGGTTGATGATATAACCTCCATGACAGGATGCTTGTTTACTAAAGCCCTGAGCTAGTACTTTCAACCAGGAGTCTACTGGTTTGTCGACCAAATGAACCTATTATAAAAGACGGTGAATATTAAGGATAAATCAACATACTAATAAACCGCATATCTATATATAGCACATAGTATATATAGTCTAGTTAAAGACTTACACGTCTTCTGAACTAATCAATAAATTGCGATTTTTTATAAGATTCGAGTCTAGCAGGATCAGTGATTAGAGATTCCGCATCGAACTCATTGCAAATTGATATAATTAACTAGTTGATCGCACATTTTTCAAGCGTTTACAATAATTATTTGAAGACGGTAACTTACTCAACGAATGCTGAAACTTGATCACAATTTAGAAGGGCATATATTGTTGCAACATTATACTCTTCATCGTTAGCTATCGAGTATAGGTTCGTCCGAACGGACTACTTGACTGTTTGAATATTGAAAAATGCCCTTCAAAATTTGTGTTGGCTCCGGGCTCATTTCGGCCTAGTTGATTTAACCTTGTATTAATGTTAGGCCAAAAATAATGGCTACAAAAATTGACAAGCTCTTCCATTATGTAAGCCTCAGAAATTGAGCCCTTAACATGAGCTTTATTGTGGACTTTTTTCTTCAGATGGAATATGAATCTAGAATTTTAACGAATAGAGTTAAGTGGAATATCAATGATAACGGGATTTGCATTATGTGTAAATGAACAACATACACCACAAGATAATATGTATTTTGCGACGGATTTTTAGCGACGGAAGGTATTCCGTCGCTAAAAAGGTCTTTAAGCGACGGAATATGCCGTCGAGTCCATCGTTTAATACTATTACCGACGGAAGCCACCGTCGGTAAAAGTATTTGCAGATGGAATTTTAACGGCAGACTTTTAGCGACGGAATTACCGTCGCTAAATATTTTTTAGAAAATTAGTATTTTTTGAGATTTTTTTAAAATTATTTAAACGACGGAATAAAACCGTCGCTAAAAATTCCGTCGATAAAAGTTTTTATAATAAAACATTCACCGAAGGATTTATAGCGACGGTGTTATTCCGTCGCTAAATATCCTCGATTTAAAAACAGATCTGGTTTTTTTCTCTCTCCCCGTTTCTCTCTCTGAAATTCTTCTCTCACCCACCCACCGCTGTTCTCACCTCCGGCGACCCTTCTCTACGGCGACCCAGCTCCGGCGACACCCCCGTCCCCCACCCGACGCCGCTCCACCAAGCCTTGCACTGTCGTCGTGCCACAAAGCCCTCCACTGTCGCCGCGCCACGAAACCCACCACTGCTGCCGCACCACCAACGTCGCCGCCGTCGTACCCACCTTGAGATTTGTATGTCAATTGCCCTAAATTAATCTTGTAAAACATTCGAAATTGCCCTAAATTATCTGAATTTTTTGTTAATTTGTCTTCAATTTAGGTTACATGCATCTCTTTCCTTTTATTTATGATGTCATTCACTTTGTTGTTCAGACAGATCTTGGCTTATTGAAGAACTTGAACTTTGAGGACTAGGTTCTTCAAAATCAAGTTCAACTGTTAACTGTTCATACAATTACGGACAACAGAAAAATTACCTATACAAGAGATTGTTTGTAAAAGCTTCTATATTATACTAGTTGTTACATAGTTGTGTTGCTAGTAGAAACTAGTGTTTTTGTACCCTCCTGTAGATGCCTTAAGTTTTTTTGCTATTACAAGGTCCAGTTGTTCACTTCGTTCTTATACTTCTATTTATAGTTGCCTGCTTTTTAACAGCTGGGCATCTTCCCATGTTTATTTCATCCGAGAGTTTCTGTATAATTTTCTTCTGCCTTTTTGTGTGCTTTCTGCAAGTTGCTTAGCCTTAATATCCTACAATTGGAGGCTGCAAATTGATCATGCTAGATTGGGAAGTAAATGCAAGTTTTGGTTTTGTGTAGGACAACCCTTTTACAGAAATCGATATCCTGATTTAAATTTGTTATCTCTAATTTTCCTTAATTCTTGACGAGGTAGGGAAGAAAACCATATTTGGTAGTTAGTCCGTAACACCGATATAGATCATGGTGACGATGAAAGGTCATAGATTATGGGCCATTGCATGACATCAGGATAAGAAACCCTTTGTATTGTTTATTCAATTCAACCGACCACTAAAATGAAGTAATTGAACCATAATTGAACCCTAAATTGAAGTAATTGAACCTTAAGTAAACCCTAAATAGAATGCCCTAATCGAATTGAACCCTAAATTAAACTAATTGAACCCCTAATTGAACCCTAAATTGAACAAATCGAACCCTAACTTGAATGCCCCAAATTAACCGAACCCTAAATTGAATGCCCCAAATCAACCGAACCCTAAATTGAACTAATAGAACCCCCTAATTGAACCCTAAATTGAAGTAATTGAACCATAATTAAATCCTAAATTGAATGCCCTAATCGAATCGAACCCTAAATTAAACTAATTGAACCCCTAATTGAATGCCCTGATCCAACCGAACCATAAATTGAAATAATTGAACCCCCTAATTGAACCCTAAATTGAATCAATAGAACCCCCTAATTGAACCCTAAATTGAAGTAATTGAAACCTAATTAAACCCTAAATTGAATGCCCTAATCGAATCGAACCCTAAATTAAACTAATTGAACCCCTAATTGAATGCCCCAAATCAACCGAACCCTAAATTGAATCAATAGAACCCCTAATTGAACCCTAAATTGATGTAATTGAACCCTAATTAAACCCTAAATTGAATGCCCTACTCAAACCGAACCCTAAATTAAACTAATTGAACCCTAAATTGAATGCCCTAATACAATCGAACCCTAAATTGAAATAATTCAAACGCATCGGATATGTTTATTTTGAACAATTTTTTTCTATTTGAACATTGATTATTAGTTTGATAATTTTAGGTTGTTAATTGTGCATTTGAGAATTGTGATTATTGATCGATGATTATTTTAGGTTGTTAATTGATGATTTTAGGTTGTTAATTGATGATTTTAGATTGTTAATTGTACATTGAGCATTTGAGATATTGAGATTATTGACGGAGGATGGGACCCAATTGGATTGAATGTGTGATTTTTGTTATTTTTTTTTTGCATTGAGCATATGGCAATTGCGAATTGAGATACCTGTTGACGGAGGATGGGACCCAATTGGATTGAGATACCTGTTAGTTAGCGCAGACATGGACACCACGTCTGATCGACTGTGTCTGACATTTAAAAAATAAATTAACGTATGCCGATGTGTCTGGAGATGCGTGTCGGTGGGAGTCGAACACGTGTTCGGAGGCGTTGGACACGTGTCCAGAGGCATCCGACACGTGTCGGTATGTGTCGCACACGTGTCCGGAGGTGTCAGACACGTATCGGACACCATATCGACACCCTCTATGAGGTGTCGGAATTGAGGTTGTTGACGAAGGATGGGACCCAATTGGATTGAGATACCTGTTAGCTAGCGCAGACACGAACACCACTTCTGATCGACGGTTCCGACATTTAAAAAACAAATTAACGTATGCCGATGTGTCTAAAGGTGCGTGTCGGTGGGCGTCGGACACGTGTCCGGAGGCGTCGGACACGTCTCCGGAGGCGTCGGACACGTCTCCGGAGGCGTCGGACACGTGTCCGAAACTACCCCTCATTAACATTAATTAGCCATAACATAACCCAATTAAGCCTAATTAGCCCTAATTAGGACTAATCAGCACTACTCAGCACAATTAAACCCTAATTAGGACTAAATAACCCTAATTAGTCCTAATCAATCCTATTTAGCTATAATTATCCGAAACTACCCTTCTAACGGATGAAGAGTATAGTGCTGCAACAATATATGCCCTTCTAAATTGCGATGAAGTTTCGGCATTCGTTGAGTAAGTTAAAGTCTTAATTCACTTACATTGCTGTACATAATTGAAAGTGTGTGTTAAGCGAGTCAACTATATTGGTTTGCAGTGAGTTCGATGCGGAATCTTCAATCACTGATCCCGCTGGACTTGAATCTCATCGGAAATCACAATTTATACAGTGGTTCAAAATCCGTGTAAGATTGTTTAACGAAATTATATTATGTGTTATATACAGTTCTGTGGCCAATTAGTATACTTATTTATCCTTAATTTTTACCCTCATCTACAATAGGTTCAGTCAATGGATAGACCAGTGGCCTCCTGCTTGAAATTACTAGCCGAAAGCCCTAACAAAGAAACATCCTGTTACGGAGGCTATATCATCAACGGGTTTAGGTGTAACGTAAAAGATGATGATCGAACAAAACAAACCCAAAACAGTGGAGTCTTGGTCAACGGCGACTGTTATGCCGAGAATTACATGGACTTTTATGGAGAGCTAGATGAGATTGTTGAGCTAACATATCTGGGTTCCCAAAACTGCCTGGTAATGTTCAAGTATGCGTGGTTCGATGTCACATGCAGTAGAGGAATCCGTGTTAGCTTTTAAGGGATTGTAGATGTCAATGTCAAGTCAAGACTTGCATCAGACGAGCCTTTTGTGTTTGCTAGTCAAGCTGTATAAGTATTTTACGCGGAGGACGTCGCCAATCCCAAATTTCATTGGTATACAACTATCAAGTCCAAGAAATTGCCCGTGACATATGACAGTGAGCTAGACTCCTTTCAAGCCGACCAACCACGTGTCTTGTTCCCTGTTGAGGTCAACAACGAGGAGGACGATCTTGTAGGGGAAGAAGTCGTAGATGATGACGCGGAAGACGTGGAAAGTGTTGGAGATGATGTGACCGAGTCTACTGATGAAGAGGATGAATTTGAAGATGAAGAGGACGAATTTGAAGATGAAGAGGACGACGAGTCCCACGAAGAAGAGGACGACGAGGAAAGTGATGAAGATGATTCGCAAACTGAAAATGATTGACTTGTAATGTTGTAACATCACGGGAAAAATGTAGTAACATTTTAGAACTTGGTGTTTAATGATGTGTTTTTGCACATCTGTTCATATATATATATATATATATATATATATATAGCGCCGATGATGATTTCTGCCAAATTATTGTTTTTAATGTGTTAATGTCTTTGTAATTTATCTATATGAAGTCAGATATGGATAGGATACGGGCTATTCGTGGCCGGGCTGGACGCCGAGCTGCTTCCTCCCTGGTGGGTCCCACCTCGTCATTGCCTACTGATGACGAGGCACAGAGTGATCGCGGACAACAGATGGGGCCCCAGCCCCACCCCAGCCCCAGCTCCAGCCCCAGCCGTCGCCCCAGCCCCAGCTGTCACCCCAGCCCGACGCAGATTCATCCCACACGCGCGTGCATTCTCCATCTTTCGTGGGTTCTACCTCAGGTATAGTTGATAACGGTGTTTAGTACATTTTCCCTAACCTTATATTTAAAGTTTATTTGAACTGTATTAATGTCTGTATTTTGTAGGATCTCGACGAGGCCGTTGTCCGACACACAGAGTACGCATCGACCCCCAGCATAAACAGAGAGTTACGCTCACGCAGGAGGGCCTGTAAGTACTAAAAATATCACCTCATGCCTTATATTTAAAATTTTGGAGTGTTAATTTATATTTGAACTGTATTAATTTATTTATTTACTTCTTTGGCAGGATCCTGGAGAATCAGGCGAGGACAAAGATCGGCGTTCTTGTGAAGGGCCGATTCTTTAAGCCACACCTGTACTGGAAGGACTGGGATGCCGCTGCGAGGGAGGCCCTATGGGAGGAGTGGCTGGTCCGGTGAAGTATTTTTTTCAGCGTTAGTAAATGTTTAATTACAGTTTGTTTTTTGTTGTTAATTTGTGTTATTGAATGCCTTACAGGAGGGGTTTACGTTTGACACGCCTCAGCAGCAGGCACTGGGGCAGCAGGCCTTCTTTGCCTACATCGGCAAGAATTACCGCCGATGGCTTCACGACGCACGAGACCGGGCGAAGAAGCTGCTGCCCGAGGGTGCCCCGATGACGGAGATGACGAGATATCCCCCACATTGGATATCTCACCGTGTATGGGGGGAGATGATAGATCGGTGGGATGCCAAGAGTAAGAGCGGGGCCAAGAACAGACAGAACAGAGATCCGACGCACACGGGGGGGGGGGGGTCGGTGCCAGACGACATCGTCCGACACATGAACGCGGTCGAGCACCCGGATCTGGAGGAGGATGAGGTCATAGCTCTGACCTATAGTCAGACGCACATGCGGAAGAAGGAGAAGGACGAGGCGCACCGGGGGGGCAACTATATTTCAGATATTGCCCGGCGGATTGATGTGAGTCAATTTATTTACGTTGTTAATGTTTTTTCTTTCTATCCTCAATGTCCGTTTCGTTAATTAATGCCCTAAAATATCGTTAAACCACTGTTTTTGCAGGCCTCGTATGAACAACTAAGGGGGTCCGAGCAACAGTCCGGATAGCCATCAGTGTCCACTAGTACGACTGCGAGTACTGGGGGGTTGAAGCGATGGCTGGATATGCCGGAGGTCGTGAATCGGCCGAAAGGCCGCATACGCGGCCTGCCTAGCATGACTGCTCGTGCCGTGATAGGAGCGTCCTCACCCCCTGCTGCCCCTCCACAGACACCGGCTCCTCAGCGTCAGTTGGACGACGAGGAGATCCAGCGCATTGCTACAGTGGTGGTGAGGACGATCAGGGAGCAGAGCACTGCTGGACATGCCGAGCCGGCCCCGGATCAGCAGTATCCAGATCCGGGACTCGGCAACCCCTGATGAGCCCCTTCCCGTGCCCGTTCCTAGCTTCCCCCCCCAGAGCCCGGCTTGTACTCTTCTCCCCTCCCCTAACCGGTTGTATCCGGTTCCCGGCTTGTACATATGAGTCTTTTTTATAATAAATATTTTTTATGATTGATTATATATATTTCTTTCTGTATTGATTATTGCGCGTTGTTGTTGAGAAATGAAAATTGTATTACAGGTCTGGGTAGTTGAAAAATAAAAAACAAATTTAAAAAAAAAATTGACTTTTGGCGACGGATTAATTTCGTCGCTAAAAGTATTCCTACAATCAGTTAATTAGCGACGGAATATTTCGTCGCTAAAATACTTATTTAGCGACGGAATATTCCGTCGCTAAAACATTCATTCCGTCGCTTATTTGACAAAAAAGAAAGTAAATGAAAATTCTAAAAATATAATTAGCGACGGATAATTAAAAATAAATCCGTCGCAAAAAATTACATATTTAGCGACGAATTTCAAAATTCCGTCGCTAAACTATTAGTGACGGCTTTTTATACGAGGGACTTTTAGCGACGGTGAATCCGTCGCTAATTGTTTTAACGACGGAGTTTAAGCTTTTATCGACGGATTTTCCCGTCCCTAAAAGGCTTTTTTCTTGTAGTGATAGAGTTAAAGGACTATCTCTCGAATGGATACATCCACCGATATTACAGAGATCAACCCATCTTAGCTTCATACGCTAAGTGAACATGCAAATGCTCCATTGAATCAAAGAATGATGGTCGGAGGATTTTCTCGAGCTTGCAAATTGTCACTACAATGTTCTTCTTAAACACCTCCATATTGCTCACCCAGATTGTTGAAGAACATATATCTAAAAAAAATGAGATAATCCCGACAAAGTCTCGCATACAACCCTTGGCAACAGTCCCCGGAAGACAATAGGAATGAATCTTTCCATAAATACGTGAGAGTCGTGACTTTGCATACCTTGGAACTTGCACTCCGATAGATTGCAGCAACGAGATATTTTGGATGCATACCCATCTGGAAGCGTCAAATTCTTAACCCACTGACATACCTTCTCCACCTGTTTCTTGTCTAGACAATAAGGTGCTTTGAGAAGTATCGTCCTCCCGCTGATTATCTGAAGATGCAGTTCACGACGTACACCCAACTATTGTAGATCCTTTCTCACTTTAAGGTGATCTTTCGATTTCCCCTTGACATTCATCACTGTGTTGAACACATTATTGAAAAAATTCTTCTCAATGTGCATCACATCCTTGTTGTTTTGAATTATCAATGTCCTCTAGTAGTCTAACTCCCAAAAATACACTGTTTCCTCCAGTTGTGCTATTTTATGTATCCTGGGATCTTCAGATCTGGCACACCCTTGCCGTATGGTATGTCAATATCAAGTGCCTCCAGGTGTGAGAGCACTTCTTCACCAGATGGATAGTCTAGTGTGATAACCTCACGCTCTATTGTCCCGTCGAATTTATCCTTCTGCCTACGGAACTGATGGTCTGGTGGCAAGAGCTTATGGTGACATCCGAACCACGAGGGCTTTCCGCCATGCTTTAACGTACGATCGGGGTTCAAGCCTATACAAGCAGGGCATGCTAACTTTCCATTTGTGCTCCAGCCACACGTCATTCCCAATGCGGGGAAATCGTTTATAGTCCATATCAAAGCAGCCCTAATCTGAAAGTTCTGTTTAATGGATGCATAATAAGTTTGGACTCCATGATCCCATAGCTGTTTGAGCTCATTAATCAACGACCTTAAATACACATCTATGTCCTTATCGGGACTCTTTGGCTCTGGAATAAGAAATGACAAAAACATGTACGGCTTCTTCATGCACATGCCTGATGGAAGGTTGTACGGGACAATAATAACAAGCAATGTGGAGTAAGGCGTTGTAGACTATCCGAAAGGATTGAACCCATCGATTGCCAAACCAACTCTAACATTCCGAACAACCTGAGCAAAGCTTGGATGCCAGCGGTCAGACTCCTTCCACGCTTCTTCATTAGTGGGGTTTGTCAGCACATCGATTTCATTGCTATGAGTCTCACAGTGAGCCCTCATATGTTCAGCCATATTGGAGGAGTGGTACATCTACTAAAGCCTTAGAGTAACCGAAAAATATTGCAATACCTTCTATGCAATGTTTTTCTTCTTCTTTTTGTTCTGGTTATACCTCGAATGATCACATACTGGACAATTTGTCAAGTCCTTATTCTCTTTCCAGAAAAGTACACAATCGTTATTGGACGCATCTATCCGTTCATAGTCCAAACCAAGTTTCATCATCATCCTCTTCACATCATAGTACGACGGGGGCAGCTTTTCACTCTCCATCAATTTTTCCTTGATAAAAGTAACAAACTCGTTAAATCCTTTCTCACTCAGCTCGTGGTCCGATTTCAATTGTATTAACCTACTAACCATAGACAGTCGTGTACGTTTCCTAATTCCATCCTACAATGGCTCTTCGTCGTCTCTCAACAAATCATAAAACTAATGAGCCCTTCGTTCGGCTATTGAGGACTGTCATCGTCGCGGTAGTCGCCCTGGTCAACATTAGCATGCCTAGTATCTATAATCATATCTCGATAATCATACTGTGCATGTCTATTACCCCTCCATTCTCTAATAGGTAGTGGTCATATTGCATTCAAAATAGCACATGTCTATAAAACAATTACCAACTCATGCTTAGTCCTATGTTTACGAAAAATTTGGCAGCACCTCCCCGCATTTCTCTAAGTACACAACATCAATTAGGTGTTCTAACATTCATCTAATCTTGCCTTGCAAGACAAAATAGATGTTAGAACACCAAATCTGTATGCACCTGGAGAAACACTGGAGAAGGTCTACCAAATATCCACGACATCTAACACGGAGCATGAGTTGATACACTGTTTTATAAACACTTAGCTTTTCCAAATTGTCCGAACTGAACATCCAAATGCTCATTACAAAGAATTACTTTGTAATGAGTACCTTTGAATGGGAACTAAGGGTTTTTATTCATGCATGCGTTTAAAAATTGGTAACATATGCAATAATCTTTCTGAAATTTTAAATTTTCGAAAAGATGTAATCCTTAGGTTAATTTGCAAAAACATGTCATAACCAAAATTATTCACTTTAGAATTCGTTGACAACGAGTTGTAACCAACTCGTTGTCGAAGGACTTCACAAAATAACAACGAATATTCCTAATGCGGGAAGTCGAATCACGTTTCTCAATGGAATATGGAGTTTATTTGTGGAGTTAATATTGTCCCACCTGTCATTGAGTCCAAGGTTTACGTATTTACGATGATTAAGGTTAATTAAGAATGTATTAGGGTTTGATTAGGGTTGATTGAGTTCTTTAGGGTTAATCAGGACTATTTAGGGCTCATTAGGGTTTAGTTAGGATTTATCAGGGCTAATTAGGATTTAATTAGAGTAATTGGGGTTTGAATAGGTTAATTAGGGTTTGTCTAGGATTTATCAGGGCAATTATGGTTTAATTAGGTTAATTAGGGGTGATTAGGGTTAATTAGGCTAACTAAGGCTAATTAGAGTTTAAATTAACAGTAAATTAGGGTTAATCAATGTTAATTAGGGCTAATTAATGTTAATCAATGTTAGTTAGGGCTAATTAGGGTTAATTGGAGTTAGTTGGGCTTAATTAGGATTAGTTAGTGTAAACTAGAGTTTAATTAAGAATTAATTAGGGTTAATCAGTTTTAATTAGAGCTAATTAGAGCTGATTAAGGCTAATAAGGGCTAATTCGAGCTGAATAGGGTTAATTAGAGTTAATTGGGTTTAATTAAAATTAATTATTATTAATTAGAATTTAATTAAGAGCTAATTAAGGTTAATTAGAGTTAATGTGTTAATTAGGGGCAATTAGGGCTAGTTTTGGCTAATTAGGGCTAATTCGAGCTATTTAGGGTTATTTCCAGTTAATTGGGTTTAATTAGACTCAATTAGTGTTATTTAGGGTTTAATTACTTAGGGCTAATTGAGCCTAATTAGAGCTAATTACGAGTAATTACCCTAATTGGGTTTAATTAAGAGTAAATTAGGGTTTATTCAAGTTTTATTAGTGTTAATTAAAGTTACAACATGTAACAATGTATAATTAGGGTACAATTACACTATACATTACAACAAATTAACTTCAAATAACCACAATTTGGTTAAAATTAAATTCAAACTCAAACTCAATACTAACCACATTATATTAAATTCAAACTCACATGCATTAAACCACAACTAGGGTAAAATGGACACACGAGTGGTGGTGCAACTGCAACGGCGGTGGTGGCGCTGCAGGGAGGAGCACGGGAGCCGTGGAGGGGCACGACGTCGTGAGGGGCTATCGCCGGAGGAGGGGGGGGGGGGGTGGGTCACCGGAGGGGGAGAGAAAGAAAGGGAAACTGGGTTTTTATAACAGGACTTTTAGAGACGGATCTTTCCTGTTGCTAAAAGTCATAATGTCGTAGATTTTTAGAGACGGAATAAAGGCTAACTTTGGGAGTTTTAGCGACAGACTTTTTAGCGAAGTACACATTCCATCACTAAAAAGTTTCTAAAATATTTAAAACCCATGTGGCCAAAAATAGGAAATATTTTAAAATCTTTTAGCAACGGAATATCCATCGCTAAAACATTGTTGGTAAAAATTCGTCGGTAAAGATTTTTACCGGCGATATACCCCGTCTGTAAAAAAAAATTAGCGACGGAGTTTTACCGACGATTATATCCATCGCTGAAAGTGCCTTTTAGCGATGGATTTGCGTCCGTGCTAAATACCCTTTTTCTTGTAGTGGTAAAACATGTTAAAACTTATCCTAAGTTGAGTTTTACATTTTTGGCTTGAACTTGATATCGGGGGTTGAATTGCCTACGTATCCGGTCGGACTAACCATAATCAAAATTGTCGTAGTTCGACACTGGTCCTATGAGGAGTAATCTACATTTCGAACCTAGACTTTAGACAAAGAAAAGGTAAAAACACTCTTTTTGTAGTTTCAATGTTGATTTTATATTTTTGGCTTGAACTCGACATCGGAGGTCGAATTGCCTACCTATGGAGTCAAACTAACTTATTATCGTAGTTCAACTCTAGTGCTGCTACAAGAAATAATCGACATTTCAAACCTTGACAACGAAAAGGTGAAAAGACTATTTTCGTGATTTTTGTAATGAAATGTGATCACAAGGAGGGGAGACAATTTATATGATTTTCTACCCTAGAAGAGCTAGTAAAGATTACGTCGTGATGTAGCTTGTCTAAACAAATCGGGATGTTCTCCGTATGATTCACGGTGCAAAGAGCAAAGAGACGTTTTAGAGGTTGTTTGAATGGCTAGGATTCTCGATAGAGATAGTAGTATGTTACTTCAAAAAGAAAAGGCACACAAGCTCTAAAGAGAATAAGCTCTTAGAAATTTCAGACCCCCAAAATGAAGGCCAAGACCCCTTTTTATAGTACTCAGGGTTGTAGAATCTGATAAGATTGGCAATGCAAATATGCAAGGCTGGAGATAAGTCAGAATAAGTGATAAAATTACAGATTGACAAAAGTCAACTAGCTGGCTGGTTGGTCAAAAATCAGTCACTTCACCCGATAAATTAAAAATAATTTTCTACAATTTCAAGGCATTATCTGCCCCTAGTTTCGGTAGTAATCTCTGAAATTGTATATGAAATGTTCTAGATTCGGGATTAGTCATTTCCTAACAAAAAAATAAATTTATTCAATCTTTACATCAAGGATAATTCATGGATTATTTTCACAAGTTATCTAGACAAACTATATCAATTAGAATAATCTAGACCATGGACCGGATTGGACACAAATCACTACAAGAAAAATGGCCTCTGCCAGCGGTCGAAAAACGCTGCTATAGCCCAAACGACCGCTGCCATAGCCTATAGCAGCGGTCATACACCGCTACCGCAGGTCGCGCTGCGATAGACATATAGCAGCGGTCAATGTAGTTTTAGCAGCGGTACTCCCGCTTGTATATTTTCTCCTCCATCCATTAATTATGCCCCATATGGCAGCGGCTAATGACCGCCTCCATAGACCTGTGGCAGCATTAGGCTGACCGCTGCTGTAGGTTTTATTTTTTAGAAAAAAAAAAGATTTTCATCCCCAGATATGTTTCTTATCACATGTGAAAAAGATATATGTAAAGTAGTGAAAGTACAACAGCAACTTGATATTCAACATATCAAAATTGTTAGTAAAGTAATATTTTACATCGGACACATCCCTGAACTAAATTACAAGTTTCTCAATCAAAACAACCCATGAACCTTGCTCAGAGACTCTTAAGAGATCGAATGCAGCTCAGAGCTTCCAAGTTCGGGCTTCCAAATCCAATTGCGTACTGACTGACTTGACCTTGAAAATGGGAAAGGAACATGCACATGTATTATAAATAGCTTTAAGAAGATGGGAAGAAAATGTAAATAGGGAGGTATATTAAGTAATGAACATACCCTGAAGCATCATGTGCAAGTGCCACCCAGAAACATGTAAGTATCAGTAACACTACATAAAGTAAAAAAGCAGGGTAACATAGTTGTCTTCCCATAACAGCAGCAAGCATTAGTTCATTTTTCCTCATCTACATGGATTTGGCATTATACTATGCTCCTTGATGCTATTGTAAGCCATGCGTGCAACGTTTATGAGTCTCTAACGCGATAGACCTAAGTAGGTAGATCCTTGTACCATGTTACCTCACAATTAGTTGCTGAAGTGCATCACAAAACAAAAAAGGTCAAGGAATGTCCCAAATATATAGTAGCTAAAGTGTATACTGCTAATCTCAAGAAGTTTGGAACTGAACCTGCACCATATATTGTAGGTAGACTGTCTCCGACCGTCTGTCCAGGTGAGCTGAATTCTTTCCATCTTCTGTAACCACAAGAAACTCAATTCTGTGAGTTCAAAAGCATAACCTTTTTATTTGGTTGTAATAGAGGTTTGG
Source organism: Escallonia rubra (assembly GCA_033065855.1). NCBI lineage: Eukaryota > Viridiplantae > Streptophyta > Magnoliopsida > Escalloniales > Escalloniaceae > Escallonia > Escallonia rubra. The sequence goes on from JAVXUO010000231.1 coordinate 38,093, forward strand.
TGGAATCTCTTTTCCACCGATGAAGAAATAATCAATTAAGATCTTATACAATTCTCTAATCACAATCCTGTATCTTTATCACTGCACACCAGAGCGAGATGCGAAGATTGCAACTAAAGAAATGGATAGTGGGTTACAAGCATCAATAGCTGGTGATAATAAATGGGAGTAACCTTTGATGAACAACATAGTGACCGGAATATCCACCTTGTGTGATGGTACCGTCCACATCAACTAAATTGATGAAAGTCCAGACTCTCTTGGTGCAATGAACTTCTTGTGAAGTGTTATGCCACAGCCCACAGGCCTTCTTGGCACGAGTTTGCCATAGTTCGAAAACCAACATGATCCACAATTTTGACGCATGACCATTTGAACCAATCTCTTTCACCGCAAAAAACAATCTCTTGTCTAACACACAAGCGCATACAAACAAGAATAAAACAATGCTTACAAGTGATGATAACGCATGTAGGCACTGAGTAGGAATATGATGCAAAGAGACATACGCTGGCACCATAGGGTGCTTGGCATGAAGTTGTTCCTTAGAAATGCCACATCACTATAACAAACTCACTTTTGTTCCTCTCTTACCCATACCACAATGTTATGCACAAACCAACTTGCACAGCTGACTCAAGTAAAAGTCTTCATGTTTACCCTATGGGTCATTATGTGTTCGAATTAACATCTCAATTGAACTTCTCTATCTATCAGAATCACGTTCCGAACTCAAGACAGTACTACTGTTATTGAGCAACCCAGGAAGCTACATACCCAGCAACTGCTATGATAATTAAAAGAAAATTAAGGTCAAATAAAACAACTGGGGATATAGTCCTACTAGAATGAACATCAGCAGGTCTAGAAACAAATAATTATCTATTTTGCACATCCTACACTGGGATCATTAAAGGACTCATAGCAAATACTGTAATATATAATGATTTACAACTAGAAATAGATAGATGGGCAATGAACAAAAAGGTAAGATTTTGGGGAGAGAGAAGGAATGAGAAAGAGAAAGAGATTTGGAGGGAGAGAGCTTACCGGTCGGTGACTGAGACGACAGGGTGGACGGTCGTCGTCAGCGACGAACTCAGGGAACTCGGCTTAATCACTCCCAACAAGAAGAAATCAAACAATTTCGAACCAGATTTGGCTAAAATTTATAGTCCAAAGAAAATGCCCTAATTCTGAAGTAGATCTAAATTAAAGCTAATTTCTAATTTTAACTGGGGAAAGACCAACTAGATCGAGATGAAATAACAGAGAACTTACCTCAAAAGCATGAAGCAGCAGAAACAATGAAAGCAACTACTAGTGCTTGATTGGTAGATCAATTGATGAAGGCCAGGGAAAATAGAGAATCTGTTCTATCTGTGCGCCTGTGCGTGAGGGAGAAAAGTGAAAAATAAAGCAGAGAAGGTTGCTTTTCGGAAGATCGTAAGAGGGAGAGAGAGAACCAGATAAAATTGTGTGTACTTCTGGTGTGTGTGTTTTTCAGATAGTGGGAGAAAGAGAGACAGAGAGACGAATTGGTCGTGGGAATACCAAAAGGAACTCAAAGAAAAAATGGCGCTGAGCTTTGGCGGGACTTTATTTGGCATAAAATTGTTAGCCGCGGTTCTTATTAAAGCAAAAGTTTGTAAGCTATAGCAGTGGGAGATTGTAGCCGCTGTCATAGGTTGGCTAAAAATGGCTGTTATTGAGGCGGTACAATAGTGACCGCTGCTGTAGAGGGTATATACAAGTAGTTTTTGCGGCCGCTGCTATAAAGCGTTGCTACAGAGCATTTTTCTTGTAGTGAATGGACTGGACCAATGCAGTTGGACTGGACTGAATTAATTTAACTAACTCACATTACTAAGCCTGGACTCAGTAATGCACTCTAATTAATAGTAAAGCCAATTATTTAATTAATCAAAAATGCCTACAAAAATGGGGTGTCTACTGGTTTTTTTATAGGGAGGCTGGTTCGTGGTCACTACAAGAAAAAAGACTTTTAGCGACGGATACTTCCGTCGCTAAAAGTCCCATACCCGTCGGTTAGTGACGGAGGCCCCCGTCGCTAAAAGTCCGTCACCTATAACTCCGTTGCTAAACGTTTTGCGACGGAATTTTGAAATATGTCGCCTAAAAGTCGACTTTTAGCGACAGACGTATTAATGCAATAAGAGACGGAGTATCCGTTGCTAAATAATTTTTTTGTATTTCAATTTATTTTATTTTCTCAAAAATAATTTATTTCATAAAATATTTAGCGACTGAACATTTCGTCACAAAAAATTGATGACTTTTAGCGATTGAACATCCGTCGCTAAACGTTTGTCGGTTAAAACTTTAGCAACAAAATTTATGTCGCTAAAAGTCATTTATTAATAGACTTTTAGCGACGGAATAAAATCCGTCGCTAAAAGTCAAACTAATTTTAAAACTTTTTATTTTTTTAATACTTAAACATGTAATTACAAATTCTCAACAATCATAATCCAGCAAATATTTCTCAATGCACATTATGGTTAAATAATTGATGATCCATTAGCAATTATTTAACCCTAAAACAGACACAACACATATATATAAAGAATGTATTCTATACTAATCAGAAAATAAAATGTATACAAAGTTCAAGAGGGAACAGGAGCGGGGTACAATAGAGTAGGGGATGGTATAAAGTCCTCCTAGGGGGCCTAAATGACAGTTTGTCCAATGTTCGATCTCTCAACCTAGCATCTGCCTACGATGGTTATCAACTGGATCGAAGAGCAGAGCGGGGTACAATAGAGTAGAGGAGGGGAGGGGAGTACAAGTCTGAGGGAGGGGGAGAGGGGTGGGGGGGGGCGTCCACGGGAGCACTGTGATCCGGATCTGGCTCGACATGTCCAGCAGCAGTGCCCTACATGTAAAGGCACGGACGCATTAATCTCGATAGTAATCCTATGTAATGTTTACTAAACGTATATAGTGGTTGCACATGATTATGCGCCGTCATCATCCTATACACCTCTGAAACAATGCAACGGATATCATCCTCATGTAACAACGACCGCTCCACGGTCGGGGTCTGCGTCTATGGAGATGCAGCGGAGGGTGGGGACGCTCTTATCACGGCACGTGCAGTCATACCGGGGAGGCCGCGTTTAAAATTGATTAACCCTAACTAAAACTGGTTAACCCTAATTAATTCTTAATTAAACCCAACTAACTCTGATTAGCCCTAATTGAAATTGATTAACCCTAATTTATTGTTAATTTAATCTCTAATTAGCCCTAATCATCGCTGATTAACCTAATTAAACACTGATTGTCCTGCTAAATCGTAGACAAACCCTAATTAAACCTAAGTAGGGTAATTAATTATAATATGCTCTAATTAGGCTCAATTAGCCATAAGTAGCCCAAATTAGCATTAAACCCTGAATAACACTAATTGAGTCTAATTAAACACAATTAACTGTAATTAACCCTAAATAGCTCGAATTACCCTAATTGCCCTTAAGTGACACATTAACACTGCATGTTCACCTTAATTAGCTCTTATCTATTTAGGTTTGGTACAAAATTATTTGGTTATAGTGAACTTGATCTGAGAAAATCATCATTCGTAAATCCTTCGATATTTAACGATCCACCAAATCAGGATTCTCAAGTGAATCCAGTGCTTTTGGTTGGTAAGTTATGGACTCAAAAATTTCCCTTCGCTCGTCCTGTTGAACCATCTTGTCTAAGATCTTATCTTCTGAGAGTTCAGATAAGACTTTTGGCTTGCAACTCTGCATGCCTGCATAAGAGAAAACTTTCTGAGACAAAAGGTCTTTTTCAGCCTGTTGCAGACATTTCCTGCCCTCCATTGTTCTTGAGGTAATTAGATGGTAAATATACAGTTTTCTTCAGACCGATCCTATATGCCCGACATATGGCTTGCCTTTCAACTGATGGATTGCAACCAATATCAAGCAACCCAAATCTGACGCCCCAACAAAATTTATGCCCGACATATGGCTTGCCTTTCAAACCCCATTTAGCTCGAATTAGCCCTCATTAGCATTAACCCTATTTAGCTCGAATTAGCCCTTATTACCCCTGGTTGGGGCATCGAGAGTTGTTTTTTTCTTGATATTGGTTGGAACCCATCAGTTGAAAGGCAAGCCATATGTCGGGCATATAGAATTGGTCAGAAAAAATTGTATATGTTTACCATCTAATTACCTCAGGAACAATGGAGGGAAGGAAATGACTGCGACAGGCAGAGAAAGACCTTTTGTCTAAAAAAATTTGTCTCAGAAAGTCTTCTATTCTGCAGACATGGAGAGCTACGAGCCAAAAGTGTTATCTGAAGTCTCGGAAGATAAGATCTTAGAGGAGATGGTTCAACATGACGAGCGAATGAAATTTTTTGAGTCCATAACTTACCAACCAAAAGCACTGGATTTACTTGAGAATCCTGATTTGGTGGATCAATAGATATTAAAGGATTTAGGAATGATGATTTTCTCAGCTCAAGTTCACTATAACCAAATGATTTTGTACCGAACCTAAATAGATAAGAGCTAATTAAGGTGAACATGATGTGTTAGTGTATTAATTATGGGCAATTAGGGTAATTCGAGCTATTTAGGGGTGATGACAATTAATTACGTTTAATTAGACTCAATTAGTGTTATTCAGGGTTTACTTCAGGCTAATTTGGGCTACTTACGGCTACTTGAGCCTAATTAAAGCACATTACAGTTAATTATCCTAATTGGGTATAATTAGGATTTGTCTACGATTTATCAGGACAATTAAGGTGTAATTAGGTTAATTAGCGGTGATATTATGGCTAATTAGAGATTAAATTAACAATAAATTTGGGTAAATTAATGTTAATTAGGGCCAATTAGGCTAATAAGTGCTAATTCGAGCTAAATAGGGTTAATGCTAATGAGAACTATTTTGAGCTAAATAGGGTTAACTAGAGTTAATTGGATTTAATTAGACTTAATTATTGTTAATTATGGTTTAAGTAAGAGCTAATTAAGGTTAATTAGAGTTAATTAGATTGAAGCACTTTAGAATTTGTTGAGTTCATTCGCAGAGTTGATATTGTCCCATATATGATTGAGACCAGGGTTTAAGTACATAGTTAGGGTTAGATTGTATTTAGGATAATTAGGGTTAATTAGGAATGTATTAATAGGGTTTAATTAGAGTTTAGTTAGGGTTAATTAGCATTAATCGGGGTTAATTATGTTCACTTAGGGTTAATCATGGTTATTTAGGTTTAATAATAGTTAGTTAGGTTTAATTAGGGTGAATCAGTTGTTATTTTCAGTTAGTCAAGGTTAATTAGGGTTGATCAAGGTTAACGAGGTTTAATTAGGGTGAATCAGGGTTAATGAAGGTTAATTAAGGTTACCTAGGGATGTGCTAGGGGTTATCGGGGTTAATTATTGTTTAATTACTTAGGGTTATTTAGGTTTAATAATAGTTAATAGGTTTAATTAGGGTGGGTCAGAGTGAATTACAGTTAATCAGGGTTAATTAGGGTTGGTCGGGGTTAACTAGGTTTAATTAAGGTGAATCAGGATTAATTAGGGTTAATTATAGTTAATTTGGGTTACCTAGGGATGTGTTAGGGGTTAATCGGGGTTAATTATATTTACTTAGGGTTAATTAGGGTTATTTAGGTTTAATAATAGTTAATTAGGTTTAATTAGGGTGAATCGGAGTTAAATACAGTTAATCGGGGTTAAGATAATGCAATACTCACATACCAATACCCACCCACCACTCCTACGTTCCACGACCGCCCACACTCACCACCCCTCATATAAGCCAATATACACATTCCTAAACTGATCTTTCCCATAGAAAATAGAAAATATAACTATACATTAACATGTAACTATACATTAAACCAAAATAACAATTACAAAATTTTTTATAACTGCCACATCCAAAACACACATATACATAGTTAAACACATACATTAAACCAAAATTAGGGTAAAATGGACATACCGGCGGCAGAGGTGGTGCGGTGGCGGCATTGGTGGTGGCGCCGCAATAGAGGCCCACAGGAGCAGTAGTTTTGCACGGCGTCGTGGGGGGCTGTCGAGGGGGGGGGGGGGGGGGGTCGCCGGGGGACGATTCCGTCATCGAGTGAGAACAAAAAAGAAAGAGAAAGATGGGGAGAGAGAAATGAAGGGTTAATTTTATAACAGACCTTTTAGCCACGGACATACACCATCGCTAAAAGTCCGTCGCTTAGTCAAGACTTCTAGCGACGGACGTTTTAACGACGAAATATTCAGTCGCAAATGGCTACCTTGGGGAGTTTTAGCGACGGAAAAGTTCCGTCGCTAAAAAGTTTTTACAAAATTTTTAAAAAAGCGGCAGAAATTAGGAAATTTTTAAAACACTTTTAGTGACGGGTATATCCATCGCTAAAAGACCGTTGGTAAAACGACGTCGATAAAATATTTTACCGACGGAAGTCCCGTCGGTTAAAGTTTGTAGCGACAGAGTTTTACCGCGGAACAATCCGTCGGTAAATCTTCTTTTTAGCGACGGATTTATGTCCGTCGCTAAAAATCCATGGATAAAACTCCTTTTTCTCGTAGTGGGTGCCCCGATGGCTTCAATGGCGCATCGCCGTCCACGTTTTGCAGGTGCCTGCGTTGGCGTTGGTGCTTTTAGTAGTGAGTGTGTAGTTGTTGGTGATGGTGGTGTGACGTGGGGCGAAGGTGGTGTGTTGGGTATGATAATGGTTGGGTAATGTGTTGATGATGAGATCAAGAGATGCAGATTGGTATGGGTTTGAGTTTGTGAATCGATTTGGGATAAGAGAAGCAAATTGAAAGCTTTGGAGTGGTAAATGAATCGGCGGTGGTAGCAAAATTCGTGAAGTAGAAAATGGTCCGATCATGTTTTGATACATAATTAGTGGTTCACTTTTTTGGTACTTATTTTTTATTTCACTTAAATACCCTTCTTAGGTCTCATATATGGGTACAACGGATAGACGACCATGCACTTAATTTAGAGAGTGAGATTTTGCATCCAATTGCAAAACTTTGATTAAGCTTTCTGGTACATCTCGGATATGGACTGTTTTTTGAATGGAAATTTGCAAAGCAAAAGGTAAATAATGTCAGACAAAGTTAACGAAGCAGGCTTTTATTGGATTACAAAATAAATTACACTTACAAAAGTAAAGGAAATGTAGGGTAAAGAATCAAAGTGACACTAGTACACTACAAAGAGCCCAAGCAAGCACCAACATCCTATCTTGCATTGGGTTGTAATTGAAACTTATTGCAAGTAAATATTATATAAACTCTCACACTATATTGAATCGCTTAATCGAATACCCTAAAATGCTTGAGTCGGAGCACCTGCATGTCGGGATTCTTGAAGTTACCATACTTTCTTGAATTATAATATTTTCCCCAGCTAAATGCCCTATACTTGGCTGGAGTTTGTTCGTTTGTTAGCTCCTCAATAGGTTCCATGGTCACGTATTGCGCTGGATTAAAAAAGAATGGGATGGAAAATCTCTCTCTCTCGGAGTTGACCTTTGCTCTGTGCACCAAACTCACATATTTTTTGTTACTCCAAACCTGCACAGATGAACAATGGCCAAAATGCCTATGAACACTACTCAACATTTTCATTGATAACAAAAACTAGAAAATATACTGAAAGACTAGGTTGGGAAATATAGTTTTTCTAAATCTATTTGTATGTGAATGCATCCAACTCAAAACTAATTGGCAATTAAGGAAGAGACGCAGAAGATTTATATATTGAAGTGCTTAAAATAATCAATTTGAGGATATATATATATATATATATATATATATATATATCAACATTCTTCTTGGCCTAAATATATAGTTAGCATTTAGTCATGACATACCCAAAAATAGCTAAAATAGTTGAGTTAAAAAAGTAACATCAGTTAATAGCAACCTGGACCACAGATGGGTGAGCTGCATCAAATTTAATCAGTATTATTAATGAATGAATGTAGTACCTCGAGCATATCGCCAACGTTAATGACGTAGGCGTTCGGAACAAATTGGACTGGTAGCCACTTTCCATCAATGGTTCGCTGTCCTTCTAGGCCTCCAGCATCGTCTTGTGAGAGAATGGTCAAGGCACCAACGTCAGTGTGAGCATGAGTACCGAGAGCTAACTGAGGTGTGGGGCAAGGCGGACAATGAATGAGTCGACCCATGCTAGTGTGGTCTTTAAAGAAACCATGCAACCGTTGCTTTTGTAAGCCTAGGCTCATGGAGATGAGTTCCAGTAGCCTGAATGAAAGTTTTTCCATTTCTCGGCCGTATGCTTCGCATGCCTCTCTGGTAGTAGCCAAATGTTGTTAGATCACTAGGTACAAGATCCATTAAATTGAAAGAGGTTTGCTACAAGGTGATTGTTGCAGTTATCAATCGAAAGATAATCAAATGTGACCGTAAATATACTTAGCTATTAATCCGTTGCATTACCTGAACTCGGGAGGGTACTCAGGCCATTGTGGAATGGCCTCCCTAGTCTGTGTGTTATTTGTGTCACAAGAAACGGGCATTTCCTTTTCCAACGGAAAATCAAACACTTCTTTCCAGTCCTCAACTTTCTTCGAGAACTCTTCGTAGCCGTAATCATACGGGTTGAGAGGGTCAATATCCTTCCTCATTTTCCTCTTCTCCACCAGAGGTTGAGCAAAGAATTTCTTCATTGCCAACTCGAATCTCTCGTGTAGCTCTAGAGGCACTCCGTGGTTGATCACTTGAAAAACACCCCATTTCTCGCACGCATCGCCTATCTCCGCCACCACACCGGCAGCGCCATTCGAGTCGGAAGAGTTCGATGCGGAGAGGTCGATCACTGGGACGTAATCATTGGCATCAAGAGTGGCTTGCATGGTTGCTGCATCACAGTACTGTCCCATTGCTAAAAGGCTGGAAAGGGTGTGGTATGAATGAATATGCTTAAAGAACTTGCTCCAAAATGGTTTAATGAAGGTGAAACAAAAGGCTATTGAGAGGAGCTTTTATAGTGTAAGAGTTTGGACCATGAACTATGTAATAATGCTCACCACTTGGCATATAAAAATAGTTTTAGGTTAACTGGCTTCAAAATACAGGCTGCGGGTATTTTGGATTTATGTATTGTACAGCTGACTTTGGGGAGGAGATTTGCAATCTAACTTGAGATTCAATTCTTCCTACTTTATTTACAACTTGGACCACATGGTATTGGAAGAAGATCCGTGGGTGATTATGCAGTTAGTTGTATTGACTAAGCCAACTGGTTTGAATGATATTACTTGATCATAACGCGGCTATTCCTCGTTCACATGGTGGTGGGGAAATATTTATTCTCATTACACAAGGTTTTCAATTTCCAAGTAGACAAAGTTTTATGCTTCCCAAATCCTCAATAAATTTCTTTTGAAGAAAACTGGTAAGCAGTTGGTAGGTATGAATGTTGCGAAGACCTAATGGGTGCGTTGCAGTTGAATTGCATTGGCTATACGTCAACGCTTGAATTATGACATCAGTGACAAAAGTGTATGTGCTGAAAAGTTTGTGAGATCATTTTAGGAAAAGTTTTTGATGTTATTCAAGTTGTAACAAGAGGCAATGTCCTTTAATATGGCAACAACTGATAGCCAAAAGTTTTTTGATGCCACTTGAGTTGTAACAATGTCCTTTAACATGGTAACAATTAATAGTCGCTAAGCATGGTCACTGGCATTTGATAAGTCACAAAATTTGTACTTGGTATGTTTGTATAAATGTACGAACAATATTTACCAACCATTATCTGATGGAAAAAAATTGTTACTGGCATTTAATAAGTCACAAAATTTGTGCTTGGTATGTTTGTATAAATGCACGAACAATATTTATTAAGTATGTCACTAAGCATGGTCACTGGCATTTAATAAGTCACAAAATTTGTGCTTGGCATGTTTGTATAAATGCACGAACAATATTTAATAAGTATGTCACTAAGCATGATCACTGGCATTTAATAAGTCACAGCCAGTAATTGATGGAAAAAATTGTAGCCTCTTGCAATGACCCGCACTACAGCCAAAATTTATCCTTATTTTTTTAACTTTATCTGTCATTGAGCTTTAGCTATCTCTCAACCTGGGTTAAACCCTCTCCGGAAAAAGTCTAGCAATTTAGTTCACCATAAAAATACTTCGGAGCAATGCTAAATAGTTTGCTTAAGCTTGCTCTACGGTCCTGCCAGAAGTTCAACAACTCATCCGTTATACGACGCAGTTCACATACTATCAGGAGGGCTTTATTCAGCTAGTCCTGTCAGGTTACAGTTCTATAATCTCGCCGTGGTCTAACAGATAGCCTCGTCAGGGAAGGTGGTCAATTCGCCACCTTGATTTTGGTGGAAGAAAGCTTCATGCCTAGTAAATTCCTCTAAAAATAGAGCTTTGAGGCGAAGAAGAATGCCAATTGACGGCCTTGTTTATAAAAAAAATTTACACCGCTAGCATCAAACTTTTGATCTCACTATCTACGAATCCTAGATCGACGACTGCCAATATCACCTACAACGAACGAATAATTTTGGTGGTGTCGTTGAACAGAAAGCGATTGTACACTCCAAAATTAAACTAGTCCATCTCAAGGTACCACTACTATGACGGTGTGAATCAAGTTTTTTAATTTGAATTCCTTGGACAGGCCTTTGAAGCCCAGAACCAAACTTTCTGCTCTAGTATTCTATTGATGAAGACTGTAGTGTTATTTATGTGGGTTTATTGACTGAAACGAAACGGTAGAACGCGGAGGCTGGTCAACCGAAGATGGCATGAATAGTTTAAGGGATCAAAGTTTGCAAGTTGTGGGGCGTTACTCGTTGTAGTTATAATATGCTAGGTGCATTACTGTTATCAGGATCACAACCATGATACGGCTTAGTCTAATGGTCTGCCTCGTAATGAAAGCCATGATCTTTACCTTGGGAAAGAGCATCTCCAGCTGCAAGTGCATCATCTTCTTTGATTGGAATATACTAGTATTAAAGTATATCCAATTTTCTGCAACAATATCATTGACTGTATTTTTAAGAATTGAGGTGTGAAAAAGACTAACCAAAGTCAGAGACGGCTAAACTGCGTACCTTCAGCAAGAAGGGAATCGTTCCTTTACCATTGTTTAGTTGGACAAGGATGGGATTTTGGGAAAATAGTAAGAAAAGCGATGTAGTCACTAATAAGTTGTGCCATCACTTTCCAAGCCACCACGTCAGAGATGAGATAAGATGGTGATGTAAAATTCTTAGGGAAAAAAAGGCAAAGTTTGGGACTACATGCCACACCATTTCAGGTCTGTTGCAGTTAAAAACTGCATCGGGAACCACACCAGAAATCAGGCCTGCAAAAGAGAACACGGAGTAACCGCCGAATGGGGTTCCGGCGGGAGAACGCTCCAATACTTAAGTCAGAGATGGCTAACAATGTAGAACTCTGAGAAGCAATAAAGACACAATGTGTATGTGTGTGAGCTTGTCCTTACCTGAGGGGGCTTGACCCCTTTATATAGTGGTAGCAAGAGGAGTCCTAGTAGGACTGGGCTTTGACCAACTCTAATCAGAATCTAATTAGGATCCCGGAGGATCTCATGTCAATCTTAGTTGATAGAGTGAGAGCTTCTTTAGGATTCTACCCGGTGATTGATATGGTAAGTGCCATATCAGTAATGAGCCCGTATGAGTTACGTGTCATAACTGCCACGTGTCATCCATAGATTGGAGGGGTATTTTTAGTTATATCATATGCCCCCTGCTTTTACCAGCGTTGATGAAACGGATGGAAGCACACTTTTTCCACTGGTGATAGCAAAATATGCCAAAAACAGAATTGAATCTATTTGTCTGACATTTCAAATATTCAAAGAGTGCTCTGCTCAGACGAGGTTCTGTTCGGACATGGTTCTGTTCGGACGGGATTTTGCTCGGGCACGAATCTGTTCAGATGGGATTCTGCTCGGGCATGAATCTGTTCGGATGGAATTCTGCTCGGGCATGAATCTGCTTGGCCAAAATCATTCTGCTCGGGCAGAGTGTTCGGACAGGATTCTGCTCGGGCAGAATTCTGCTCGGCCGTGGTTACTCTGCTCAGGCAAAGTGTTCGGACGGGATTCTGTTCAGATAGAATTCTGCTCGGTGGTGGTCACTCTGCTCGGGCAGAGTGTTCGGACAGGATTCTGTTCGGATAAAATTCTGTTCGGCCGTTGTCACTTTGCTCGGGCAGAGTGTTCGGACAGAATTCTGCTCGGCCGTGGTCACTCTGCTCGGGCAGAGTGTTCGGACGAGAATCTGTTCGGACATAATTCTGCCCCTCTCGGGCAGAATTCTGCTCGGCCAAGGTCACTCTGCTCGGGTAGAGTGTTCGAACGGGATTCTGCTCGGGCAGGATTCTGCGCGGGTAGAGTGTTCGAACGGGATTCTGCTCGGGCAGGATTCTGTTCGGCCAAGGTCACTCTGCTCGGGCAGAGTGTTCGGACGGGATTCTGCTCGAGCCGGATTCTGTTCGGCCACGGTCACTCTGCTCGGGCAGAGTGTTTGAACGGGATTCTGCTCGGGCAGGATTCTGTTCGGCCACGGTCACTCTGCTCGGGCAGAGTGTTCGGACGTGAATCTGCTCGGGCAAGATTCTGTTCGGCCAAGGTCACTCTTCTCGGGCAGAGTGTTCGGACGGGATTCTGCTCGGGCAGGATTCTGTTCGGCCACTGTCACTCTGCTCGGGCAGAGTGTTCGGACGCTGCTCGGGCATGATTCTGTTCGGCCACGGTCACTCTGCTCGGGCAAAGTGTTTGGACGAGATTCTTCTCGGGCAGGATTCTGTTCGGCCACGGTCACTCTGCTCGGGCAGAGTGTTCGGACGTGATTCTGCTCGGGCAGGATTTTGTTCGACCGCGGTCACTCTGCTCGGGCAGAATGTTCGGACGCGATTCTGCTCGGGCAGGATTCTGTTCGACCGCAGTCACTCTGCTCGGGCAGAATGTTCGGACGTGATTCTGCTCGGGCAGGATCCTGTTCAGCCAAGGTCTTGGTTCCTTCCACGTGTCTCATTCTCCATTAATGCCTTTGAGCGGGAATTTTTGAAAATTTCAAACTTATCTTTGCTTGGTTTCTGACACGGGGGGGGGGGGGAGACGAACCTTTAGGTTCCCCAATTGACGGTTACTTGGAGTTTCTCTATAATAGGAGTCTTTCACTTCATATTTTCCTCACTCGAATCATTTGGAAGCATACTGCTTTTCAAGTAAGTCTCTTTTCATCTTCTCTTTCTGTTCAGCACTTCAAGTTTTTCGTAGTTTCCTAGTTTCCTAGTTTAATAGAAAACATGTCCGAAACTTCAGCGTCTGTTTCTTTGTCCGAAGAGAATATTTATATAAGTAGTTCATCTTCAAGTTTGGAACGAGTTCTAATTTCGGGAAGTGAAGTTGGAACTTCAAATCCACAACTTCCACCACCTTCGACTTCCCAACCATTACCACCTTCATCCTCTCAACCTCCACAACCTTTCACTTCTCAGCCTTCGTATTCTTTGTCTGGAAAAAATGCCTTAGGAGATTTGAAGGATCAAGCTGAGGATAAGGCTAATCCCAAGCCTTGGTATACTGCCGATGAGAAGTCCGGCAAGATGTCCACTGAAGATTTGCTGGAGTTAATTCGGGAGTATCCTCTTCCTGAAGGTTGGTATGCTCGTCTTCCTGGTTTGCAAGAACCAGCTAATTATGGCACAAAGTTTGAGACTGGGATCTAAGAAGAGCAGGTGAAGTTTGGGTACAGGATTCCTCTTCACCGTTTTGCTCTTCGTTTCTTTGAGCATTATCGCATGGCTCCCGGGCAGCTTGTTCCAAATGGTTGGAGGAAGCTTGCTGGTCTTATATATTTGGTTCAGACTTCAGGCTACAAACCAGATGCAACAGATTTTATGAGAGTGTTCTTTGAAATCTGTTTCGTCAAAGGAGTCGCTAACTGCTCGGGATGGTATTACATTCATAGTAGGCAATAACTTCTGAAGGGAGGCCCGAAGTCAAATAAAGGTTGGCATTCCAGATACTTCTTCGTTGGCCGCCTGAACAAGGGGGAGCTTCCGTTTGATAAAATTTGGAATCCTTATTGTAAGGATTTCGAGAATCCCGGAAAGCCCACTCCCAACAATCTCACTAAGTACATTCTTAGCCATATTAAACTTTGAGGCGGTCTTTCTATTGATGAGCCTCTTTCGGATGAGCAATTGGAGTGGGCGAAGATCATTCCTCTAAAGCCCATTCCAGCTGGTCTTTCGATTCCTCCTCTTCCTCCCGCTATTCCTAGCGTGTCGTCTGCCGAGACCGTTCCTCTAGGTGTGCTTTATGGAAGTCACTGATTTCAATTTGATTTCCATGTTTATTCCCGTATTGATTTCTTCTTTCTTCATTGCAGAAATGGCTAGCGGAAGTGGAAAATCGCAACATGGAGGCTTTCTTGGCATTCTCCAGAAAGCCAAGGGGAAGCAAAAAGATAAGCAGCCAAGTGTGGAGTTGCCCCCTGCTCCTAAGAAGACTAGAGTCACTCCTCCAGAACGTTCTCCGCGAATCCTGGATCAAGTGTCTATTGATGATGATCCCATCTTTCGACCGAGATGGACACTTAAGATGTGATAACCTTGGGATGCCGGATAGCCAGGTCTCGGAGCAGCATCTTTTACATGGAATTCTTCCTCGAGATAAGGAGGTCTTCCAGAATCAGACACACAAGACCTTTGCCTGCTCCTTTGCCCAGGCCGTGTATACGGTAACATCCTTTGTCCCCACTAGGTTTCTGTTTTGTTTTCAACTTCTATTTAGCTGATTGTTTCAATCTTCATTACAGATGTATGATAGCGGGTTCTAATGCTTTTTCGCTTTGAGATGGCGAGGCAGGTGGCAGCGGAGGAGGCTCAGTAGAAGCAGGAAGCTGTTAAGGAGGCACAAGAGGCTACTCATCATGCTGAAGAGCTGAGCAAGCAAGAGGAAGATCATCTTGCTCATATTGCGACTCTGGATAAGAGGATGGAGCGAGTAAAAAAGAGGGCAGTAGAAGAGGTGACCAAAGCTCGAGACCAAGGCATCCGCGACTTCTTGGATGAAAATACTGGGGATGAATGGCTGAAAAAGCGGACGGAAGATGGCCTTGAGATTTATGAGCTTGGTTTGTGAAGGCCAAGGAGATGTTTGCCGAGCGCTTTCCTGACATCCCCTTGGATGATTTTGTTCTGCCTGCAGTAGTGTCTCCATCTGGGGAGACTGCTATGCCTTCAGAGGCAGGGGATGCTGCAGCTTCTCACCTTCCAGGGGAAGGTCTTTCTGGCGATGCCCCCGGGCCTTAGATTTTAGCCTTTGTAACTAAGGTTTTTATTTTGTTCAGACAGAGAATTTTGATGCCCTTTCAAGGGCTTATTGTAAAACTCTATCTTTTATTTCATGTTATTTTGCTTTACTATGTGTTTCTCATGGTTTGTGTTTACCATTCACACAGTATTATTTATTTTTACTTGACTCAAACCCTTTATTCATCACTTAAAGAGTTGGCAAAGAAGTCGAGCACCCTCGCTTGGCCTAAACTTCGAAGAAGCAAAAGCTTTGGTGGAGTGATGGTGCCCCCATTAACTTTTGTTTCTTCACGGACTTAGATCTGCAGCTAATCCGTTTGGCCTACTCTTGTATTTTAATAAAACCCAAGAGTTGTACACTTTGTTCGGACAGAGTGTTCAGCCATCACTCTGTTCGGACAGAATGTTTTGTCTAAGTTGATCGCTCTGTTCAGGCAGAGTTTTCGGCCATCACTCTGTTCAGACATAATTTTTTGGCTGGGTTGATCACTCTATTCGGGCAGAGTGTTCGGCCATCACTCTGTTCGGACAGAATGTTTTGGCTAAGTTGAACACTCTGTTTGGGCAGAGTGTTCGGCCATCACTCTGTTCGGACAGAATGTTTTGGCTAAGCTTACATTACAACAATGCTGAGAAAAATAACTTTATTGCTCGAGCAAAAGATAAAGTTTACATTGGATTGTTTAACAACCCATTTATTTGAAAAAATCTGCTAAAGACTGTTTCCAAAATTTTGGGGTTTTGATAAGGTCTGGGCCCCTTATCCCCTAAAAAAAGAAGTGTCTTGGCTCGGGCCAAGACACTACTGGTAATATCTGTGCAAGTTCTCAGCATTCCAAGTACGAGGGATGGATTCTCCTGAGAGTGTTCT
>JAVXUO010001730.1:0-44108 GCA_033065855.1 Escallonia rubra
GGCAGAGGTGGTGAGGCGGGGGCGGTGGTGGCGCGGCAATGGAGGCCCACAGGAGCTGTAGCTTTGCACGGTGTCGTGAGGGGCTGTCGGGGGGGGAAGGGGGGTCGCCGGGGGACGATTCCGTCATCGAGTGAGAACAAAAAAGAGAGAGAAAGATGGGGAGAAAGAAATGAAGGTTAATTTTATAACAGACCTTTTAGCGACGGACATACACCATCGCTAAAAGTCCGTCGCTTAGTCAAGATTTCTAGTGACGAACGTTTTAACGACGAAATATTCAGTCGGAAATGGCTACCTTGGGGAGTTTTAGCGACGGAAAAGTTCCGTCGCTAAAAAGTTTTTACAAAATTTTTAAAAAAGCGGCCGAAATTAGGAAATTTTTAAAACACTTTTAGTAACGGTATATCCGTCGCTAAAAGACCGTTGGTAAAACGACGTCGATAAAACTATTTTACCGACGGAAGCCCCGTCGGTTAAAGTTTGTATACGCAGAACAATCCGTCGGTAAATCTTCTTTTTAGCGACGAATTTATGTCCGTCGCTAAAAATCCGTTGATAAAACTCCTTTTTCTCGTAGTGGGTGCCCCGATGGCTTCAGTGGCGCATCGCCGTCCACGTTTTGCAGGTGCCTGCATTGGCGTTGGTGCTTTTAGAAGTGAGTGTGTAGTTGTTGGTGATGGTGGTGTGACGTGGGGCGAAGGTGGTGTGTTGGGTATGATAATGGTTGGGTAATGTGTTGATGATGAGATCAAGAGATGCAGATTGGTATGGGTTTGAGTTTGTGAATCGATTTGGGATAAGAGAAGCAAATTGAAAGCTTTGGAGTGGTAAATGAATCGGCGGTGGTAGCAAAATTCGTGAAGTAGAAAATGGTCCGATCATGTTTTGATACATAATTAGTGGTTCACTTTTTTGGTACTTATTTTTTATTTCACTTAAATACCCTTCTTAGGTCTCATATATGGGTACAACGGATAGACGACCATGCACTTAATTTAGAGAGTGAGATTTTGCATCCAATTGCAAAACTTTGATTAAGCTTTCTGGTACATCTCGGATATGGACTGTTTTTTGAATGGAAATTTGCAAAGCAAAAGGTAAATAATGTCAGACAAAGTTAACGAAGCAGGCTTTTATTGGATTACAAAATAAATTACACTTACAAAAGTAAAGGAAATGTATGGTAAAGAATCAAAGTGACACTAGTACACTACAAAGAGCCCAAGCAAGCACCAACATCCTATCTTGCATGGGGTTGTAATTGAAACTTATTGCAAGTAAATATTATATAAACTCTCACACTATATTGAATCGTTTAATCGAATACCCTAAAATGCTTGAGTCGGAGCACCTGCATGTCGGGATTCTTGAAGTTACCATACTTTCTTGAATTATAATATTTTCCCCAGCTAAATGCCCTGTACTTGGCTGGAGTTTGTTCGTTTGTTAGCTCCTCAATAGGTTCCATGGTCACGTATTGCGCTGGATTAAAAAAGAATGGGATGGAAAATCTCTCTCTCTCGGAGTTGACCTTTGCTCTGTGCACCAAACTCACATATTTTTTGTTACTCCAAACCTGCACAGATGAACAATGGCCAAAATGCCTATGAACACTACTTAACATTTTCATTGATAACAAAAACTAGAAAATATACTGAAAGACTAGGTTGGGAAATATTATGTTTTTCTAAATCTATTTGTATGTGAATGCATCCAACTCAAAACTAATTGGCAATTAAGGAAGAGGCGCACAAGATTTATATGTTGAAGTGCTTAAAATAATCAATTTGAGGATATATATATATATATATATATATATATATATATCAACATTCTTCTTGGCCTAAATAGTTAGCATTTAGTCATGACATACCCAAAAATAGCTAAAATAGTTGAGTTAAAAAAGTAACATCAGTTAATAGCAACCTGGACCACAGATGAGTGAGCTGCATCAAATTTAATCAGTATTATTAATGAATGAATGTAGTACCTCAAGCATATCGCCAACGTTAATGACGTAGGCGTTCGGAACAAATTGGACTGGTAGCCACTTTCCATCAATGGTTCGCTGTCCTTCTAGGCCTCCAGCATCGTCTTGTGAGAGAATGGTCAAGGCACCAACGTCAGTGTGAGCATGAGTACCGAGAGCTAACTGAGGTGTGGGGCAAGGCGGACAATGAATGAGGCGACCCATGCTAGTGTGGTCTTTAAAGAAACCATGCAACCGTTGCTTTGGTAAGCCTAGGCTCATGGAGATGAGTTCCAGTAGCCTGAATGAAAGTTTTTCCATTTCTCGGCCGTATGCTTCGCATGCCTCTCTGGTAGTAGCCAAATGTTGTTAGATCACTAGGTACAAGATCCATTAAATTGAAAGAGGTTTGCTACAAGGTGATTGTTGCAGTTATCAATCGAAAGATAATCAAATGTGACCGTAAATATACTTAGCTATTAATCCGTTGCATTACCTGAACTCGGGAGGGTACTCAGGCCATTGTGGAATGGCCTCCCTAGTCTGTGTGTTATTTGTGTCACAAGAAACGGGCATTTCCTTTTCCAACGGAAAATCAAACACTTCTTTCCAGTCCTCAACTTTCTTCGAGAACTCTTCGTAGCCGTAATCATACGGGTTGAGAGGGTCAATATCCTTCCTCATTTTCCTCTTCTCCACCAGAGGTTGAGCAAAGAATTTCTTCATTGCCAACTCGAATCTCTCGTGTAGCTCTAGAGGCACTCCGTGGTTGATCACTTGAAAAACACCCCATTTCTCGCACGCATCGCCTATCTCCGCCACCACACCGGCAGCGCCATTCGAGTCGGAAGAGTTCGATGCGGAGAGGTCGATCACTGGGACGTAATCATTGCCATCAAGAGTGGCTTGCATGGTTGCTGCATCACAGTACTGTCCCATTGCTAAAAGGCTGGAAAGGGTGTGGTATGAATGAATATGCTTAAAGAACTTGCTCCAAAATGGTTTAATGAAGGTGAAACAAAAGGCTATTGAGAGGAGCTTTTATAGTGTAAGAGTTTGGACCATGAACTATGTAATAATGCTCACCACTTGGCATATAAAAATAGTTTTAGGTCAACTGGCTTCAAAATACAGGCTGCGGGTATTTTGGATTTATGTATTGTACAGCTGACTTTGGGGAGGAGATTTGCAATGTAACTTGAGATTCAATTCTCCCTACTTTATTTACAACTTGGACCACATGGTATTGGAAGAAGATCTGCGGGTGATTATGCAGTTGGTTGAATTGACTAAGCCAACTGGCTTGAATGATATTACTTGATCTTAACGCGGCTATTCCTCGTTCACATGGTGGTGGGGAAATATTTATTCTCATTGCAGAAGGTTTTCAATTTCTAAGTAGACAAAGTTTTATGCTTCCCAAATCCTCAATAAATTTCTCTTGAAGAAAACTGGTAAGCAGTTGGCAGGTATGAATGTTGCGAAGACCTAATGGGTGCGTTGCAGTTGAATTGCACTGGCTATACGTCAACGCTTGAATTATGACATCAGTGACAAAAGTGTATGTGCTGAAAAGTTTGTGAGATCATTTTAGGAAAAGTTTTTGATATTATTCAAGTTGTAACAAGAGGCAATGTCCTTTAATGGCAACAACTGATAGCCAAAAGTTTTTTGATGCCACTTGAGTTGTAACAATGTCCTTTAACATGGTAACAATTAATAGTCGCTAAGCATGGTCACTGGCATTTTGATAAGTCACAAAATTTGTATAAATGCACGAATAATATTTACCAACCATTAACTGATGGAAAAAATTGTTACTGGCATTTAATAAGTCACAAAATTTGTGCTTGGTATGTTTGTATAAATGCACGAACAATATTTATTAAGTATGTCACTAAGCATGGTCACTGGCATTTAATAAGTCACAAAATTTGTGCTTGGCATGTTTGTATAAATGCACGAACAATATTTAATAAGTATGTCACTAAGCATGATCACTGGCATTTAATAAGTCACAGCCATTAATTGATGGAAAAAATTGTAGCCTCTTGCAATGACCCGCACTACAGCCAAAATTTATCCTTCTTTTTTTTAACTTTATCTGTCATTGAGCTTTAGCTATCTCTCAACCTGGGTTAAACCCTCTCCGGAAAAACTCTAGCAATTTAGTTCACCATAAAAATACTTTCGAGCAATGCTAAATAGTTTGCTTAAGCCTGCTCTACGGTCCTGCCAGAAGTTCAACAACTCATCCGTTATACGGCGCAGTTCACATACTGTCAGGAGGGCTTTATTCAGCTAGCCCTGTCAGGTTGCAGTTCTATAATCTCGCCGTGGTCTAACAGATAGCCTCGTCAGGGAAGGTGGTGAATTCGCCACCTTGATTTTGGTGGAAGAAAGCTTCATGCCTAGTAAATTCCTCTTAAAATAGAGCTTTGAGGCGAAGAAGAATGCCAATTGACCGCCTTATTTATCAAAAAAATTTACACCACTAGCATCAAACTTTTGATCTCACTATCTACGAATCCTAGATCGACGACTGCCAATATCACCTACAAAGAACGACTAATTTTGGTGGTGTCGTTGAACAGAAAGCGATTGTACACTCCAAAATTAAACTAGTCCATCTCAAGGTACCACTACTATGACGGTGTGAATCGAGTTTTTTTAATTTGAATTCCTTGGAAAGGCCTTTGAAGCCCAGAACCAAACTTTCTGCTCTAGTATTCTATTGATGAAGACCGTAGTGTTATTTACGTGGGTTCATTGAATGAAACGAAACGGTAGAACGCGGAGGCTGGTCAACTGAAGATGACATGAATAGTTTAAGGGATCAAAGTTTGCAAGTTGTGGGGCGTTACTCGTTGTAGTTATAATATGGTAGGTGCATTACTGTTATCAGGATCACAACCATGATACTAGTCTAATGGTCTGCCTCGCAATGAAAGCCATGATCTTTACCTTGGGAAAGATCATCTCCAGCTGCAAGTGCATCATCTTCTTTGATTGGAATATACTAGTATTAAAGTATATCCAATTTTCTGCAACAATATCATTGACTGTATTTTTAAGAATTGAGGTGTGAAAAAGACTAACCAAAGTCAGAGACGGCTAAACTGCGTACCTTCAGCAAGAAGGGAATCTTTCCTTTACCATTGTTTAGTTGGACAACGATGGGATTTTGGGAAAATAGTAAGAAAAACGATGTAGTCACTAATAAGTTGTGCCATCACTTTCCAAGCGACCACGTCAGAGATGAGGTAAGATGGGTGATGTAAAATTCTTAAGGAAAAAAAGGCAAAGTTTGGGACTACATGCCACACCATTTCAGGTCTGTTGCAGTTAAAAACTGGATCGGGAATCACACCAGAAATCAGGCCTGCAAAAGAGAATACGGAGTGACCGCCGAATGGGGTTCCGGCGGGAGAACGCTCCAATACTTAAGTCAGAGATGGCTAACAATGTAGAACTCTGAGAAGCAATAAAGACACAATGTGTATGTGTGTGAGCTTGTCCTTACCTGAGGGGGCTTGACCCCTTTATATAGTGGTAGCAAGAGAAGTCCTAGTAGGACTGGGCTTTGACCAACTCTAATCAGAATCTAATTAGGATCCCAGAGGATCTCATGTCAATCTTAGTTGATAGAGTCAGAGCTTCTTTAGGATTCTGCCCGGTGATTGATATGGTAAGTGCCATATCAGTAATGAGCCCGTATGAGTTACGTGTCATAACTGCCACGTGTCATCCATAGATTGGAGGGGTATTTTTAGTTATATCATATGCCCCCTGCTTTTACCGGCACTGATGAAGCGGGTGGAAGCATACTTTTTCCACTGGTGATAGTGAAATATGCCAAAAACAGAATTGAATTTATTTGTCTGACATTTCAAATATTCAAAGAGTGCTCTGCTCGGACGAGGTTCTATTCGGACATGGTTCTGTTCGGACAGAATTCTGCTCGGGCATGAATCTGTTCGGATGGAATTCTGCTCGGGCATGAATCGGATGGTATTCTGCTCGGGCATGAATCTGCTCGGCCAAGATCACTCTGCTCGGGCAGAGTGTTCGGACAGGATTCTGCTCGGACAGAATTCTGCTCGGCCGTGGTTACTCTGCTCAGGCAGAGTGTTCGGACGGGATTCTGTTCAGATAGAATTCTGCTCGGTGGTGGTCACTCTGCTCGGGCAGAGTGTTCGGACAGGATTCTGTTCGGATAAAATTCTGTTCGGCCGTTGTCACTTTGCTCGGGCAGAGTGTTCGGACAGAATTCTGCTCGGCCGTGGTCACTCTGCTCGGGCAGAGTGTTCGGACGAGATTCTGTTCAGACAGAATTCTGCTCGGCCAAGGTCACTCTGCCCGGGCAGAGTGCTCGGCCGAATCTGTTCACTCTGCTCGGGTAGAGTGTTCGAACGGGATTCTGCTCGGGCAGGATTCTGTTCGGCCAAGGTCACTCTGCTCGGGCAGAGTGTTCGGACGGGATTCTGCTCGAGCCGGATTCTGTTCGGCCACGGTCACTCTGCTCGGGCAGAGTGTTTGAACGGGATTCTGCTCGGGCAGGATTCTGTTCGGCCACGGTCACTCTGCTCGGGCAGAGTGTTCGGACGTGAATCTGCTCGGGCAAGATTCTGTTCGGCCAAGGTCACTCTTCTCGGGCAGAGTGTTCGGACGGGATTCTGCTCGGGCAGGATTCTGTTCGGCCACTGTCACTCTGCTCGGGCAGAGTGTTCGGACGCTGCTCGGGCATGATTCTGTTCGGCCACGGTCACTCTGCTCGGGCAAAGTGTTTGGACGAGATTCTTCTCGGGCAGGATTCTGTTCGGCCACGGTCACTCTGCTCGGGCAGAGTGTTCGGACGTGATTCTGCTCGGGCAGGATTTTGTTCGACCGCGGTCACTCTGCTCGGGCAGAATGTTCGGACGCGATTCTGCTCGGGCAGGATTCTGTTCGACCGCAGTCACTCTGCTCGGGCAGAATGTTCGGACGTGATTCTGCTCGGGCAGGATCCTGTTCAGCCAAGGTCTTGGTTCCTTCCACGTGTCTCATTCTCCATTAATGCCTTTGAGCGGGAATTTTTGAAATTTTCAAACTTTTCTTTGCTTGGCTTCTGACACGTGGGTGGGGAGACGAACCGTTGGGTTCCCCAAGTGACGGTTACTTGGAGTTTCTCTATAATAGGAGTCTTTCATTTCATATTTTCCCTATTCGAATCATTTGAAAGCATACTACTTTTCAAGTAAGTCTCTTTTCATCTTCTCTTTCTGTTCAGCATTTCAAATTTTTCGTAGTTTCCTAGTTTAATAGAAAACATGTCCGAAACTTCAGTGTCTGTTTCCTTGTCCGAAGAGAATATTTATATAAGTAGTTCATCTTCAAGTTTGGAACGAGTTCCAACTTCAAGAAGTGAAGTTGGAACTTCAAATCCTGAACTTCCACCACCTTCGATTTCCCAACAATTACCACCTTCATCTTCTCAACCTCCACAACCTTCCACTTCTCAGCCTTCGCATTCTTTGTCTGGGAAAAATGCCTTAGGAGATGTGAAGGATCAAGCCGAGGATAAGGCTAATCCCAAGGCTTGGTATACTGCCGATGAGAAGTCCGGCAAGATGTCCACTGAAGATTTGCTGGAGTTAATTCGGGAGTATCCTCTTCCTGAAGGTTGGTATGCTCGTCTTCCTGGTTTGCAAGAACCAGCTAATTATGGCACAAAGTTTGAGACTGGGATCTAAGAAGAGCAGGTGAAGTTTGGGTACAGGCTTCCTCTTCACCCTTTTGCTCTTTGTTTCTTTGAGCATTATCACATGGCTCCCGGGCAGCTTGTTCCAAATGGTTGGAGGAAGCTTGCTGGTCTTATATATTTGGTTCAGACTTCAGGCTACAAACCAGATGCAACAGATTTTATGAGAGTGTTCTTTGAAATCTATTTCGTCAAAGGAGTCGCTAACTGGCCGGGATGGTATTACATTCATAGTAGGCAACGAATTCTGAAGGGAGGCCCGAAGTTAAATAAAGGCTGGCATTCCAGATACTTCTTCGTTAGCCGCCTGGACAAGGGGGAACTTCCGTTTGATAAAGTTTGGAATCCTTATTGTAAGGATTTCGAGAATCCCGGGAAGCCCACTCCCAACAATCTCACTAAGCACATTCTTAGCCATATTAAACTTCGAAGCGGTCTTTCTATTGATGAGCCTCTTTCGGATGAGCAATTGGAGTGGGCAAAGATCATTCCTCCAAAGCCCATTCCAGATGGTCTTTCGATTCCTCATCATCCTCCCGCTATTCATAACGTGTCGTCTGCCGAGACCGTTCCTCTAGGTGTGCTTTATATAAGTCATTGATTTCAATTTGATTTCCATGTTTATTCCCGTATTGATTTCTTCTTTCTTCATTGCAGAAATGGCTAGCGGAAGTGGAAAATCGCAACATGGAGGCTTTCTTGGCATTCTCCAGAAAGCCAAGGGGAAGCAAAAAGATAAGCAGCCAAGTGTGGAGTTGCCCCCTGCTCCTAAGAAGACTAGAGTCACTCCTCCAGAACGTTCTCCGCGAATCCTGGATCAAGTGTCTATTGATGATGATCCCATCTTTCGACCGAGATGGACACTTAAGATGTGATAACCTTGGGATGCCGGATAGCCAGGTCTCGGAGCAGCATCTTTTACATGGAATTCTTCCTCGAGATAAGGAGGTCTTCCAGAATCAGACACACAAGACCTTTGCCTGCTCCTTTGCCCAGGCCGTGTATACGGTAACATCCTTTGTCCCCACTAGGTTTCTGTTTTGTTTTCAACTTCTATTTAGCTGATTGTTTCAATCTTCATTACAGATGTATGATAGCGGGTCTGAAATGCTTTCTCGCTTTGAGATGGCGAGGCAGGTGGCAGCGGAGGAGGCTCAGTAGAAGCAGGAAGCTGTTAAGGAGGCACAAGAGGCTACTCATCATGCTGAAGAGCTGAGCAAGCAAGAGGAAGATCATCTTGCTCATATTGCGACTCTGGATAAGAGGATGGAGCGAGTAAAAAAGAGGGCAGTAGAAGAGGTGACCAAAGCTCGAGACCAAGGCATCCGCGACTTCTTGGATGAAAATACTGGGGATGAATGGCTGAAAAAGCGGACGGAAGATGGCCTTGAGATTTATGAGCTTGGTTTGTGAAGGCCAAGGAGATGTTTGCCGAGCGCTTTCCTGACATCCCCTTGGATGATTTTGTTCTGCCTGCAGTAGTGTCTCCATCTGGGGAGACTGCTATGCCTTCAGAGGCAGGGGATGCTGCAGCTTCTCACCTTCCAGGGGAAGGTCTTTCTGGCGATGCCCCCGGGCCTTAGATTTTAGCCTTTGTAACTAAGGTTTTTATTTTGTTCAGACAGAGAATTTTGATGCCCTTTCAAGGGCTTATTGTAAAACTCTATCTTTTATTTCATGTTATTTTGCTTTACTATGTGTTTCTCATGGTTTGTGTTTACCATTCACACAGTATTATTTATTTTTACTTGACTCAAACCCTTTATTCATCACTTAAAGAGTTGGCAAAGAAGTCGAGCACCCTCGCTTGGCCTAAACTTCGAAGAAGCAAAAGCTTTGGTGGAGTGATGGTGCCCCCATTAACTTTTGTTTCTTCACGGACTTAGATCTGCAGCTAATCCGTTTGGCCTACTCTTGTATTTTAATAAAACCCAAGAGTTGTACACTTTGTTCGGACAGAGTGTTCAGCCATCACTCTGTTCGGACAGAATGTTTTGTCTAAGTTGATCACTCTGTTCAGGCAGAGTGTTCGGCCATCACTCTGTTCAGACATAATTTTTTGGCTGGGTTGATCACTCTATTCGGGCAGAGTGTTCGGCCATCACTCTGTTCGGACAGAATGTTTTGGCTAAGTTGATCACTCTGTTCGGGCAGAGTGTTCGGCCATCACTCTGTTCGGACAGAATGTTTTGGCTAAGCTTACATGACAACAATGCTGAGAAAAATAACTTTATTGCTCGAGCAAAAGATAAAGTTTACATTGGATTGTTTAACAACCCATTTATTTGAAAAAATCTGCTAAAGACTGTTTCCAAAATTTTGGGGTTTTGATAAGGTCTGGGCCCCTTATCCCCTAAAAAAAGAAGTGTCTTGGCTCGGGCCAAGACACTACTGGTAATATCTGCGCAAGTTCTCAGCATTCCAAGTACGAGGGATGGATTCTCCCGAAAGTGTTCTCAGTGCGTAGGCACCCGGTTTGAGCACCTTTACAACACGGTAGGGTCCTTCCCAATTTGAAGATAACTTTCCCGTTGCTGCCTTTGGATCCGAGACTTCTAATTTGCGAAGGACTAAATCTCCCTCATTAAACTGCTTGGATCAGACTCTCTGATTGTAATAGCGTGCGACTCGTTGTTTTACGACAACGGATCGTTCATGGGCTTGAGTTCGAGTTTCTTCTATCAAATCAAGATTTGCTCGGAGTCCAACTTCGTTGTTTAATTCGTTGAAATGTAAGGCCTGTACTGTTGGAACTCCTATCTCAACTGGCAACATTATTTCCGTTCCATAGCAGAGTAAGAAAGGTGTTTCCCCTGTGATCGAATGTGGAGTTGTTCGATAGGCCCACAACACTTTGGGAAGTTCGTCCACCCATGCGCCTTTAGCTTCATCTAGTTTCTTCTTCAACCCTTGTAAGATGCTTCGATTCATGTTTTCAGTCTGACCATTGGATTGTGAATGAGCTACAGAAGTGAACCTCAAATCGATTGAAAGATTCGTACAAAAGGTTCGGAAATTGTTGTTGTCAAACTGTTTTCCGTTATCAACGACCAAAGCTCTTGGTACTCCAAAATGGCAGACGACATTTTTCCAAAAGAAATCTTCACACTTGGCTGAAGTAATGGTTGCTAGAGATTCTGCTTCAGTCTATTTGGTAAAGTAGTCTATTGCCACAATCACAAATCGTCGTTGTCCAGACGCCATGGGAAAAGGTCCCAACAGATCCATTCCCCATATAGCAAACGGAATTGGAGAAACAATCGAAGTTAAAGGAGCAACTGGTGTATGAGAAATTGGTGCAAACTTCTGACACTTATCACATCTTCATGTGAATTCAATGGCGTCCCTATGCATCGTAGGCCAGTAATATCCTTGCCTTAAGATTTTCTGTGCCAATGTCCTCCCTCCAAGATGTTGGCCACATATCCCTTCATGTACCTCTTGTAATGCATATAAGGATTCTGACGGGCGTAGACATCTGAGGTAAGGAAGGCTGAAGGATTTCTTGTATAAAGTTCCTTCCACTAGAGCATACCGCGCAGCTTTGACACGAAGGTTCCTCGCCTCATGTCTTTCACTTGGTAATTCGCCTATGGAAAAGTATTTGATGATCATGTCCATCCAACAGGGTTCTTGATCTATGATTTCAATCTCAGCTTGAGAATTGATACTGCCGTCCTTGAAGAATTCAAGGTATACCGGGCGTCGGACATCAGTTTCTTCAGCGGAAGCAAGCCTTGATAATGTATTCGCCTGAGTATTCTGATCTCGGGGGATTTGGCGAATGGTGAAGTTTTGAAACTTCACAGCTGAAGTTTTAACTAAGTTGAGATATTGAGCCATTCTTTCGTCTCTGGCCTCGTAATCTCCCAAGACATGATTGACCACCAGTTGGGAATCACTATAAACTGATAGTGAGTCCACCTTTAAGGCATGTGCCAGCCTTATCCCCCGCGAGAAGAGCCTCATATTCTGCTTTGTTATTTGAGGCTTAAAATCCAATGCGAAGTGTGTACTCAATAGTAAAACCTTCTGGACTTATAAGAATAATTCCGGCTCCGCTACTGCCAATAGCTGAAGAACCGTCTACGTAAAGATTCCAAGGGTCTGGAACATCATAAATTACCAACTGAGGGGGGTCTTCAGGTAATGTACACTCGACAATAAAGTCTGCTAGGGCTTGAGCTTTAATTGTAGTGAGAGGTTTATACTGGATATCGAATTCCCCCAACTCGACGGACCAATTGACTAATATTCTTGATGCCTCGGGGCTCAATAGAACATTTATGAGTGGTTGGTCTGACAGTACGATAATGGTATGAGACTGGAAGTATGGTCGAAGACGCCTAGCTGATATGATAAGGGCTAGTGCGATCTTGTCAATCTTCGGATATCTCGTCTCTACATCTTGTAAGACTTTGCTGATGTAATAGATGGGTTTCTGGACTCCATCCTCCTTTCTGACTAAAATAGTGCTAACTGCGACTTCGGTGACTGAGAGGTATATAAATAAGTCTTCGTCGGGAAGTGGCTTTGAAAGTAGGGGCGGAAAACTTAAGTACGTTTTGAGTTCTTCGAACGATTCTTGAAAATCGTTTGTCCAAATGAAATTTTTTTCTTTTCTGATGGCTTTGAAGAATGGTAAGCATCGTTCAGCTGATCGAGCCATGAACCTTCCCAAGGCTACGACCCTTCCTGTTAACTCTTGTACTTGTTTGATTGTTTTTGGGGACGTCATGGTTTGAATGGCCTTGATCTTTTCCGAGTTCGCCTCAATTCCTCGTTGAGAAACTATAAACCCCAAAAATTTCCCTGATGCGACTCCGAAAGCGCATTTGAGTGGATTCAGCTTCATTTTATACTTTCGAAGGATGTTGAAAGTTGCCTTCAAGTCTTTGACATAAAATTCAAACTCTATGCTTTTGACGAGCATATCGTCAACATAGACTTCCATGTTCTTTCCGATCAAGTCTCGAAAGATCATGTTCACCAGGCGTTGGTAAGTTGCCCCGGCGTTCTTGAGTCCAAAGGGCATTACTTTATAGCAGTATAACCCCCTCTCCGTAATGAACGAAGTTTTGGAGATATCGTCCTCGTGCATCATAATCTGGTTATAACCAGAATATGCATCCATGAAACTAAGTAGTTCATGGCCTGAAGTAGCGTCGATAAGAAGATATTTCCTTGGGAGCGGGTAGCTGTCCTTTGGGCATGCTTTGTTGAGATCTGTGTAATCGATACATATTCGCCATCTGTCGCCTGACTTAGGAACCATGACAACGTTGACAATCCAATCTGGGTAGTAGATCTCTTCAATGAAGTTGGCAGTTAGAAGTTTATCTACCTCTTCTTCAATTTTCTCTTGCCTTTCTGGCGCAAAGTTCCTCTTCTTCTGCTTAACAGGTTTTTTGGATGGATCAACATTTAGCCTATGGGTAATGATTTCGGGATCTATTCCAGGCATGTCTGCGGCTATCCACTCAAATATATCCGCATAGGTCCTCAATAGGTTCACCAGCTCGAGCTTGGTGTCTTCTTTAAGATTCGAACCTATCCGAACCGTTTTGTTTTCTTCTCCGGGATATACTTCAATGCTTACAAGATCTTCAACTGGTTCTCCCCTTTGCATCTTTGTATCTTCCCGGAGGTCTTTGATAATGAGTGCTTCCTTGTTCTTTGATCGTTATGAAGTCACGTAGCACTGACGAGCTGTAGTTTGGTCTCCTTTCACCTCTCGAATCCCGTGTTGCATGGGAAACTTCATCTTGAGGTGATAAGTTGACACTACAGCCTGTAATTGATTGAGTGTTGGTCGTCCCAATGTGGCGTTGTATGCTGAGGGGACCTTTATCACCATAAAATCAAGTATGAAGTTAGCTTGTGCCGGAGGTGTGCCAATCGCAACTGGGAGCGCGATAATACCTTCGACCACAACTGGATGATTGGAGAATCCATACAACGGTGTATCCATCTTTCTGAGATGGTCCATTGGAATGTTCATCTTCTTGAATGCATCGTAAAATAAGACTTCTGCGGAACTTCCGTTATCAATCAAGACGTACTTTACATCGAAGTTCTGTGATGACTAATGGATCATCATGAGGAGTTTTTATATCCTTTGAATCTTCATCGGAAAAGGTGATCGCCGCTACGGGTACTACCTTCTGTTTCTTATTCGGGGGCTGACTCGTTATGCACACTTCTCTGGCGTATGCTTTTCGAGCCTGTCCTGATGAACCTCTGGCTGCTAATCCCCCAGATATAGTGTTGATTGTACCCGCATTATCTTCCCGATCTTCTCTTTCTTCCATGGTCGGAGGTGTTTGTTGTCTTCCTTCTTTAGGAGCTACAAACTTTCTCAACTGGCCACGCTTGATAAGGGCCTCAATTGCTCGTTTAAGCGACCCGCAATTGTCAGTTGTGTGGCCATGATCGTTGTGAAAGTGACACCATAAATCTTTGTTCCTTTTATTTGGTCGAGATTTCATTTTGTTTGGACACTGGAGAGCTTTATTGTCATTGATCTCGTGAAGAATCTGTGATGGTTTTGTATTGAGGGGCGTCAAATTTTCCGAAGCAAATAGGTCTTTCAGCGCCGGTCTTCGCTTTTAGATTGTTTTGCTGACTTTCCTCCTTGAGGAGTTATCTCTCGAGATCGTTTCTTCTTTTCTTCCTTCTCTTCTCCACGTCGTCCTCTGTGTGTCTCCAAGTATTGTTCAGCTTGAATATATTTCTTAGCCTTCTCGAGAAGGACTTTCATATTACCTGGAGGACTTTTGTTTACAGAGAACGCAAACTTGGATGTCGGTCAGAGGCCTCGGAGGAAGGCAGTATACTTCACGGATTCGTCCAAGTTATCGATTTCCAAAGTAGCTGCGTTGAATCGTCCGACGAAGCATGCCAAAGATTCATTTTTCTCTTGCACGATGTTTAGCAGACTCGCTGAGTTTTTTCTTCAGGAGCGACTGCTTACAAAGTGTTTTTGAAAGAGATCCGATAATTGGCTGAAGGAGTAGATGGATCTTGGTTGTAGAGATTTGAACCATGCATGTGCAGCTTTCCTCAGAGTGGTACGAAAGGCTCTGCACATGACAGCATCTGAAACCTGGAGGATTAACATGTTTGTTTGAAACTGATAAACATGTTCTCCTGGAACTCCAGTCCCGTCGTAGAGGTCCCACTGCGGCATGCGAAAGTTGGGAGGTAGATTTGCCTTTTCGATGGTTTCGGATAACGGATATCCAGATTCTTCCCTTGGGGGAGATCATTCTGGAGAGTTATATCTAGGGACCATCTTCCAGGAGTCTCGTTCTCGAGAACAAAACTCAGGCATCCTCTTTCTGTGGACAGATCTTCGAGGGGTCTCAGCTCTGGCGACCGGTTCGGGGGAGGGGTTGGTACTGCCTTCGACTGATGGATCCCGTTGATAGCATGATCCACTCCTGGTCATGTGATCTCCGCTCTTCTCTCTGGGACCGTAAGTTGGATTGGCCGCTGATCTGTATTTGCGGCCGTAGCTTGATCTGGAGGTGAGACGAAGATGAAGGTCGCTTGGGTCAAGATGAGAAAGGTGAGTGGACGGTGGAGCCACCGCCATGTCGAGCTTTCACTGAAGAGTGTTTACGACATCCTTCAGTTCATGGATTTCCTTTGTAAGGTTGGCATATGGTGTTTTGAATAGTTGACGGTTCAGACGATGACGAAGATCACCGTTTTTCAGAGTAGGCGTTGGAGATTGATTTCTCCGAGGTCTTGCTTTTGATTCAGGAGTAGTAGATGTTGCGTTGACGTGAACATCTTCAGAAGGGCTAGCGCGGCGACGGCGTAAAGGAGTCGAGTGTTGCTCATGTGAATGACCTGGTCAATGGGAGCTGCTAGTTCGCGCACGATGGTTCTGAGAATGACTCTGTGAAGAGTCATCGGAAGAAGAATGATTGGCCATGTTCCCTGTCGTGGTCCCATGGATGGCGCCAATCTGTTGCAGCTAAAAACTGGATTGGGAACCACACCAGAGATCAGGCCTGCAAAAGAGAACTCGGAGTAACCGCCGGGTAGGGTTCCGGCGGGGGAACGCTCTGATGCTTAAGTCAGAGATAGCTAACAATGTAGAACTCTGAGAAGCAATAAAGACACAATGTGTATGTGTGTGAGCTTGTCCTTACCTGAGGGGGCTTGACCCCTTTATATAGTGGTAGCAAGAGGAGTCCTAGTAGGACTGGGCTTTGACCAACTCTAATCAGAATCTAATTAGGATCCCGAAGGATCTCATGTCAATCTTAGTTGATAGAGTGAGAGCTTCTTTAGGATTATGCCCGGTGATTGATATGGTAAGTGCCATATCAGTAATGAGCCAGTATGGGTTACGTGTCATAACTGCCACGTGTCGTCCATAGATTGGAGGGGTATTTTAAGCTATATCATGGTCAATTCTAGCAATTATGGACCTTAAAGTACTAAAGTTTCCATAATTCCTTGACAAATCATGATGTGAGACCTATTGTATTGGGTCAAATTTAAGAGCGTGGTCGATAACTTTAACTGGCATTGACAACACATGTTGCTGCAGTCTCGGCATTGACTAAGCATATTCATCGTGATCATTCCGATCATGCTCTTCGTCTTCCTCGTGCTCAAGTTGTGACACATAATATAACTTAACGAGGAACATACGACAAGGAGTGGGTCGTGCTATTGGAGTGATCCATCGTGAGAAGGGAGCTCTTTTATATTGTCGTTACCGAGCTCCTGTAAAAAGCCATCTAAGAGGCATATGATGGGAGCTAACGTCTACGAGAGCATGCTTATCAATTCGAGATGAGCATGGTGCTTTTATTGGTTTTGTAGGTGAATGTGTCGCTGGCTTTCCCGATGACATTTAGAAAAAAGTGCAGGCATGGTTCAAGTGTTTGCCTTCGAGATCTATCTACTCTTTTTCATAACTATTAGACCTTGTTCAGAAACACTTCGTGAGTAGCCGAGCCCGACAATAAATTCTGCAGTAGGCCAACATAGCCGAGCCCGACAGTTAAAATGTAGCAGTAGGCCAACATAGTCGACTACATTAGAATACCATCAATCATATTGGTGGAATTTTAAATTCCAACTGCTAGATTCGGAGAATAGACTCGACTGCATTGACAATACACTCCACTGCATCTATCGTTTTGGCACTTTTAATTCCATACCTACTTTAAAACTGCAATATGTATCACATGTATAATAAAGAGGTTTTTAGGCATTGATTTCAATCATCCATCTTATTCTAAGTCCTTATTTCTTGCAAATACTCAAGCTCAAAGCATTATTCATCTGTCTTGATCTTTATTAAATTTTGTATTTAATTCAAGAGAGCATTGATTGTGAGCTTATACTTGAGAGAGAGATACATTCATAGCCATTAATACACTTATCTCTCTTTCTACTAGAGCTTAAACTTGTACTCATCATCTTACAAAGAGTTAATCATTGTACACAAATTTTTTAATTCAAATCACATCTATCAAAGCTTGAAGTTGTCAAGCTTTTAAGCTTTCGAATTGTCAAAGCTTGTCCTCGGTGTGTCGATAGCATCAATGGATTATAAGAGGTTAGATCTTGACCCTTAAAGAATACCATTTTAGTGGGTAATAGGGCCTTTCAAAGGACTTCCTTAAATGGGTGGACATAGGCTTTGACTTTTTAGGGCCTTTCATATTTGATTATTGATTTTTAGATACATTGCTTGAGTAACCTAAGTGTTGAATTCATAATCATCTGATTCTCAAAATTGTTTATTGATTTCAATAACCGTTAGTGCCGATTTGACAACGACCATGGGCATAAAACGGACTATCGTGTATGTTCTAAGAGAGCTATAGGAACTTTCACTAAAAGGGGAAACTTCAGAAATTATGAGTCAAAATTAAATCTCAATCAACATAAGAAGCAATCACTTCTAATTGAGAATCGGGAGGCAACAAGAACACATGTACCATCAATACCATATGAAGAATAATTGCATATGGGGGATTAGCGGGGTGAACCACAAGGTATATGCTAGACAGATGTGCATAAGAAAATCCGCTTCCTAAAAGGGGCGAAAAGTAGAAACCTTTGCCCCCATATCATTAACACAGATGACGAGTTACATGATCAGAAGACTCCTCATGACGACCTACTGGTCGTGACCCTCCATGTAGCCAACTTTGACATCAAGCGGATTCTAGGGGTTAACAAGATCTTTGTCCATATTCTTTTCTTTGATTCCTTTAAATAGATGGGCATCCCCTAAGATTAGGACCATAAGTAGGATACCCATCCGTTCGTCTTCTCCAGTCATCATGTTTTACTGGAAGGAATCATTACCCTACCTATTAACTAAGGAATTGCTTCTGGTGTCTCTAAAAGGAAAAAAGAACTAGAAAATGTATGCAATCTTTGTTTAAAAAAAATCTTGATTCCTCATATAAGTTGTAATAATATAGGTGTTGGTGACTTATTATCATGATAAGCTATCTTCTACATTGTTGAGATAACACGTACTCGTCTGGTAAAATACCAAGGATCTATTGTTAAGAACAAAGAAGCAGTTTAGAGACTTGCAGTCTCAGTTGCAAAGTGACTTGAAACCACTAAGCGTGTGTGTGTGTGTGTGTGTGTTTTATAAATATCAATTGGGTATCTTGTTATGCAAAGGAATTAATCAAATCCTATGGTCTTGTAGTTGGAGTTTAACTTGCTGGAAGTAGAAGTTTAGGTCCGGCTGCTATTATTTCCATCAATATCAGCCATAAATTCTAGAGAAAAAAGTAATAGCAAGCTAGCAATGTCCTAATGATTGCTACTCGGTCCATGCCCCCTAGATATAATTACAGTTCATTAGGTTTCAATTGGTGAAGAAACTGATTTTGATATTACCCATGCTCTACAAAGATTTCAGCCAAGTTAAACAAATAAGATATGTGAATTATAACATGATTTTCAAAGCTAAATCTTCATGTTCTAAATAAATTTAGGAATTAAAGTTCAGGAGTTGTCGACTACAGGTCTTGGATTCGAAAGGTCAGTTCTGTTCTGAGTGATGACACTTGTTTTGCTGACTGAATGTATTGAAATAGATTTTTCCCCAAAAATATTCGTTGCTGCAGAGTTAGACCTACCACTAGTCCTAAAGTACAAAAAGCAATAAATTATATTGGAGAGGATGGTCCCGTCGTTGTTCAAGATCCATTCAAGCCTTAGCAGGATGGAAGGTGAGTATTTCGAGTTTTTCGTGTGTTTGGTTCATCTCTAGTCAAGGTAATGCTAAAACACATTCTTCAAATTCCACAATTAGCAGTTTTTCAAGTTTTTCGTGTGTTTGGTCCATCTCCTTCTCAAGGTAATGGTAGAACACATTCTTCAAATTCCACAATTAGCATAAATTATTTTACTGTCACACAGACTAATCTTTCGTTTATTTTCATTACATTCCTTTTCAGAGGAGGTTTTCAAGGACACTCAACCATTAATTAGATATGTGATGGATGGTTACAATGTGTGCGTTTTTGCTTATGGACAAACTGGATCCAACAAAACACACATCATGGTATGATCTCCTAACAGATCATCCTTATAGCAGACTTTATGCATTTAACACATATCATGTGGATTATATTACTGTTACAACATAAATGCCTTGCCTTTCAAGTGAGAGAGATCTTAATGCAAGTCATATGCACACTAACTTCGTTAAGAACAAGCTGCAAAATTAGATGATAATAATCTGCAGCTGATATTTCGATATGTTGAGAGTGTGTTCTATCAAGCGGAGCAACTAAGGAAGTTGAAATCAATTATCTAGCACTCAATGATCTTTTCCAACTGTCTAATAGAAGGAAAGACCTTATAAAATGTGAAATTCATGTACAAATGGTCGAGATGTATTGCTCAAGTCAGATGTGACCTTTATGAGATGCAATTTTCATGTCAGGGTGTAAGCTCATGAAAAAAGCACACACATCCGAAGAAATATAAAGGCCCAAGTGACCATTATGAGATGTACCAAAAAAAATACGAAAGGTAACAGACCTAATACAAAAATATATCAAAAAAAGGTATGTTATAACGACCCGAAAATCCAGAGCTCTATCGCCCTGAAATCCCGGAGCGTTAACCTATCACATTACATCAGACCCTGCTCACTGATAGAAACAATCTCTGCTCAAATGCAACTTCTAACTCATTAATCTAAATTCTATAAAGTACAATGCCCCAAATTTTTTGCTTAAACTTAAACCATAAAAACTTAGGTTCTTTACAGAACGACAACTAACAGCATCCTGTCACTCAAAATAGTGGTGGGCAGAATCTCACACAGTCTCTAAGCCATCCCCAAACAATCTACAGTTGATCATAACCTGCAGAAGGGAATCAAATGAGAGTGAGCTTTTGAGAGCTCAATATGGTCGTTCAAAGACAACCGAATCAATTACAAAACGACTCAAGAGTCCATACGATGATAATTTTTTAAACATTTCAAACAATCATAAATTTTTTGATGATTTTCCAAAATCATCATAAGTAATCATAACCAGATACCAAAGCGATCATAAACAATCAAAAACCGATACCAAAACGATCATAAACAATCATAAATAGATACCAAAATGATCATTAACAGTCATAAATAGATACTGAAATTTGAAGATCATTTTCAAAGCCTTTATTTTAAAATACAATGATGATTTTTATAAGGATTTCAAAACGAGTACAAATACTTCAAAGACAATATGGGGAAGGGTTTCAGATAATCACATACAGTTTGATCACAATAGAAGGAAGAGTTTCAATTCAATCTCCTTCAATCAGATATTAAGACATTCATTTCCAATCATTTTCAGAACAATCATTGTAACATACAATGTAAACAAGTTCAAAAGATATTGACCATGGGCAAAGGCAATGCCACTTAGGCAATGCATAGAAATAGTACACATGTATGATGTACAATAACTAGTCCTTTTCATCAAGGTACTAGCACTGCATAATTATGCAGGCTCAGACCATCCTTATAATGCCTCCCCACAGAACAGATTCTCAGGTAAACATAAAAGATAACAATCACGGAATAAAAAATAATTCAATGCTCAACATGCAATACGAAATGAACATCATAATGAATTCAAATAACCAATATCAATTAGGGTTTCAAGGACAATTAAACATACTGATATCAATTCATCACTCAGAATTCAAGAATAGCCACAAACAAATAGAAATAAAAAATAGAGTTAATTACGCCATTGACCATTGAACTATTAAGCATATTTCATTTTGACCACTGGACATCAAATCGTGTCAAGGTGACCACCGATTTTTAAATTTAGTCCAAATAAGTCCATCTGTTACGTTCTGTCAAGAACAAATCCGTGAAGTTTTAAATTTGAAGGGTAAATTTGTCACTCTACCTGTCCTTCGTTTCTTTAGAGACACATCGTTTCCTCTCTCTCTCTATTCTTCCCTCTTCTATGATTTTCAGAGAACATGGTTATCCCTCACTAGAGTTCTCATCCACCTCCTTCCAGTCCTGCCCCTTCTCCTTCAAGTTCTCCTCACTCGACCTTGCATTCCCAAACGGGTTCGACCCATTCGGCTTCACTGCCACTGCTGTCTCGTTCTGCTGATCTACCGCCATACTACGTGGCTGCAAATTCAGCCTCATTCTCCCACCCCCACTTTCACTCCCCTCTTCCCTCTTCCAGTTATCTAAGTCCTCACCTCCCCCAATGCCGCCTCGCCTCTCCCTCAGACTATCGAAAGCGCCACCGGTACCAGTAATTTCCTTCTTCCCCCATCTATCTTCCGAATCTGCACCACCGCCATCGTCGTTAGGCTCAAAACCCCATCTTCTCTCTTTGTGAGTATCAAACCCCCGCCGTTATAACCGAATCTCCGTGCCCCAGTCGACGGAACAAAGCTCTTGTTGACACCGCTGTTAGAACCGAATCTTCGTGCCCCTATCTCTCTCTGTGACACCCAGCTGTCTGATTCGTTAGCCCTAGACTACGAATCAAAAAGCCCTTCTATTTCCTCCCTCTCCCATCTATCTCTCCTGTCAAATCCACCGCCAAACGTCGTAGATTTCTTCGCAGCGCCCCAGTCATCAATCTCGTTAGCGCTAGAAGGACCCGAGTCCCCACTCGGCCTATGCGAATCGTCGGAGCTGTAGAGCTGCCCCACCTCGAGTTGGACGACTCATCGTCACCGTTCGAGTAACCGGCCGCCGTTCCTGTCACCACCGCCGTACGATCTAAAGGAGGTGGATGAGAACATGGGAAGATAATAAGCAAATTGACGTGATTACCCCTCACTAAAGGGAGTTAACAGGACGCCGGTAGGCTCTATTAAACGGAATGACCTTATTTGGACAAATTTTAAAAAACAGTGGTCACTTTGACACAATTTGATGTCCAGTGGTCAAAATGAAATATGCCTAATAGTTCAATGGTCAATGGCGTAGTTAACTCTAAAAAATATGAACAATTATCGAATTTGCTCAGCATGCAATAAAAAGGCAAGCATCAATAAGTGTTGATATATGTTTTGTATTTATGTCCCATATCGGTTACTCAAAGAAGGTTGTAACTTGACCCTTAGTATATAAGACATCTTGTCCCACATTGGTTGCCAAGAGAAGATCACTGCTTATCTCTAAGTATAAGTAATGTGTCTTGTATTGTGTTTAAGGTCAAGAGAGAAGAGACATTCTTTGAGAACGCAAACAATTAAGAGATACACGTGAGTGAGTGTTGTAAATCTGACTTATGCAAAGTAGATTTGAGTTCACTCAGTTTTCTTGTGTTCTCTTGTTTGGTTATAGTGTTCAATACGTATTTATCTAGAGCGATTTCGTAACAATAAGAATTCAAATAATTGATTCAGGTTCAGTGTTAGGATTTTCTTAGCAATAACATGGTGATATCCATGCATATCTCAGTGTTCGACAATAGCAATAAGTCAAACAAAAGAATACCTACAAATACAAGTTATCGAAATTAGGGTTCAGACAGAAATCCTTACACAGGATTCAAATAGAAACTCTTACTTGGATCCGTAGTTAAATTAGTCTAACCGGAAAGTCTTTTACTTTAACCTAAACGGAACAATCAAATGATCAGAATACAGTCTACACTACGATATTATAAACCCAGCACTAATTCACACGTACTCCCAGAATGACCCTCTAAACGGTTTGTAAAATTACCAAAATACCCCCTTATGTGTACAATTACCAAAAGTACCCCTCTCATACTCAAATTACCAGAACAATCATCTTTCCGTAACTACAATCACTATAAATCCCTACTGTATGTGAATTTATCGAAAGTACATTTATAGGTAAAATTACAAAAATACCCCTTCTGGGTGGCAAATTACTAAAACACCCTCTGGTGATTCCCGTACCGGAAATATCTAAAAATACTTTAAAACACTATTTTAAGTAACCTGAAGTCATTTTTGGGCTAAAAATTTTCGCTCGAAAATCCCGCACGGGTGTCCAGATCGAGCGCTCAGAGGTCAGTTCTGCTAAATATAGCTATCAACCTCGAAATGACACAGAATTTTAAAAAATAAAACATCTCAGTAATATAAGGTTTCCCTAAAATGTTTAGATTAAAATAACTTGATTTGCTGTATTAAATAATTTGATAATTCCTTTTAATCGATACCCTAATTTAACGTCCTTCGGGGACACAGAAAATTCCCAAAAGTTTTCACAGTGTACGTCTCCTGAAGATAACATAAGTCTAATTTTTATACTTTATCATAGTCTTATCCGAATTATTTATAAGAATTCATACAAAATTGCTTAACCTAACCCCCATTTAGTGACAATTACAGTCACTATTCAAATCACAACCACACTATTTCACCTCAAACACACACAGTTTCTTCCACACCCCCCCCCCCCCCCGGTTGAAGCACAGACACTCAACTCTTACAACCTACTACGCACATAATTACACAAATACACACCCGAACACACACGACAAACACTGCACATACCCAAAACACACGCGCACACAAATACACACTCCGAACACACATTACACCAATTGATACACATACATTTACGCACAAACTCACGCATATACACACATATTCTCTCTCTCTCACACACACACACACACACAATGTTTCCTTTCTTCCCCCACTTCTTCCGAACGCTACCAACACCCATTAACCCCTAAACACACACATAATACCCTTTAACCTTCCATAACACACCCACATACACTCCTAATTCCCCCATAATCCCACTGCCCCATAACCAAACACACATAGAACACACTCCAAGCACACTAAACGCACACAAAACACACTAAATCACACACACACAAAAAGGTAAAGAAAATTACCCTGCAGAATCTCCAATCTCTATGATTTTTCGGCCCGAGCTTCTTCCCTTAGTTCTTTCTTCTTGTTTCCGAACCACTATTCTTGCTCTCTTTTCGCTCTGTCCTTTCTCTATCCTTTTTTTTTCTCTTGATTTGTTTTTTTTTTCTTTTCATTTAATTTCCTAAAGAATTAAATAAACATTAGTTTATATTATAATGTAATTAGTCGTCACATAATTAAGTAGGTGGTGGGATTTTCTTAATACGATTTGACACACAAGTATCTAATTTTTAAAATTGTAAAATAGCCCCCAAAGTTTTTCATATTTACAAAATGGCCCCAAAAGTTTTCAAACTTAAATTTTGACCACAAAATCATTTTAATATTTCATTCGCTTCTTATTTCTGAACATTGCTCAAAATTAATGCCCTTTTATTTTTCTAAGCATAGATGATTATTTTAAACAGCTCGAAAAAGTACCAGATATTGTATTCTCCCCGCCTTATAAAAATTTCGTTCTCGAAATTTGATCTCGAATTTCATATTACACTTAATATCTAGGTACTACACTTTCACTCTGTAACTCTGATAACTACCGCATAGTAGCTGAGCTACATCTAACATTTGCACCAAAATTCGTGTCCGACGAATTCCCGAACGCAACAATTAAATTTTAAATCGTAATATTAAGCTGAAACCTGTGAATTTTAGCACTTGCGCTCTACAAACACTAACATGGACAACCAATTGCTATAAGCATTTATGCATTACAAAAGACAGAAAAAAGTAACGTAACCATTAGGCTTTTACGGCGCACTCTGATATCTCAAACCCACGAGTTCAAACTTTTATCGAATTCGTCACAGAGAAATGTTTTACTTTAAAATGGCACAAAAAATGGTTCTACACACGTATGTATCACACCTCCACTAAAATTTAAAGCTCTAAGTTATCGCATCACATATGATTCACAATCACAGTATTTAACAAAAGTCTATAGTCTTATCCTTTGATTATCTGTTTCGGTTAAACGTTTAAAATCTTTCAGTTGTAAAGGCAAGTAACATGGGATCAACTAGTGCATACTCATCCGAATCTCGACTTTATACCAAAACATCAATTAACTTGTCAAAATCTAATCCATATTCTCAAAGTCTACTCTCAATCACAAATTATATGAGCCTCATGAATCTACATAATCTAATATTAGGGCAAATGAAACTATGCAAATCCTATATTGAGTAAAAATACACGTAAACAACATATTGTCAATTTCAAAATCATTTGAAAATAGCACACGGTAAAA
The DNA here is from genome assembly GCA_033065855.1 of Escallonia rubra. NCBI lineage: Eukaryota > Viridiplantae > Streptophyta > Magnoliopsida > Escalloniales > Escalloniaceae > Escallonia > Escallonia rubra. Next base: position 25,375 of record JAVXUO010001730.1, read on the forward strand.
TTCTGATAGTTTGATTAGGTATGAATAACAATCATAACATGTTACTATTTTGGAACACATTTAAACAAATACCAATCACAAAGAAACAGTGCTTATTTTACAACAAAACATCTAACGTTAGTCACAACAAAAATGATCTCAATTAAACATTTAGGGAACAAATAATAACAATAATCATAACTGGATTACTAAAACACGAGAATCTCTAACGTAATCATACTTATTGGCTCTCGAAATTCCCAATGCAAATATATGAAATTCCAGAAAAATGACGAGTACTGAAATAATGGTATTGGTATGATGAAACATAGTCAACCCAATGAATCGAAGTAAATACAACTGGTAGAGGTTATTCGTCCTTAATAGGATTCATAGCTTTCCGATGACCAGTAGGACATACACTATCCCACCACGTTCAAATAAATTTTGAAAGAAGCAGATAAATATCCTAGAAAAATGATAAGACATCTTAATAAGAATAAAATCTTCTCCGACGTCTCAGAGCAAGTTGGCATTCCATTAAGTTGCAATTGAATTCAATATACAAAGGAATGAACGCGATGACATGGTAAGATTCCACACTTCTTGCCATACTCTCAAACAAAACTTTCAGACTTAGCACTAATCACTTCCCAAAGTATTATTCTCACTCATAAATCAAATCACTAACTTAAACTACTACTCATACAGTATAAACTTTCAAACACTACTAAGCTTTCCCATGACAATCCACGGACACATGATTAGAGGATAACAATCCCTGTCCAGTATGATATCAAAGTCTTGAACAACAAATGGGATGAGATCTCTAGGAAGATCTATACAGCCACAAAGAACAGTAAAAACAGTCAACGACTCACCCAATGGAGTGCCTATCACAAGTTTAGTGTCTCTAAAGGATGGGTTTCAACCCTCAATTGTCGCACAAAAGTAAGGGATACAATAGAATATGACGTTTCAGGATCAAGCAATATATGAGCATCTAACAAGTTAACCCGTAGTGTACCTGACACCATATTATTACATGTTGCGGCACCCTGAGCAGACATATAATAAAATCTAGCTGATGTTCTAGGCCTCTATCCTTGTTGAGACTCAAATTGCTGAGTCTGGCCCTACTGATTCTGTCATCCTCCTTGGGCGAGGAACACTGCTTGTTAATGCACTAGCTGTAGGTGCGAGATGGAAAGTTGAATGACAATCTCTAACAAATGGACAGTCTCGAACCTGATGCTCCACACTGCCACCCTTAAAATGTCATCCGGTAAATCCACAGCATGACTTACCACCATGAATTCTCCCACACACGACACATGGGATAGCCAGAAAACCCGCCACTCAAACCAGGGCTCTGTGTAGGTCGAACTCCAAAACTTTGTGATGTCCAAATCTAGTACTCTGAGCTGGTCGAGTGCCTAATCCCTGTACTTCTCCAAATTCCATAATCTGCCTGCTCGAATCCCAAAACTATGGCCAGGTCTAAATCCCTGAGCCGATGCGGGCCTACATCCCTGATTCTGCCCCATCCTGGGGCCTTGAGTACCTTGTTGTGCTGACTGTGCAAACTGTCGACGCTTGTCACCCTCTGTAAATTTATCCTGAGAAAACTCTTGCCTATCTCTCTTTTATCTACCCCGCCTCTGTGCGTACTTCTTTTTGTTGTCGGATTTGCTCCAAAGCACGTGCCAAGTAAACACATTCCATATAACTCATCAATCGAGCAGAGATCACTCCATCTTTCAGGCCAACCCTAAGCCTCACTCAAACTTTTAGCATCTATCTCCTTCTGTTGATAACATCATTACTACAAATCTAGTGAGACGAGAAAATCTCATCTCAAACTCGTTTACCGACTCTTGATCTGCTTGCATCCCATTAGCAAACTCTCTTAACATATGCTCACGATAACTCGTTGAAAAATAACGGCTGAAAAAAAACAATTCCCTAAACTGTTCCTAAGTCATATCAATCAATTGCTGATAAGTCAGACTATTCTCTACCATTTTCCACCATTGACCAGCCTCACATTTCAGTTTGTAGATAGCAAATTCAACCTTTTGGTTCTCACTACGATGAATTACTCAAAATTTGTTCTCCATTTCATTAATCCAATTTTCTACCTCGATAGTAGCCAATGACCCTCTAAAGTTAATAGCATTTTCTTTATTAAACTCACCCAGGGTACTCTCTTCCTGAGGTTTTTGCTTTGGCTGGACCAGACTTGGTATGCCTTGCTGCTGTTTAGCCAGATTCTGTGTCATCAAGGTCCGAATCTGATTCATAGTGTTCAACAGTACAACTATTGGCTCTAGGTTTTGCTGTTTTTCCTCCCTATGAGGTGAAGGTGCCTCTCTATCAATGACCTTCTAGTCCTCTGTATTATCTTCACTACCAATGCTACGAGTGCGAACCATACTACAACAATTAACAGTTATTGGACTTATACTGACACGTGTCTAAAGAACAGTACAATTACAAGTTAAAGGCAGACTTCTTAACTATATCTTCATCATGCCCCACCCTCATTAAACGAAATACGATAATACATAATCATGTTACCTATGGTTATGTGTCCATGGAATCAGATACATATACTCTCATGTTCATAACCTATCCAGACCGCACCCCAGGGCCCGCTGAAAGACCCCAGTGCACAACACGTCACCTGCTCGACAGTCAAATTTACTCAACATCGTTGCTCGGTTAAAGCGCTCCGCGTCTTAAGCATTCAGATGGTGATCGAAAGTGCACTTCCCCCCTCGAGGGGTCGGCCACCCCCCTGAGAAGGGGGTCGGCCACCCTCTTTAAAGGGGGGTCGGTCACCCTCTTTAAAGGGGGGTCGGTCACCCACTTTGTAAAGGGATCAGTCACCCCCCTGAGAAGGGGGTCGGCCACACCCTGAAGAAGAGGGTCGGCCACCCTCTTTTAAGGGGGGGTCGGCCACCCACTTCGTAAAGGGGTCAGCCACGCCCCTAAGAAGGGGGTCGGCCACACCCTGAGGAAGGGGGTCGGCCACCCACTTTGTAAGGGGGTCGGCCACCCACTTGGTGAAGGGGTCGGCCACCCTCCTTGGAAGTGGGGGGGTCCCCTTGTCCTTGGGGGGGGGGGGAACCTGCTTGCCGCTGCTATCACCTCACTCAACGCATTCTGCAATGCTCATTCATCACCAGTGGTCGCGTGACGCCCATTCTCGCCCGCACATTGTTGTCGCAACAACCGTCACGCACGAACGTGCATCATCATCTAGGTACCGTTCCGCGACGCTCATCGCCGCTCCGGCCCTCGCCGTAGGACGGGCTCACAACCTTAAAGCCCTCACCGACACAATCCACCGGTGGATCCAGCCTTCGCCATCACAATCAACTAGGGGCTCCGACCCTCGCCCGCATAATCGACCGATGGGCTCCGGCCCTCGCGGTGGTACGGGCTCACGACCCTAAAGCGCTCGCCGGCACAATCAACCGGGGGATCCGGCCCTCGCCCGCACATTCGACCAACGGGCTCAGGCCCTCCCTGCGGGACGGGCTCACGACTCTAAAGCGCTCTCCGGCACAATCGATCAGGGGCTCCGGCCCTCGCCAGCACAATCAATCGGGGGCTCCGGCCCTCGCCAGCACAATCAACCGGGGGCTCCGGCCCTAGCCCGCATAATCGATCGAGGGCTCCGGCCCTCGCCAGCACAATCAACCGGGGGCTCTGGGCCTCTCCCGCATAATCGACCGACGGGCTCCGACCCTCGCGGCAGGACGAGCTCACGACCCTAAAGCCCTCGCCTGCACAATCGACCGACGGGCTCCTGCCCTTGCAGCGGGACGAGCTCACGACCCTAAAGCCCTCGCCGGCACAATCAACTGGGGGGTCCGGCCCTCGCTAGCACAATCAACCGGGGGCTTCGGCCCTCGCCCGCAAATCGACCGACGGGCTCTGGCCTTCACGGCGGGACGGGCTCACGACCTTAAAGCCCTCGCCGGCACAATCAACCGGGGGCTCCGGCCCTTACCGCACAATCGATCGACGGGCTCCGGCCCTCACGGCCGGATGGGCTCATGAACCTAAAGCCCTCACAGGCACAATCAACCGGGGGCTTCGGCCCTCGCCCGCACAATCGACCGACGGGCTCTGGCCTTCGCGGCGGGACGGGGTCACGACCTTAAAGCCCTCGCCGGCACAATCAACCGGGGGCTCTGGCCCTTACCCGCACAATAGACCGACGGGCTCCAGCCCTCGCGACGGGATGGGCTCATGACCCTAAAGCCCTCGCCGGCACAATCAACCGGGGGCTCCGGCCCTTGCCCACACAATCGACTGACGGGCTCCAGCCTTCGCGGCGGGACGGGCTCACAACCCTAAAGCCCTCGCCGGCACAATCAACCGGGGGCTCCGGCCCTTGCCCACACAATCGACTGACGGGCTCCAGCCCTCGCGGCGAGATGGGCTCACGACCCTAAAGCCCTCACTGGCACAATCGATCGGGGTCTCCGGCCCTCGCCAGCACAATCAACCGGGGTCTCCGGCCGGAGCCCGCACAATCGACCGACGGGCTCCGGCGCTCGCGGCGGGACGGTCTCATGACCCTAAAGCCCTCGCCCGCACAATCGACCCATGGGCTCCAGCCCTCGCGGCGGGACGGGCTCACGACTTTAAAGCCCTCGCCGGCACAATCAACCAGGGGCTCCGGCCCTCGCCCGCACAATCGACCGACGGGCTCCGGCCCTCGCGGCGGGACGGGCTCACAACCCTAAAGCCCTCGCCGGCACAATCGACCGGGGGCTCCGGCCGGTGCCAGTACAATCAACCGACGGGCTCCGGCCCTCACGGCCATAATCAACCGGAGGCTCCGACCTTCGCAATAGGGATGGGCTCACAAACCTAAGGCCATCGCCGGCACAATCGCCTCAAACTATGAGTATCGAGCTGCGAGCATGTACGCTCGTGTTACCATTGATCATCGACACCGCCAGGGCAATGACCCCCGGGTCACTCTAGGACGGGAGCAGGTCCTTAGAGGGCATCTTGTCCGGCCCGCCTGGCAGTTGGCTGCAGGGGCAACCCTCACCGCTGCCAGGATCTTCGTGCGTCTCTTGACGCATCTCATGGAATTCAGTAAGGGCTTGGACAGGAGGCTGGGGCAACGGGCTACTCTAACCATGCTACCGCGGTGTGGTCAGTCTCCTCAGACAGGCAGAGGGACGCTGCAAGAGCAGGGTGGCATGAACTCTGGGACTGGCAATTCGACGGACAATTAATACTATGGGACCTCTTTCGGCGACGTGTCACTCCCAATGAACGACACGTGTCGACTGATGACACGCGCGCATTTGTGCCTATATAGTGGACTTTAGAGCTTATTTGAGGACTTCTCTTTCATTTCAAGATTTCACTTTCTCTCTCTAAAACTTATTCTCTCTGGATTTCTAGTGAGAGAAAGACATTTGAACTCCCGACATCGGACTCTTGACGCTACACTCTTGACGCTGCACTCTTGACTCAGACTGTCGACCGCCGGCCCTATTCGTCGTCGCCCTGCTTGTGCGGCGCTGCCAGCCCTCGCGACTTGCTTGGGGAGTCTTGCTCTCAGCCCTTACTCCATCCTTGATGTCTCCCACTTTGCCTACTCAGAAGCCAACTCAGACTGCATCCTTTATGGCACATCTACGTGGCAACATACCCTCTTTCCTCGGCAACATTTGGCGACTCCACTGGGGAGGTGAGCATCGTGTTGCAGTCTGCTGCACCATACTATGCAAGAAAAAGTTACGAGCGCTACCAGCCAAGGCCTTATCCATACTATGCAAGAAAAAGGCCACTCAGGTGAACAAGAAGGGACTAGTGCTGTACGTCTCCAAGACCATCTCGTACCTGACGTGCAGGTTGCAGTCAATGCAGCCATCCAGCAGTTCACTCCCACCATAGCCAGCATACAAGACTCACAAGCTACTCTCATGGCCGCCATAATGGAAATGCAGAAATCTATACAGGCGATGGCCTCGCAGCAAATCGTTCCACCAATCCAGCCTATAGAACCTGGGCCGTCCCCTGACGTCGCCCAGGCCCCAGTGTCACGACAATGCCGCCTCGACCATCCAGACCCCTGACGGTAGGACTCGCGACGTCTTCACCGCATGTAGCTGACACACTGCATCCCGTGATGCCATCACACAGACTACAACCAAACCTTGGACCAGTATTACAACAAGTCATCCCCACTGTTGCGCCTCGACATGTACCAGCCAGGAGCTCTTCCGAGACTCACGAGTCCATTGAGATGGAGCCTAACCCCTACCCGACGGAGCAACATCAAACAACCAGCCAAGTGGTGGATATGTCTCGTCCACCCACCCACGCCACTGTACACTTGCCAGCATCAACACCTACCATGTATCGTCCTTCCACTGCTCCAGCCCACCAAGTCGCACCGTCGGGGGACTCCGGGGATCCCGGATCACTGGCCAGCCATCAACCTTTAGTCGGCCAGGAGGAGCCACCCTCCCATTATGTTTCCAAGGCTGACTTCGATGTACTTCGTCACCGTCTGTCACAGCATTCCGCACCTGACTCATCAGATCGATTGACAGGCTATGCGCCATATGCTAATGAGATAGCCATCATACCATATCCACTCAAGTACAAGCAACCCACTTTTGTGCTCTTTAATGGACGTGAAGGCAACGCCCATGAGTACTTAACCAGATTCGTTGGTTCATTGGAGTAATATGGACCGGGCGATAGTTTGAAGCTGAGGGAGTTTCACAAGTCCCTCACAGGCTTGGCGTATACTTGGTACCATCAGATCCCTGCGAGGACGGTCCGTTCATAGAGTGAGATGGTCCAACTCTTCTTGGACAAATTCCACTATGAAGCTGAACGCGTCACCATAGTAGACATCGCCGGCATTCGCCAGGCCCCCGGCGAAGACTTGACAAAATATGTGCACCGTTTTTCATCTTAAGTGTCTCGAATGTACAGATTTCAGTAAAGATGAGACATTGGTGCCCATATGCATCAAGAACATGAACGACGTCTACCGGGTGCACCTCGAGAACTTGCAGTTGAAGTCATGGGGACACCTCAAGGAAACGGCACGGCGTACTTACGAGACAGTCGAGCCCGTCAAACCATGGAGGCCTCGCCCGCAGAATGCGCTGCTGGCCTCAACAGACACATCCACCATCCAGCGCAACAGCAACAGCACCGACGACATCAACATCAATAATTACACTGGCTTTAAGCGTCAGCTCCCGGATGGAGACCAACGCTTTGACAAACGACGACAACAGGAGACTCCGCCTGCCTTTCCATGTGATTTGAATACGGTGAAAGAGCTCTTGACAGAATGGGTTGTTAATGACAATAACTTCCAATTACCACATCTGCGGATCCCCATCACAGACGAAGAAAGGACCAGGCCCAACTACTGCCCCTTTCACCAGGCCCTTGGCCACCCTCTCAAGAACTGCAATGCATTGCGAGCCATCTTTGCAAGAAAGATCACGTCGGGCGACCTACAGCTGCGAAAGAACCACGATGTTCGGAAGGAACCATACCCAAATCATGGCAACAACAACTGCGAGCATCAGGTGCTCATGGTTGCTACCGACCACATCTCGTCCCTCGTCCCCGAAGCTCCTGCGGAAATCTCACTTATGGTCACGACTTTTGTACCTCCTGCCCCCCAGCCAGTGTCCTCGGCTGGCCAAATGACGAAGATCAAAGGCTTCTTTGATGAAATGGGGTTTTCACCCGTGGCAAGGACTTATCTCTCAGACTGCTTGATCGAGGTCACCACAGGCCTCGGGCCCGAATGCTTCGCCACCCAGGCCGAGCTCAGACATATCCCTTCCACCGCATTCATTTTTTCGGACGAGGACTCACCACCAATTGAGCACCATAACTGACCGTTATACCTTGAGTGCATCGTTAACGACACCGGCTTCCGCCGCGCCTTGGTAGATTGCGGCGCTTCGAAATTACTGGCTTCGGACATACCATCAAGGAGGATCATCCGTGACCCCATCAAAATTACTGGCTTCGGACAGGGCCACCAGTCCACTCTTGGCCACATCACTGTCGACCTAATGGTCGGAACTGTCCGTCGTGACATTACTTTCCATGTGATAGATAACGAGTCTTCCTTCCACCTCCTGCTTGGGCGACCTTGGATCCATATCAACAAGGTTGTTCCCTCGACGTACCACCAGTGTGTGAAACTGGTGGCCGGTCCTACGAGACATGAGGTAGCAGTAACCATCCCCGCGACCAAGGCCCCTTTTGAGTGTGCCGAGTCTTATTTTTCCGAGGCCTCCTTCTTCACTGAACTTGCTGCAAATGGTGGGAATGCTACTCACATCCACTCCACCAAGCTACTAGAATGGGACGAGCTGTGTGGGAACAAGCCACCCAAGTCCAAGTCCAAGTCCAAGAAAAGCAACAGAAACAAAACATCAACCTTGACAGTGCCACCTGCTGTCCCTACCATTTCCCCGCCTTCATCCCCCAAGTCCAAAAAGCACAAGTTTGAAACCACCTTCCAGGGTGTCATCAAGGATGGAAGGGTCATCTGCCAGTTATGACGGTGTCCAGGGGATCCGATGTCCGACCGCCTCGACCCCGACCTACCTACGGAGACAGCATGGTGTTGCACGGCTGAACATTGTCTGCCAGATCCCGAGTTTACCCCGGGTGCTGCCCCGCCCTGCTTTGAAGACGGCCTTCGACCGCAGGCTGAAGATCTATAAGAAATTAACCTGGCTGACGTGGGCGAGGAACCTTGACTGACCTACATTGGCACGAAACTCGCCCCTGGCCGAAGAGAGGAACTGGTTACCCTCCTCCGTAAATATCGTGATGTATTGGCATGGAGTTACAACGAAATGCCCGGATTAGATCCTGCCTTGGTGACACACCATCTCAACATTGCTACTGGTTTCAGCCCTGTTCGACAGCATTCGCGATCCTTTCGCCCCGAACTCGAATTAAAAATCAAGTAAGAGATCGAACGACTTCTATAGGCTGGCTTCATTGAACCCATCACTCATCCTATCTGGTTGGCCAATGTTGTTCCCGTACAAAAGAAGAGCGGACATGTCCGCATTTGTATTGACTTCTGAGATTTGAATAAGGCGTGCCCTAAAGATGAATTTCCACTACCCAATATTGACATGCTCACGGAGGCTGCCGCCGGGCACGAGACCTTATCCTTCATGGACGGCTTCGCCGGCTACAACCAAATTCAAATGAACCCAGACAACTGTGCCAAGACAGCTTTTCAAACCCCAATGGGTAACTTTTGTTGGAAAGTCATGCCCTTTGGTCTCAAGAATGCGGTGCTACCTATCAGCGAGCAATGACAGCTATCTTCCACGACATGATACACCGCACAATGGAAGACTATGTTGACGACCTCATTATCAAGTCTAAAAAGGAAAGTGAGCATCTTACGGACCTTCGAACAGTCTTCGACCGGTGTCGTCAGTACAACATGCGGATGAACCCGCTCAAATGTGCCTTTGGAGTCTCCTCCGGCAAGTTCTTCGGCTTTTTGGTCAGTCGACAGGGTATCGATGTTGACCCCTCCAAAGCTGCCTCTATCCGAGAAATGCCACAGCCCAAAAGCACCAAGCAGTTAAAAAGCTTCCTTGGCAAGGTTTCCTATCTCCGTAGGTTCATCCCTGCCTTGGCCGAGCTTATAACGCCCTTCCAGCATTTGACGCGCAAGAGCGCACCGTGGGATTGGGGTGTGCCCCAACAGCAAGCATTTGAACAAATCAAGGCAGTCCTCATGTCACCGCAAACCATGGTCGTGCCGCAACGAGGTCTACCACTCTTGTTTTACTTAACCTTCACGCCCAGATCCATAGGGGCGTTACTTGCTCAAGAAGTGGATGGAATAGAGCGCCCAGTTTATTATCTCAGTCGGTCAATCAGGGGACCCGAGGCCAATTATTCTGAACTCGAAAAATATTGCTTCGCTTTGGTCTACGCCTCGCAGAAATTCAGGCACTACTTCTTGTCATACCAGATTACACTCGTCACCAAGGCTGATCCATTACGATACATGCTCACGCGCCCTGCCCTGTCTGACCTACTTATTCGTTGGTTGCTGCTATTGGCCGAATTCGGCCTGTCCATCAAGAATCCTACGGCTTTATGAAGCCAAGCACTCGCGGACCTCTTGGCCTTATTCCCACGCCAACACTATGAATCAACCTCACATCAATTGCCTGGCGAAGAGATAGCCCTGATCTCTGACATCGATGAATTATGGACGCTCAAGTTCGACGGCTCAGCCACTAGCAAAGGTCCCAATGGAGCTCTCCTCCGACAAGGAGGTGCCGGCATTGTCCTCCGGAACCCAGAGGGTGTTACCATATCCCTATCCTTCAAGCTTGCATTCTCGGTATCTAACAACGAAGCTGAGTACGAGGCCCTCGCCATCGCCCTCATGCTAGCTATCAGCATGGGGGCTAAGTCATTACGTATAAAAGGGGACTCAAACTTGATCATGAAGCAGGCCGACGGAGAATTCGCAGTCAAAGAGCAAGCTTTGGCACTTTATCGTGCCCTGGTACAACACCTAGAGGGACAGCTTGGCCATGTCCAATATAAACATCACGGCAAGTGCCACAACCGACATGCGGACAGCTTACCCACAATCGCGTCAAAGATAGATATTGACGGTAAACAGCGCATACTAACCATTATCAAGAGGACATCACCATGCACAGCATTGAATCTAGTCCCGAAGGACACTATGACCGATGATTGGAGGTAGCCGATCATCGACCAACTTAAGACACCGTCACTCGCTTCCGTCTCCACCCTCACAGATTTCTTAATGTTGGGAGATGTCTTGTACAGACGATGTCATGGAGGCACTCTGGCCTGATGTTTGTCCTGAGCAGAAGCAAAGCACAAGCTACAATCTGGACATCAAAAGTGTTGTGGCCTCGACGGGCCACCTCTATAGCGCCGTCTCCAACGAATGAGCCTCTTTTGGCCATCTATGGCCAAAGATGTTTCAGATATACAGCAGGATTGTTCAGAATGCCTATATGTACCAGACAGCACGGAGGCTCTTGTCATCAACATCGAGGGCGACTAGCGTCAACCTTTCCTACAATATCTATCCCATGGGATACTACCACCTGACCGCAGCTCGGCACGATCGATCAAGCGCAAGTCGGTCAAGTACTTCGTGACGGAAGGTGAGTTGTTTCGCAAGGGATATTCGGGACGTACCTTGCGGTGCTTGCAGGGTGCCCAAGCAGTCGAAGTGATCAATGAAGTCCACAATGGTGCTTGTGGTGAGCATCAAGGCTCTCAGGAGTTGTATGCAGAACTGCTAAGGTTGGGGTACTACTGGCCAACAATAGAATCTAACGCGATCTCTCATGTCCGACACTGCCAACCCTGCCAGAGACACGCCAACAGAATGCACATGCTAGCATCCGACTTTCGTATGATCGTGGCCCCTTGGCCGTTTCATTCTTGGTCTCTTGACCTTATCGGCCCCATACATCCGACATCGAAAGGTCACATTTGGATCATGGTCACGACGGAGCGTTTCACAAAATGGGTCGAAACCATACCTCTGCGAAAAGCCACGGGGGGCGCCATCGCTAACTTTTTACGTGATCACATCATATGTCACTTCGGCATCCCCCGATGCATCATCTCTGACAACGGCACGCCGTTCATCAATCGGGATGTTCGGACTCTCACGGAAGCAGACGACGTCAATCATGCCACGTCAACTCCCTATTATCCGCAAGGCAACGGTCAAGCTGAAGCCTCCAACAAAACTATGTTGCGCGTTTTGTCACGCATGGTCCATGACGCGAACAACTCCTGGTCCGAAAAGCTAAGCCATGCCCTTTGGGCTTCCAGACACACAGCCACGAAGGCCACACCCTTCTCCCTTGTCTACGAGGACGAATGTGTGGTGCCTGCTGAGATTGCAGTCGCCTTGACACGACTATCCCTCAGCAGTGGTCTCGGGGAGGAGGAAACCAGAATGATGGCACTTGAGGGCCTTGATGAAAAAAAGGCCAACGCCATATGCCAAATGAAGAAATATCATGAGAAGCTTGTCAAAGACTACGGGAAGACCGTCAAACCTCGCTCCTTCACAGAAGGCGACCTTGTCCTCCAAGCTGCCAAGCATGTACGGGCCAACCTGTCAGCTCATAAGTTCACGCCCAACTGGGAAGGGCCATTTCAAGTACATATGGTCAGAAGCAACAGCTCCTACCTCCTGCTCAATCCAGATGACGGACAGCTTACCGCCCCTGTCAATGGTCGTTGCCTAAAGAAGTACTATGCATGACCAGTTTGCAGCTTGTTCCCCCCGACCCGCTGCCTACAGTTTAGAACGCTTAACGCAACATTTTGTGTATATACACACATGTACTGACTTGTAACTTCTGTTGTTTGTTACAAGTTCCTTTTATATAATGGCGTTTCTTTGATTCAAGCACTATCAATATACAGTCTTCTCACTACATACATTTATGCTTAGCCTACACTTCTGTATTCTTTTCTAGTCATTAAGTGTTTGCCCTCGCCAAAAAAAAAAAAGGGGGGAACACCAACAGACAACCAACAGGCGCAAGACATTCAAACAATCGCAACAGACAACGATCGTACCATGCATCCACGACAAATATTGACAAAACAGCACACAACTACACTTTACATACCAACAAGATATATATATGCATAAGAAGTTGTCGGCCACTATCGGGCACTGCCTATACATCAATCTATAATAAGACCTATCAAAAGCTAGATAACAAAGCTGCTACCGGATGAAAGCTAAACGCCTGCAATGTCTGACGTTGAACCTGCAGCGCCGACCATCCCGCCTCGAACTCAGCCTGCCGCCTCAGACGCTCAGCCTCTCGAACCTCCACATCCGCCCGTCGCCTCTGGAGATCACTCAGCCGTCTCTGCAAGTCAGTCAGTTGCCTCTCTATCTTCGCCACTCTCTGTCGATCACGACCAACTCTCCGTTGATCTCTGACCGCTCCACCTCCAACCCTGTCCGTCGCCTCTCGAGCAGCACCTCCTCCATACGCACCAAGGCCATCCTCTCGCCCATACCACCACCCTCGCTCCTCGACCTAAAGAACTCGGCCAGCCAATCTAGCTGCACGCCTAAGGAGGTGAACGGCGTGAACTCTGTCAGCGACCGCTCAATAAACTCTGTCGTCCAGCCCGCCGCGGGAACACTCGCAAAAGGCAGCAGCCATTCCACAAACCCTGAGTACACCCATCTTTGTAGCACCGGGTTCCCCACAGTCACCCCCTCAAACGTCTATGGGTACACCGCCTTCACCAGCTCTAACCGGCGCACTGTCTCAGAAGGTAGCTGGAGGTTCTCCCACACTACCACGTCGGCCTGGCCGCTCGACGAGCCCCTGCTCGCCTCTCCAGCTACTATGCCACTCACCACCATCACAGGCCTCTCACGCATTCCTCCGGCTGCCTGTACACCGACGGTCATCGAGTGCATCACCATCAACATCGCACTCACCTCAACAGCCACCCCTGACGACGCCCCCGCAACAGAATGCATCGGGATCTCCACCTCCTAAATCGGGACCGCCACTACAGGCTCCAACTCCATCAAATCCTCCCGCTCAACCACCGCGGCCTCCGTCGCCGTTCCTGTCCACAAGTAACCACTGGCATCAAACATCAGCGACTCGTCGACCAAGCCGCCATACACATCATCCACCCTCTCCTCAACATCTAGCAGTGGACTCACCCTGCCGCTCGCTCCGGACACCGACACGTGGGCCACCACCGGCTCATCTCTGCCTGCTGGCTCATCAACCTCGGCTGCTCTCGCCTCCTCTGTCTCGACCGCCACATTTGCATCACTGTCCCTCTCCACCGCTTGTCCCTCGTACCCCTGTCCAAAACAACTGTTAGCATATCAACATTTTTTTCTTTATCTATTGTATGACATCCATAAACAAGATTTAATCAAAAGCGGCAACAATCAGGCCTACATCAACCACTGGGTCCTCCGACGCATCTCGCGGCCTCATCGATCCTGTCAGCCGCAAGCCTGAAGTGCCCGCACTCGCCTGACGAGCACTCTCCATCATCCCAACTCACAGTGCCGACAGCGGCCCCTGGCACCCTCGGCACCGGCACCACCGGCTCCTCTCCTTGGTCCTCCACCGGGGCATCCTCCTCAGACTCCTTGCCCTCCTCGTCAGGATCCCTCTCCGAGCTCACAACCGCACTCCCCGTCACTAGCACCAGCATGCCAGCCTGCCTCGCCGCTGTCATCGATATCAAACTCAACGCCCAGTCACAGGTAAACACGTCAACCAGTCACCATGTCCCCGATGGTTGTGCCAACCACTTCGCCCAGACCGCCTGCAGACGCTCCCACCACTGTGCATACTCCACCGTCACCACCCCCACTGCTGCTATCCCCGGCCTCCTCCACGCTACCACCGGTGTAGGCCACTCACAGACTCTGTCATACCGCGTGTACCCAAATGCGGTCGTCACACTCCACCGGCTACGATACCCACACAGCGGCTCCAAGTCATAGCCAAATGTCCGCGACAACCGGTCCGGGCAATACCGAGCCACGTAATACAGGTTCTCTGCAGGCTTCCCACCATCATCAGTCATCACTGGCAGCCAACCTGGAGAATAGGCCACCAAGAGCACAACGTCTGTAGGTGGCAAACCCCCCTTCTTGGTCAAGTCTATCGTCATCTCCTGTCCGTGCAACCAAGGGGTACTTCGTATGACGCATGCATCTCTTTGTACGGCCGTGCAAAGCATGCCTCCCTTGAGTCTATCAACCGTGACAACGGACACTCCGGCCTCTTGATGCCCGCCCATGCAAATGCCCGTGACCCGCTGCACCACATCGCCACTTCCCGCGATCTACCACCATGCATCACTGTCCTTGTCTTCGGCACTTGATGCTCAAGCGGGTACCCTGTCGGACGATAATCCGAAAAGCACTCGTACAAGTACCGCTGCAAAAACATCCAATCCACGTACGTCGCCACTTGGTACCGCCCGTGCGACCTCTTCACGTCATTCACAAACTGATCCAGCCGTGAATACACGGTGCCCAAATACACGGGAGCTAGCCCAACACGCTTCCCTTGCGCCATCTGAATCGCCAGAGGAATCACCTTCGAGGAAATGCCATCCTCCGGTGTCCCTTCAAACACGAATCTACAAAAACATGACCACGCATTATACACAACCTCAACTAGCATCACATATACAAGCATACAAACAATGGAACGCATAATACTTACCTCGACAAGAACATCGTCAAGAAGGACACCATCTCGTACCGCTCGTCCTTGTGATACAGCCCCATCACGAAATGGGCAGCATTGCCCAATCTCTGCCCCGACTCCGCCTGCAGCGTGCCATAGAACAATCGGAGCCACCCGATATATGTCACCTTCCGGTGCTGCCTTATCTTCGCCAAAATGTCAAGTAGCTGCATCTGCAATAGCCGCTCCTCGCCAGTAAGCCGCGTCACACGCGCATCCAACTCTCCATGCATCGGCAGCCCCGTCAGTATCATCACATCCAGCAGCGTCGGCCCAATCTCTCCAAACTCAGTCACAAAGGTATGTGTCTGAGTGCTCCACCTCGACAGAAACAGGGCCATCCCAGGCGTATCTCTATACAACTCCAGCCCCCTTGCCGTAATGTCAATCGCCGGTACCAACCCCAACACCTGCAATAACGCTGACCACCTCGGCGTCTCCATCATATGCTCACACCAGAAGTCCCACCCAATCGGCATCGCACCATGGCCCTGAACACCACAGGTGCCCAGGGTATATCCTCCCGCTCCACCAACAACCCCGCAACATACCTCGGTGACGGCACGGGCGCATCCTCCCAGCTCAGAGCCCGCACATACGGTGACGGCACTCGTGGATCCTCCCCCATCGACACACCACTCCAAGGAACTGCGAACGCACCATCAGCTACCCGGATGGCCAGCTCCCTCCATAACTCCCGAATAGGCACGACCGGTACTACCCATTTTACTCTCAGTGGCGTGTTCGTCTTATCTGGGTCTAGATCATACGTTCTCACCAACGAATCATCAAATGTAAGTGGAACTCCCGTCTCACCACCTACCGTAGCTTTGGCCTCATCTGTCGGTGGGCGGCACCGGTTCCGTCCTCGCGGTTCGCGGTGGCCGCGCTGCGCTCGTCGCCCCACCTCGTGGTTTCACCCACATTTTCCGCTTCAACTTTTTTAGAATGGGCACCAGCTAGGCAGGCATGGCCTTGGCCTTTTGCCCTTGGCCCCGCCGACCCCCCTCCAGCTCTCGACCCCTCGGCCCCGCCGACCCCCTTCTTCTTCTTCTTTCCTTCTTCTCTTCCTCTTCCCCCCACGGCAGCAGCTCCCGCCGACCCCCCACTTCCGGCCGACCCCCTCCCCTCCCCCTTTCTTCCCTCCCCCTCTGCTTCCCTCACTCCCTTGGGGTGGCCGACCCTCCTCGTCCGGCCAACCCCCCTGCCCCCGCCGACCCCCCTCTTCCGGCCGACCCCCTCCCCTTTCCCCTCTTTCTTCCCTCTTTCCCCTCTTCTTTCCTTCTCTCCACCCCCCGCCGACTGCTTGGCCGCACCGACCCCTATCTCCGGCCGACCCCTCGGCCACTTGCTTTCCCTCTCTCACCATTTCGCCTTCTCTCTTTTTCTCTTCTCTTTCACTTGCTCAAAATGTACAATTGATTTTTTTTGGCAAAACCCTCCATCCCTTCACTATTTATAGGGGTGGGCCATCCAATCTCAACCACCCATTTCAAATGTCAACAAAAAATTTTCACAGCTCTTATTTTCCCGCCACTTACGCCTTTTCGCAAAGTTCATGTTTCCTTCCCCGAGCGCATTCAACATCGTTTATGCGTGCGACGCCCGCTCGGGTTGCCCCTCCGCGCACCCCGCACGCAGGGGGCTTATGTTCACAACCTATCCGGACCGTACCCCAGGGCCCGCTAAAAGACCCCAGTGGCACGACACGTCACCCGCTCGGCAGTCAAATTTGCTCAACATCGTTGCTCGGTCAAAAAGCATTCAGACGGCGATCGAAAGTGCACTTCCCCCCCGAAGGGTCGGCCACCCCGTTGAGAAGAGGGTCGGCCACCCTCTTTAAAGGGGGGTCAGCCACCCACTTTGTAAATGGGTCGGCCACCCCCTGAGAAGGGGGTCAGCCACACCCTGAAGAAGGGGGTCGGCCACCCTCTTTAAGGAGGGGTCGGCCACCCTCCTTGGAAGTGGGGGGGGGGGGGGGTCGGCATCCCTTGTCCTTGGGGGGGGAACCTACTTTCCGCTACTATCACCTCACTCAACGCATTCTGCAATGCTCACTCATCACCAGTGGTCGTGTGACGCCCGTTGTCGCCCGCACATCATTGCCGCAACAACCGTCACGCACGAACGTACATCATCATCTAGGTACCGTTTCGCGAAGCTCGTCGCTGCTCTGGCCCTCGCGGCGGGATGGGCTCACGACCCTAAAGCCCTCGCCGGCACACTCAATCGGGGGCTCCGGCCCTCACCCGCACAATCGACCGACAGGCTCTGGCCTCGCGGCGGGATGGGCTCACGACCATAAAGCCTTCGCCGGCACAATGAACCGAGGGCTCCAGCCCTCACCCGCACAATCGACCGACGGGCTCTGGCTCTCGCGGAGGGACAGGCTCAACCCTAAAAGCCCTCGCTGGCACAATCAACCGGGGGCTCCGGCCCTCGCCTGCACAATCGAACAACGGGCTCCGGCCCTCACGGCGGGATGGGCTCACGACCCAAAAGCCCTCACCGGCACAATCAACTGGGGGCTCCGGCCCTCGCCCGCAAAATCGAACAACGGGCTCCGGCCCTCACGGCGGGACGGGTTCACGACCCTAAAGCCCTCGCCGGCACAATCAACCGGGGGCTCTGGCCCTCGCCCGCATAATCGACCAACGGGCTCCGGCCCTCGCGGCGGGACGGGCTCATGACCCTAAAGCCTTCGCCGGCACAATCGATCGGGGGCTCCGGCCCTTGCCAGCACAATCAATCGACGGGCTCCGGCCCTCGCGGGCACAATCAACCGGAGGCTCCGGCCTTCGCAACAGGGATGGGCTCATAACCCTAAGGCCATCACCGGTACAATCACCCGACGGACTCACTAGGGGCTCCGTTCATAGTGCTCCGGCACGAGGACCCCTCGCCACGGACTCGGAGTATCGAGCTGCGAGCATGTACGCTCGTGTTACCATTGATCATCGACACCGCCAGGGCAATGACCCCCAGGTCACTCTAGGACGGGAGCAGGTCCTTGGAGGGCATCGTGTCCGGCCCGCCTGGCAGTTGGCTGCAGGGGCAACCCTCACCGCTGCTAGGATCTCCGCGCGTCTCTTGACGCATCTCGTGGGATTCAGTAAGGGCTTGGACTGGAGGCTGGGGCAACAGGCTACTCTGACCATGCTACCGCGGTGTGGTCAGTCTCCTCCGACAGGCAGAAGGACGCTGCAAGAGCATGGTGGCACGAACTCAGGGATCGGCAATTCGACGGACAATCAATACTGTGGGACCTCGTCCGGCGACGTGTCACTCTCGGAAGACGACATGTGTCGGCTGATGACACGCGCGCATTTGTGCCTATATATAGTGGACTTTTGAGCTTATTTGAGGACTTCTCTTTCATTTTAAGATTTCACTTTCTCTCTCTAAAAC
>JAVXUO010002159.1:0-52751 GCA_033065855.1 Escallonia rubra
CTTCTGGGTGGCAAATTACCAAAACACCCTTTGGTGATTCCCGTACCGGAAAAATCTCAAAAATACTTTAAAACACTATTTTAAGTAACATGGAGTCATTTTTGGGCTAAAGATTTTCGCTCGAAAATCCCGAACGGGTGTCCAGATCGAGCGCTCAGAGGTCAATTCTGCTAAATATAGCTATCAACCTCGGAATGACACAGAATTTTAGAAAATAGAACATCTCAGTAATATAAGGTTTCCCTAAAATGTTTAGATTAAAATAACTTGATTTGCTATATTAAATAATTTGATAATTCCTTTTAATCGATACCCTAATTTAACGTCCTTCGGGGACACAGAAAATTCCCAAAAGTTTTCACAGTGTACGTCTCCTGAAGATAACATAAGTTTCATTTTTATACTTTATCATATTCTTATCCGAATTATTTATAAGAATTCATACAAAACTGCTTAACCTAACCCTCATTTAGTGACAATTACAGTCACTATTCAAATCACAACCACACTATTTCACCTCAAACACATACAGTTTCTTCCACATTCCCCCCCCCCACCCCCATGCACGACATCTATAAGTGGTTTCTTACGAGGCAAACTATATTAAACACACAAATCTTTAAATTGTTGTATTCTCGGCCCCCCTATGCACGACATCTGTAAGTGGTTTCATACGAGGCAAACTATATTAAACACACAAATCTTTAAATTGTTGTATTCTCGGACCTGAACTATTAATATACGTCGACATACCCCTCATTTTCTAAAGAATATCTCCTACAACAGCTAAACCATCTTGTAGATTAATTATATGGCAAACACATGGAACATGAAATAATTTACCATCAAGTATAGGTCTAAAGTTCGTCTTTAAGACTTCAACATCAGCTATATTGTTAAAAGCATTATCAAAACTGATAATCATAATCCTGTATTTTATACTAATATGTTACATACTGGGACTATAATATTGGCAATATCAATTGCATCATGTAGATAGGGAATTAAAGAGTTCAAAACTGATGATTCTCTTGTTCATGGTCTTATCAGAATCAATCCAATGGGCCGTCACACAAACATAATTAACTAGAGTAAAAGGAGATTTCCAAACATTAGAAGTATGACTAACTCTACCATTAATTTTATTAAAATAATCAATCAAGCATGCCTTAACAACATTATACTGTCTAAGTGCATAAGACATTGTGTTTCTATGAACCTTTCTATACAAAGGTTGCACCACGTAAGTATTCATCTATCTAGAGTACTAATCATTATCAGCAAAACTGAAAGCTTGTTCATCGTTAACAATAAATTCAGCAAGACCTTTTCTTTGGTCCCTGATTATAAATAAATAACTTACCAAGAAAAGATAACTGTGTTCGGATAGACTCGACATGTCCATTACCACTGCCACATGAAAATAAGTTACCACAATACTTAGATTGAGCTTTTTTCAAACACCATCAACTGAAATCTCCTCAAAATGATTCTCAAACTGAGCTTTCCCTTTTTTTTTCCTTTGATGACCACTCATCGGGATAAAATTATGCCATGGAGTAACAGTGTTGCCAACCGAGCTGCGTCCTTGACTAAAACGCTTGGTATCTTGTAAATGTGTATATTCAAAATCTGTAATGTTTTTTTGTTAAACTCAAAGTTATTTTGGATATCTACACCAATTAATGGTGAATCTTGAAATTCTGGCGTTGGTGATGCTTGTGATGGTGTTGGACGTTTTTGGCTACGTGATATAAATAATCGAGACATATTTAACGCTAAAGATATTGGACAAGAACGGAAAATAAAACTAGTAAGAGATTATTAAATGGAAAGGAATAGAAGTACTAAACAATTAAATAATACTTGTAATTGAAAATTGGAGATGGTTATTACCTAGTAACAAATATAACTGGTAGGACAGCTTGTAAAATTTAGAAAATAGTGAGTGAGAAGATTTGTGTGAAAAATGTGAAGAAGAAATGGTGAGTTTATAGCTTTTTCAAAGTTCACAAAAGACCAAAATACCTCTGAAAACTAGTTGTTTATAATTGTTAGGAAGGGAATAAAATATAAAAGTGCACAAACGAGTTGTTAGAACCTTGTTGAACGAAAATACCCCCCAAACTAGGGGGGTAAAAGTGGAATTTTTGGAAAATATGACCATTGGACGGAATCTGACTGTTTGAACTTTTTTTTGAATTTTCAGGCTGAGCCATACCCAGGCTCTTTGGACCGAGCAAAAAAAAAAGAGCAAAATTCTGACCAGGCCATTTTTCGGGCTTGGATCAGGCCTGACCTTGACTTTTTTAGGGACGAGCCGGGCTGGACTTTTTTTAGAATTCTTTGGCCTAACCCTAGCCCTGGCTCTTGGCTCTATGGACCAGGACCGTTACTATTTACCACGAGGGGCGGCCCGGCCTTTTTGACATCTCGAAGTCTCGCTCACATCCCCGCTTGCATATGCTCATCAAAATAATAATTTGCACTAGAAAGGTAAATGGCAGGGGTGAGCCGGCTAGCCCAATAGGTGGAATAATCATAGTACCATAGGATCAGAATCAAACACATTAAACAATTCACGATCAATTATCAAAATATTCATAATCAAACAGTCAACGCAACCGTGGCTTAGTACCCCAAACAATTAGTAAAACAATCCAATATTCAATTTACACATGAAACATAATACGTCAACACCTTGCTTCCAGTATTCTCACAGGGATCCGCCAAAGCTCAACTGTATCATAATCAAAATGTATCACGCACATAACAAATCACCGAAGCACTATCAATGATCCAAAGTACTTAAGCCATGTCACACAAACGTATTTCAAAGACAAGTTCTTTACCAATATTGAGAACAAGCATTTGAGCAAGATTTCAGGACAATAGTGTTTAAGAGTATGACGAACGTTAACAAACAATCACGTAGCATAAAAGAATATTGATATGGAATTCCCGTTATCAAAATCATGAAGAATCCATTTAAACAATTCTTCTAAATGAGGCACTATGATTCTTCTTTCAAAATCATGGTTAATCTTTTTCTCTCACTCGTTATCTATCTATCCATTAATGAAAGTCAAAGACAACTTGAATTAATTTAAAAATAGATCAAAAGCCTATTTATAGAAATTTCTAGAAAGCACAAGGTGTAAAGAAACACGAGGTGGCGAAACAAAGATGTGCCACCTAACAAGCCCGACAAGGCTAGCACAAGGTGGCAAGACAAGGTTGTGCCACCTAGCAAGCACGACAAGGCTCGAAGCATGAGGTGGAGATACAAGGTTGTGCCACCTAGCAAGCAATGGTAATGCTAGTCGAAGCACGAGGTGTAACGATTGAATGACGACACCCAACAAGCACGATAATGCCAATCCCCATTGCCAATAAAAAACATCATCGTCATTTTTCTCTTAACCAGTAATTCTCTTGGGAACCTCTAAAAACTCAGGCTCTTACTGCTATAGGGGACAAAGGTGATGAAGTTTTCACCGCGACAAACTTCATCCTACTCGAGACACTAAACTGGGTGATCCATCCTAAATCCACTTAACAGAATATCTAACAAATCATGTGGTACCTGATTAGTGTCCTGCTCGACCTGTTTGATCTGAGGTAACTGCGAATCTCCTATTATGGCGAAGCCGACATCATTCAACACAAACTTGACCTTCTGGTGCAATGTAGACGGTATTGCACCTGCAGAGTGTATCCACAGTCTTCCCAATAGAAGGTTGAAGGCGGCATGTATATCCAACACTTGAAACTCAACATCAAAGCTAATAATACCCACAGACATCGAAAGATTCACTGTACCAATCACTTTCTCCAGGTATTTTCGTAGGCTCGAACAACTTGGTTGAAAGGAGTGAACTCTGAGGGGTCAATGCCGAGGGCTTGAAAAGTGCGTAGGGGCAAAAATTTAGAGTGGAATCATTGTCTATGAGGATTAATGGAACCGTCTTATTAAGTGCTTACATAGTTATATGGAGCGGATCATTAGGGATTGGTCCCGATTTGGGCAGATTTGACTCGGAGTAAGTGTGACATTTTCGTAATGTATAGCCCTTAGCACTTGGGACAGATCTTCGGGCTAGATCTGTATCGGTATCTAGGCTTTGCTGAGTAGTTTGATGAGGGCTTGACGATGGGAGTATGCGGTACAAGTAATCCCCATATGGAAATGTTGGTTTGGGTTTTCTTCAATTGTCTAAGGACTTCATTGTCGGGAGGGTCTTGAGAGAATAACCGGTCAGACGTGGTTGGCTGGGGTGGGGTTTGCTACACTCGCCTAATCGAGTTAGGTAGGATACCTCGGTGCTGGGTCAGAACAGAAACCCAGTTTCTTCATCATACTCTTCCTTTACAGTGAATGCTTCACCTTCCATCAACTCTTCCCAAGTAATCACATCGCAACACTGCGGTAGAGAATTATACATGGACATTGACTTCCAAACTAGCTCGCTGACGGGGACAATGAGGGTTGTCTGATCCATGACTGGTCAATTATCATAAATACAGTTAACCCTGTGAGGTGACAATGGTTCTTTTCGAACATACGGTATAACAAGAGGGGAGACTTCACCCTTGTCAATGAAGTCTTGTATGTTGTTTCATAGGGAGATGCATCTATATGTGGAGTGTCATTTTTCTTGGTGATAATGACAAAAGGATTGCACATCATATCCTTCGGGTATCACTGTTGGTATGGGAGTAGGCGATAGCTTGGATATCATTCCCCTCTTCAATAATTGCTCGAAGACTTTGGGGAGTTGTGCGTCCAATGGTGTAAACTTCCTCTTAGGCTTCGTAGTGACTTCCTATGTCATGGCCCAGGGTCGGTGTTAACATTACTGGCTGTTGCTGGCTTTAGTTGTACATTAAAGCTCCTTGGGCCGGCTCGGTATACCCCCGATGACTTCGCCTAATGAGAGATGGTTCTTTTGTTGATGGCATCTTTTATCTGTATGGGGGATCCTATAAGAGCCTTAAGTGAGATGTGGTAGTGGCCAAAGTTATAATCATGGTTGACCGGAAGCATATTGTTTCTAACGATATTCACTTCATCTTCCTCTATCGAACGATTCACCATTTGAGCTGCCTTATTCGTTCACCTCACGATGAAAGATAAAACTAATTCTCTCGGCTCTTGCTTTATGGTTTCTAAATCCCTCCCCGTGATATCTTAATCGACATTCTATTGGTACTACTTTACGAACTCTCTCACAAGAGCTTCCCAAATATGGACTCGGGTTTCATCCAAAGTAAAGAACCAATGAGAGGCGGCTCTAGTAAGAGTTTAGTGGAACAGGTGTATCAACAGATTTTGATTCACCCCGTATGGGGCCAACGCTCGCATGTACATATTTACATGCATCTTAAAATATACAGTCCCGTCAAACTTATCCATCTCTGGCATCTTCCGCTTGAGGGATAGTCTATACTCGGGTTTCATAGTTAGGGCACTGAGGTCTAGAGGGTTATCGACCCTTCTCATCCTGGGGATTTGGCACTCAAGTGCGGTGAACTTGTCCTTTCATTTCGGTATGACAGGGGGTTTCATTTGCTCTTCCTCGAGCCCATACATCCAATCGAATTACGGACCTTTTTTCTCTTATCATCTTTTTCCCCTTTTCTTTCGGTTCTCTCCTACCCTTCCTATTGAGGTTATCCAATTCATCGGCGGTTGGGGATTGTTCTTCGATTAGGGTGGTGAAACCATTCTGAAGATCATTCTAAAGTTCACTGATGATACATACCAAATCGGAGATCTATGGGAATTCCTAGGCCATTGGAGTTTGTGAGAGCTTTTTGGATAGTCCCGACGCTTAGCCTTAACCGTATACAGAAGGTCATCAAAAGTTTAATATACATACCACAGATATCAAGTTGATTGGCTCATACCGTAATAAGGGTGAAAGGAGTTTATTTTCTGGTTCTAGGGGATATTTTTTTGTTTTAGATTTTAAAAAATTGAGGAGAAGACTGACTAACCATTCGGTTATCTGGTAGAAGCCGATTGGTCAGTGAGGTTAGGGTAAATAGGATTTTAGGAAAATTCTTGGATGATGAGGGTTCCGACTAACCGTCCAGCCATCCTGGTTGATAATCGGTCTGTTGGTCAGTGGGTTAGGGTCTGTCTTTGGGGAACTTTTTTGAAAAGTTCTAGAAGATAAGGGTTCTGACTAAGAGTCCGGTCATCCTGGTGGATAACCGGCCGGTTGGTCAATGGGTTAGGGTTTCTTTCTACGAACTTTATGAAGGATAAGGGTTCGGACTAACCTTTCGGTCATCCTGATGGATAATCGGCCGGTTGGTCAGTAGGGTTAAGGTTTCCCTTTGGGAATTTTCTAGGAATCTTCTGAGGATAAGGGTTCTGACTAATCGTCTAGTCATCCTGATGGATAACCGGCTGGTTGGTCAGTTGGGTTAGGGTTTGTCTGTGGAAATTTTTTGAGAATTTTCTGAAGGATAAGGGTTCTGATTAACCATCCAATCATCCTGACGGATAAAGGGCTGGTTGGTTAGTGGGCTAGATTAGGATATGAACTAGCCAGTTTTGAATTTTTTCAAATAATGTATATATTTTCTAACCGTCCGGTTTAGAGCTCGAATAACCAGCCGGTTAGTCAGAGTCTTTTCTTTTTTGTGAAATTACCAGTTTTAGCTTATAGAATGTTGGTGATTTGCCTGCCAACATGCCATAAACCAAAACAGGTATTTTCCCAATAAAGGGCTAAACACTGAACGGTCCTGGTGTGCAGCTTCTCCTTATAACACCAATGTGAAGGTCACTCATATCGCCTCGATTGTACTATACGCCTCGCGTCCTTAAAAACTAGGAAGTTAATAATGGGCAATCGTCAGTACGTATACAAGTCGTTTGATGTACCAAGAAAGCAGGAGGAATCTTAAGTACAGGGCCATGGAGTTGAAAGCTCAATCGAAAGTTCGCCTTGTGACCAGGAGGACCAAGGGCTTCATTTGTCGCTCTCAAATGGGTTGGTCGGTGTAAGACGTGCGCGTGTGTGAGGTATGAAAATAAAAGCACAAGTAGCACAGTCATGTCATAATGTACATGCCATGAAATACAAAGAAAACACTACAAGGCCAAAATCAAGTAAAACTTTTCAAATTTAGTACTCTTAGTTTTTTAGTCCCCAGTGGAGTCGCCACTATAGCGTACCGCCTCGGAAATTTTTTTTGGAAGGATTAGATTCAGAGTGCCCATCTTATTTAATTAAAGAAAAATAATAAAAACCTATAAATGACTCAAAAGGTGTCCAAGAAGGACGACTAGTTTATCGAAACCAAGAGAAGGGTTCAGAGACTAATTTACGCAACGGGAAGGTGTTAAGTACTCACCACACCCTTTCGGTCTCTACTTTGTTTTAATTGCATTTTGGCCTTAAGAACACATACCATGTAAAAAATAGGGCTAATTACACATATGTCCCTGAGGTTAGGGTATAATTACAGGCAAGGACAATAGTTTAGACAAATTACACTTATGTCCGTTGACCAAACGAAATCTTAAAAACCCTAACAGTTTTAATGAAAAGACTTTATTATCCCTAAGTTGGAACCTTATTTTTTTTTAATGCCATTACTTCATCTTAAAAAAAATAAAAAGAAAGATTAATGCCATTACTCTTCCCCCACCCCAACCCCATTTATGTCTCTCAAACTCCCCCCAACCGCTGCCCCCCTTCGCCACCCCGTCTGCTTCCCCATTCCCCGTCTACCTTCGCACCACCTTCTTTCTCTCTCTAGTCTCTACCACAAATGCCGTCCTTGCCAACAAAATCCACAAGCGATGAGATATGGGTAAGGCTAGCAGCTGGTTCAGGTCCCTTTTCGACGGTAAGAGGTCGTTGGAATCTTCGGCCGATCAAGATTCCCGACGGGGTCCTCTCAGGTCCTTCAACAGCAATGGCGGGGGGTGGGCGGAGCTTCCAAGTATGAGGAGTCGGTGGACGCTAACAAGCACGTGATAGCGATGGCGGCGGCAAAATGGGCCTAACCTTCCTTCTCTCTCAATCTAGCGGTGTTGGGCGAGGGGAAGGGGCTGCCAGCATGGGACAAAGGAGAGGGCTGCCGGCGCGTGGGGAGGATTTCAGTGAGAAAAATTGAAGTTTAATTTGTAGATTGAGAATTAGGGTTTTAAAACCCTAATTTGCAAATTAGGGTTTCAACAAAATCCTAATTTACAAATTAGGGTTTCAACAAAAGCCTAATTTGCAGATTGAGACCCTTAGGGTTTTGATGCAGATTGAGAAATTTTGATGAAATAGACGGCAAAGATAAAGAACAAATCAATTTTAGGGTTTTAAAACCCTAATCTTTAAATTAAGGCTTGAAATCTTAATTTAAATTTTTTAAAAATATTCAGTATATACAGTACAAGGGCTAGTATCGTCATTTTAAAAATACGTATTGATGACATCATAAAAAATACACATTTTGGACAGAACCTTGACGGATGGACACGGCTGATACACTTTAAAAGTGTTTGGTCACGGTATGTTACATTTTAAAACTTAATGTCCTTGACTGTAATTATACCCTAACCTCAGGGACATATGTGTAATTAGTCTTAAGAAATATGATAAGACTCACCCTAATTTTATTTATACATTTTTTGCTTGAACTCGACATCAGGGATCGAATTGACTACATATTAGATCGGACTAATAGGAATCAAAACTGTCGTAGTTCGACACATGCCCCACGTGGAGTAATCTACATTCTGAACCTAGACTTTAGACAAAGAAAATTTGAAAAAACTATTTTTGTTATTTTTAAAATGAAATGCGATCACGGGGAGAGGAGACAATCTATACGATCTTTAATCTAGAAAAAACCTAGTAAAGATTACATCACGATGTAGCTTGTCTTGATGACTTGGGAATGTTCTCCGTATGATCCACGACTCCAAGAATGAAAAGACATTTGAAAGTGGTTTTTAATGGCTTGATTTCTTGAGAGAGCAAGATTAGCACTTCACTAAGAAATGAATACGCAAGCTTTAGAGAGAATAAAATTCCGGATCCCTAAAAATGAAGGCCAAGACCCCTTTTATAGTGATCAAGGTAGCAGAATCTGATGAGATATGTCAATCTACAAGGCTGGAGATAAGTCAGAATAAGTAATAAAATCGCAGATTGAAAAGGGTCAACTAACCTACCACTTTGTAGAAAATCGGTCAGCTTACCCCATAAATTAAAAATTATTTTTCTAAATTTCGAAGCATTACCGAACCTTATTTTTGGTAATTATCTCTAAAATCACAAATGGAATGTACCATATTCGAGATAAGTTATTTTCTAACCAAAAAATGACTTGATTTGATCTCTATATCAAGGATAAATCATGGATTATTTCCCTATGTCATCTAGACAAACTAAATCAATTAGAATAATCGAGACCTTAGACCGGACTTAACACAAATGGACTGGACTAATGCAATTGGAATAGACTGAGACTGGACATGTGATTGAACTAGTGGACTGGACTGGACTGAATTAATTCAACTAAAATGGATTGTAACAAGACTGAACTTTGACAATTAGACTAGAATGGACTAAATTAATTAAGGGTCAAATACACGTATGTACCCTGAAACTACCACTTTATCTCAATTAAGGGTCCCAAAGTTTAATTTTTACACATAAGGGCCTGTAACTCCAAATTTGCAACAAGTAAGGGCATCTGTCTAAATTCCTAACGGTTCAGCCCTTTCCGTCAGGGGCATTTTTGAGATTCCATATTTGAGAAATCCCCTTAGGGCTGCAAAAAAAAAACAAACTCAAAAGAAAAAATAGTGCAGAACCCGCCCGCGAGAACCCGTCTGACCCGCGCGTGACCCGTTCGCGCATCTCTTCCTTTAACAAAGCCAGGATCCAATCCTAGACCCGTAACCCATTGCCCGATCCATCCACCCGACCCACACACTGCCTCTATCTCTCTCTCTCTCAACCATAATCCCTCATCTCCTTCTTCGCGCCGCAACCCTTGGCGTCGCCGCCGCCCCTCCTATGGTCTCACTGTCGTGCCTACCCACCGTCGATATTCCCCATGCCCCGTCGCCCTTCTTCCTTTCTTCCATCCTTCATCATCCCCCCTCCCCGCCAGCAGCCCCGGGCCGCACCCCTGAGCGTCGTCGTCACCTCTACGGCCTCACTGACGCACCTCCACATCGTCGGCATCCCCCACACCCCGTCGCCATTCTCCCTCTCTTCCATCCTTCATCATCCCCCCTCTCCGCCAGCAGCCCCACGCCACACCCCTTAGCGTCGCCGTCACCTCTACGGCCTCACTGACGCACCTCCCCATCGCGACATCCTCCACGCCCCGTCGTTCTTCTCCCTCTCTTCCCTCCTTCATCATCCCCGCCTTCCCTGCCGACAGCCCCGTGCCGCACCCCTGGTTAGCAATGGTAATCTGGATGTTTACCAAACAACTGCAAAAATGTTCGTAACCCTAGTTAGGAATTACCAAATACCAAATATGGAATTCCAAAAATGCCCCTGACGGAAAGGACTGAACCGTTAGGAATTTAGACGGATGCATTTACTTGTTGCAAATTTGGAGTTACAGGCCCTTATGTGTAAAAATTAAACTTTGGGACCCTTAATTGAGACAAAGTGGTAGTTTCAGGGTACTTACGTGTATTTGACTCATTAATTAATTAGGCCACATTACAAAGCCTAGACTCAATAATGCATTCTAATTAATAATAGAGGCTAGTAATTATTTAATTAAAAACACCTATGAAAATGGGGTGTCTACACCACTTTCCTCCCTTTCTCTCCTTAATGTCACATCAACATGAAAACACACCCTCTCTCTCTCTCTCACACACACACACACATTAAAATACATCCTCACAAATGATCATGACACGTGAATGTATTGTGGGTACTATGATAAAAAAAGGAAATGATAGCATGTTATATGTCTATGATAAAAAAGGAAATGGTAGCATGTTAAATGTCTTTGTCAATAGTAAGGGTAAGATGGAATGTACTTCTGAAAAATAACAAAAGTAGTCAATTTGGCTAAAAAAAAGTTACTAAAAAGGACAATGAAATGGTGCAAGTATACAAAACACTCCCAAAAAAAAAAAAAAGAGCTAGAAAAATGTTGGATTGCTAAAAGCACACAACCGTATTTTCTAATTGAATTCAAAGATAATGGAAATGAAAACTAGAAACAAAAACACGAAACACAAAATAAAATGTTTAACGAACATGCCTAAGGGGCTGTTTGATAAATCGAAATTCAAGTGCTGAAAACTTTTGCGCCGAACTTGTAAAATTGAAAACTTTTAGCGGTCGAGTTCTTACCACTGAAAATAAGTAAAACTGTTTGCTAAATCAAAAGAAAACGTCTAAAAATTGTTCCATTTTACAAATTATTCATTTCATCAAAATTATACATTTATCTATTTATTTTATTATTGTTTATTGTCAAACCGTGTTTGTGGTAGTAGTGGCAGTGCTGATGGAGTAATAATGGTGGTGGTGGTGGTGGTGGCAGAGACAAAAAGGTGTCAACGGTGGAGGTAGGAGTGCATGAAGACGCGGTGTTGCTAATTGTGGTGGCGATGATAGGCGGCAAACGCGTCATGGTAGCGGTCGTAATACGGTGTATATGTAGATGGTTTTGGCGGACATGGACGTAATGGCTGCGATAATGGTGTGGTGGAGGTGGCAGTGTCCTCGTGGTGCTGGTGGTGGTGTTGGTGCCTATATCGTGGTAGTTGTTGTGGTGGTGGCAAAACGGACATAGTGATTGTGTTGTATGGTTATAGTGTGGTGGAGGCAGTGCTGCTAATAAATTAATTGTGTTGGCATCATGGTGATAATTAATCTTTTTACACTATAATTATATTCAATAACTTTCTCAGATAAAATTAATTGATAAGTGTTAAGTAAGTCTATCTTAATTTACAAGTATTTGTCTATGATGCCAAGGAAGGTGGGTTCGTGCTTACGTGGTGGTGCCACAAAGGCTGCAGTCCGCGTCAGCTTCCAAGTATGTTGATGTGAGACACAACAAGGGTGGAACAAGGGCAGAGACCAAGGGCTTCCCAGACAGAGCTCGAGGGTGGCAGTGCTGCGAGGGCGATAGCGCGGGATGAATACACGATGACAGTCACAGTCCGATGCTTAGGTCCAGAGTCAGGGTACTGTATGTTTCTCTCTCTAGAATTCTAGAGTGAGAAAGTGAAAATGTGAGAGTGAAGAAGAAGTCCAACCGTTATGTTCTCTTTTCCCAAATGAATTCTCAAGACCTCTATTTATAGAGATTGAGATGATGATGTCATTAACCAACACGTGGCGCTCCCCGGGAGTGACACGTCACCGGGGGGTCCACGGGTGCCGGTGCTCCACGGACTGTCGGATCGCATATTCACCCGGCCTGCTCCTCACAGCGTCGCTCTGTCTGTCTGGAAAGACTGGCTCCCACAACGTTGGTGTGGCCAGAGAACCCCCTTGATCTAGCCTCCAATCCAAGCCCTTGCGGAGTCCCACAGGCCTGGCAGCGGTGGGGAAGACCCGACGCCCAACTGCCAGGTGAACTAGGCGCGATGCCCTCCGAAGACCTGCTCCCGTCTCGGAGTGACCCGGGGGTCATAGTCCCTAGAGGTGCCGACGCAAGCCCCCAGTGCCGGAGCACGTAGGCCAGTCACGCAGGCACCCTGACGGAGATAGTGTCCCGGAGGAGTCGCGTATTCCGCAGGCCGAGGTAGCATCCCGGAGGAGCCGTCTACCTGGCCGGCCAAGGTAGCATCCCGGAGGAGCCGTCTACCTGGCGGAAGGGGAGTTGAAGAGCTCCCTGGCAGAGATAGTGTCCCGGAGGAGTCGCCTATCCCCGTGGGTGAGTCCTTGTGCCGGAGCACTCGGAGCGAGTCAAGGTAGCATCCCGGAGGAGCCGTCTACCCGACTGGCCGAGGTAGCATCCCGGAGGAGCCGTCTACCTGGCGGAAGGGGAGTTGAAGAGCTCCCTGGCAGAGATAGTGTCCCGGAGGAGTCGCCTATCCCCGCGGGTGAGTCCTTGTGCCGGAGCACTCGGAGCGAGTCAAGGTAGCATCCCGGAGGAGCCGTCTACCCGACTGGCCGAGGTAGCATCCCGGAGGAGCCGTCTACCTGGCGGAAGGGGAGTTGAAGAGCTCCCTGGCAGAGATAGTGTCCCGGAGGAGTTGCCTATCCCCGCGGGTGAGTCCTTATGCCGGAGCACTCAGAGCATGTCAAGGTAGCATCCCGGAGGAGCCGTCTACCCGACTGGCCGAGGTAGCATCCCGGAGGAGCCGTCTACCTGGCGGAAGGGGAGTTGAAGAGCTCCCTGGCAGAGATAGTGTCCCGGAGGAGTCGCCTATCCCCGCGGGTGATGTACACTCCGGAGAGGGGGTTGAAGCATGTTCCATGACCAAGGCAAGGTGCGCATGGTGTGATGAATGAGTGTGGTGCCCGGGGGCATGATGACATGATTGTGGCGCATGGGCGCGATGAAGTGAGTAAGGTGCCGGGAGCACGTCTATGTTAATGGTGCGGCGCATGGGCGCGACGGAGTGCGTAAGGTGCCGGGTGCATGTTCGTGTCAATGGTGGCGCATGGGCGCGACATAGTGCGTGAGGTACCGGGGGCACGTTGGTGTCAATGGTGGCGCATGGGCGCGACATAGTGCGTATAGTGCCGGGGGCACGGTAGTGTGACAGAGAGCCTGGGGGCACGGCTGTATCAGCGGCGCGGCGCACGGGCGCGGCGAAGTGTTGGAGTGTGACGCCCGAACGTCGGTGACGGGGGTCACGGAGACGACGTCCGGGCGACGGACGATGAGCGTTGTGGAGTTGTGTCTGGGCGACGGGGTCGCGGAGTTGTGTCCGGACGGGCGACGGGCGTCGCGGAGTTGACGTCGCGGAGTTGACGTCTGGACGACGGGCGACGGGCGTCGCGGAGGATGCAAGGCCTCTTGAAGAGAAGTGAAAATGTTAAGTATGGAGACCAAAGGCCAACCCTTCGGGGAAGGCCAAGGCCAACCTCAAGGGGAGGCCGAGGCCAACCCCAAGGGGAGGCCAAGGCCGAGGCCGACCCCAAGGGGGAGGCCAAGGCCAACTTCCTTGGGCAATTGTCATGGCGCGTCGACGGGCGACGGGCGAAGTGCGACGATCGAAGCGTCATGAGGCTTGGTCACGTTCCTTGAGCGTGCATGTTTTAACCGGTTGTGAGCGTTGAAAATGTCTGTTGCTTATGCGGACGTGTCATGCAAAATGGGACCGTAGTGGGCCTTTGGGTACGACCAGAATAGGTTGGGAACAGTCTATTTTTTAGAGAAACTAATTTCTAAGTGATACAACATTAAGCGCTATCAAAGTACTTAATTAAAAATTATTCGAAGGTTTAAATTTAAATTGCTTGGTTGCGTTATCAAATACACTGCAAATATCTGTCTCTTTTCAAGCTTTTACATGCGCAACATTTAGAAAAAACTTCTAAAAATATTTAATTGCACCATGTTTTGCCCTTACTTAGGCTAGGTTTGACAAAAAAAATTTCCTCTTTTTTCAGTTTAAAAACTGAAAAAAAAAGCGTTTGGTAACCATTTTTTTTTTAGTTTAAAAACCTGTTTTTAAACTGAAGAGGAAAAAAGAGTAAAGAAAAAAACTCCAGAAACTGGTTTTTTTTTTCACTTTTGTTTTTTTTTTCTTAGACCACCACCACCACCCTCCCACCGCCGGCAGCCACCTCAGGCGACCACCGCCGGCCGCCGGCGACCACCGCCGGAGACTGCCGGCAGCCACCTCCGGCCGCCGGCGACCACCTCCGGCCGCCGGCGACCACCGCCGGAGACTGCCGGCTGCCACCTCCGGCCGCCGGCAACCACCAGCGACCACCGCCGGCGACTGCCGGCAGCCACCTCTGGCCGCCGGCGACCACCGCCGGCGACTGCCGGCAGCCACCTCTGGCCGCCGGTAGCCACCTCCGGCCGCCGGCGACCACCGCCGGAGACTGCCGACTGCGACCTCCGGCCGCCGGCAGCCGGCGACCACCGCCGGCGACTGCCAGCAGCCACCTCCGGCCGCCGGCCACCACCGCCGGCGACCACCGGCAGCCACCTCCGGCCGCCGGCGACCACCGCCGGCGACTGCCGGCAGCCACCTCCGGCCGCCGGCCACCACCGCCGGCGACTGCCGGCAGCCACCTCCGGCCACCACCACCACCACCGGCCACCACCGCTGCACCCCACCACCGCCACCGCAAACCACCAAAAAAAAAAAGTCAAAATAAAAAGGGTTACCAAACACCAAAAAAAAAAACCTAAAAAAAAAAAAAGGTTATCAAACACTTAAATGTTTTTTTAAAAAAAAAATTAAGCTGCTCTTTAAAAAACTGCTCTTTAAAAACTGAAAACCAAAAAAAAAATTTTGTCAAACGAACCCTTAGCCAATGGTTTTGGAACCCTACTATTCAAGTTTGGATTCTAAACTTTCTTTATTTCCATGTCAGACGCATGCCGCCCTAGCAATAGTCACCATTAACCCAATTATTGGTGTGACTGCACATACATGCATATCGGGTGATTGTCGGTACACTTTTGGAAGTGCACAAGATTCACACTTTTGGAAGTACACGTTTTTCAATCCCATGCTTGGCATAAATCCGCATCATGTGGCCAGTTCTGTCGAACTTTACAAACAAGGAAAATAAGACGTTCCTTTAAAAAGGTGCACTGAAGAGTGGAGACACTGCTGGTAATAGGTCTGGCATCTCACCGGGAGAGCAATAAAGTTGGGGGTTAACTGCATACTGCTAGCCAATGCTGATGCTTTAGACGAGTTGTAAAAGGACACTTGAGGGTATAACGAGTTATAAAAAGACACCTGAGGTGATACTTGTGTTGCATCGGTTAAGAAAATCGATATCTTAATAGTGTGTGTCGCAAATGCCTCCCTATGTCGGGTCATGCTACTAGACTTTTTTGAAAACTCATTTTTGCCCCTGGAGAGAGAAAATGTAGCACTACAAGTTTGAATTTTTGTCAATAAACGGAAGATGTAATTTACCAACCTAGTTCTTATCGGTAACAAAAAAAGATCAAATTCATTGTTGACTTTGGTTTTTTGATTGAACACCAGATTTGTACCGGGATTGGAGTTATGTGATAAGGATGGGGGCAGTACCATGATGGTCTTTGTACTTGACGTAAGAGTGTGCTAGCGGCGGCTAGAATTTTGGTTTAAGGTGGGTTTGGGATGGTTAGATGCAGGCAGAGGCGGAGCCAGCAGGTGGCACCAGTGGGCCGATACCCACCTGACGCTCCATGATTTTTTCTGTTTATAAATAAGATTTAGCTCAATATAACAAAAGTGTCAGTCTAAATTTTTTAATAATGCTTGAAAGAAATGTCTTTTGGGCATTTTACATGTTAAATTACCTAAATAATCTAGCAATAGTGAAAAGAAATGTCCTTTCGGTCATTTTGAATGATAAATTTATACATATAAACTCCAAAAAAAAAATTAACATTCAACACATTGCACATAGTGCATGATGACAACACTACATCACGTATCTTACATGCTTACTCATCTCGCTCCTCCTGGCAGCTAGCGGCAATTTTTTGACAATTTCTTGTATATTAGTTGTCCACCTTAATTATTGGCTCCATCATTGGATGCAGAAGCGTGGCAGTGGCTTGTTTTTTGGGCCCCCAAGGTTTCTTTTTGGAACTTGCACAAGCCACAAGGGGGCTGCATGCAATAAGCCCTAGAATTAAATAGGGAGTGAGATCGAAATGAACAACTAGAGGAAATTTAGAGAGAGAAAGAGCCTATAGATAAAGAAGAAAGTGTTTTACATATTTGGCAGAGGGAACACTTTCGATGCGTTTGGTTTGTGCTAAAGCGACATAATTCTAGAGCCAAAAGACAATCCACTGGATGTTTGGCTTTAAATTACTCGACCAATAAAGTGTATGTACGGGTGTGCTAGATTCTAGATAGACTCGAGTGATTTCAAATAAAAGTAATGTAAAAAGTAAAAATGTATATGACGAGTGTGGTTTGATAGTCTATCAACTTAGAGACCTAAGGATGTAAATCTCAGGGATCTTTTTCTTACTTCACTTCAAATGTAGGACTTCTATGTGCTACACTAATTAATTAATGTCTAAATTACCATGCTAAACTACTATGAATTACGATACCAATAACTTTCGACTCATGAAAGCTTACCTTCATCACGTGATCTTCTGAAATCTCTTAAAAGATCTTTGTGTGAAGCAAATTATTCATCACAATATCATAGAGTGAAGTCTATTCATCTAGGATAAACAAAAACACATATGTATAGGAACTAAGCTGAGCTAGCCCAAGATCTAGTTGCAATGTAATGGTGCTGAAGAGCCTTTGAAACTACGCCAAGTGGCTTTTGTATTTCAAAATTGCACGTGTTGTTTCAGCCTTGCTTAGGTGCTGACAAGTGTTTTGGACAAGTCGAAACTGGACTTAGGTCTTCTCCTGAGCAAATGGCTTTCTGATAGGGATCATGCTAGAGATGAGTTCCCTACTTTTTCTCTACCATGTTTAGAACTAGCCTATGTTATAGGAAACAGTACACGAGATGCGCGGTTCCATGATCTATACACGTGTCTTCACCTTCCAATTCCCTAGATTGGTACATGTTTTAATGACTTCGGGTTTTTGGTCTACGCCCCATGTCTCTCTTACTTGTTGCATCAGTTTTTCTCAGTTTCCTTTTGACCTGAGATCGGGTTGACTGACCAATTCTTTGTTTTTTACAATGGCCCTTCAAAAAGTATGATGATTTACGATGCTCTTTCCGTCCCATAAAAGTTGATCATATTTCCTTTTTAGATCGTCTCACAAAAATTACTCACTTTCTAAATTAAGAAAGATTATGTAGGTATTTTTACATATTTACCCTTCTTATATTTTTTTTATCCTATTTCTCTATCCACATTTAACACTTCACTAATTCAGTTTATCTCTCCAGAGCCACTTTCTTCCTCTCCTCTCTCTAAAGGGTAGAATGGAAAATATACAATATGTCACTAAAATCTTTAATCTGCGTTCAAAACAATGTGATCAATTTATGTGAGTCGGAAGAAGTATTGTTTTGACCCTTTTGTCTTAACCAACTCTTGAGATAAAATTGGAGTGAATAAAATACATCTCTATCTCTAATACTACACTAAAACCCTTTCAAACTCCAACTTTAAAGGGTAAACCCTCATTTTATTTTTAATACGTATCTTTAAAATTTCTTTCTGCTTTCGCAGGTAACTTGAAAATTAAATTTACGTTACATCAAGTGCTTTAATTTCTCCTTTAAAAGAGATCGATGCCAAAATGAGACCCTTTGAATTTTGTAGCGTCTCTAATTAGGGATTTTGCTTCATCTCTTTTCTCTTTCTACGGTTACTATATTTCTCTCTTTCAAATCGTGATAGCTTCCATGAAGATAATGTAGGTCCCTCACCTAGAGGGGGGTGAATAGGTGTTTTACAACTTTGAGTACAAATTAAAAATGAGATTACAAACTAATGACAAATATAACAATAATAAATTTAACACAGAGATTTATACTGGTTCAGCCCCACCAGCCTACGTCCAGTCCTCGAGCACTCTACACAAGGGAGACCTACTCGAGCCTTGCACTAAACCAACTAGCTTCGGGTGCTAGCTCAAACCGCAGTACAATTTTTGAAACCCTTCCAAGGTTTCCAACAGTTTACAAATGAAAAGAGATTTACAATTTGAATACAACAAACATGCTCCTTCTTGAGCAGATGTTACAATGAAAACTAAGACTAAGCCTTCTTAGGTGGGAAGATTTATATTCTTTCAAGAACCAAACCAAGAAGCTTACAATAAACTATCTCAAAGATGAACTCACTCAACAGAGAATAAATGAGAATTAGAGAACAAGATGAGATAGTACTTTGAGATGAGTTAGATAGAGTATTGAAAAATATTTTTGAGGAAAATATTAAATGCTCTCAAGGACCTCTTTTTATACAAGTAACGGAAGTGAACTATTAGGAAGGGAAAACCCGAAAAAGGATTCAACTAAAAAGAGATTGAGTCGACTAAAAGTTTTGCTTCGACTAAAACATTTGGCTTCGACTAAAACATTTGACTTCGACTAAAAGTTTTGGCGTCGACTAAAAGTTTTGGCTTCGACTAAAACATTTGACTTCGACTAAAATATTTAGCTTCGACTAAAACATTTGACTTCGACTAAAGATTTTGGCTTCGACTAAAAGAAACAGTTTTGGTTCTTTACTAGAATTTTTGTCAGATATTTTAAGAAAGACTTATAAATG
The DNA here is from genome assembly GCA_033065855.1 of Escallonia rubra. Taxonomy (NCBI): domain Eukaryota; kingdom Viridiplantae; phylum Streptophyta; class Magnoliopsida; order Escalloniales; family Escalloniaceae; genus Escallonia; species Escallonia rubra. The sequence continues at coordinate 19,360 of JAVXUO010002159.1, forward strand.
CTAACAAGAAAAAAATTGACTTCAGGTTCTTGCGTCTTCAATGTAGTCCAAGTCTTTAAATCCAGAGTCCAAATCCAAGTTCAAGCTTTGTCCATGTCAAGATCTTGTCTTTGTTTGATTAAGATAAATCCTGAAATATTTATCTAAATAATGTTGTCTTAATTTTAGAGATGGTTAGTCTGGAATCATCAAAATCAACAAGTCAACAATCTCCCCTTTTTTTATGATGACAATATTAGTTCTAACATTATAAAGACATACTCTCCCTTAATCAGTTAAGAATCACACAAGGAGATAATTAAAAGAGCATCTTTTAATATTCAACAAAAGAATTAATAAAGATGCATACAAAGAATGATCAATTAGAGTCGTTATTCCTCTTTGTTAAATCAAAAAGAGGGGCAGCCAGTGCAACAAGCAAATGAATAAATAAATAAATAAAAATTCTAAGGCATACGGCGGTGAGCACCCTGGGCAGAGGATGAGGGATTAGCGGGCGGCGGAGCAGTTCGACGAGCACCTTGCGCAGAAGAGGAGGGATTAGCAGGCGGCGGAGCGGTTGTGTGGGAGATGCGGGTTAAAGAACCATTCTTCCCCTTCGATGCCAGTGTCTCGAGAAGGAAAGATATACGGACGAGTCACCCTAAAGCCATGGGCCTGATCGAAGATCTGATGGGCCAGATAGCGGTTTTATTCGGTCAGAATGCTCGTGGTGAGATAGGCCTGGCGACGATGAGCCTGAAGGGCAGCTTCCTACTGGCGGTGAAGATCATGTTGCATCCGAGTCAAACTTTCCAAGAGTGGAGTATGATTTAGAGGGAGAGAGGAAAGGTTAGCGGTAAGGTCATTGAGAAGGTTGTGAAAGTCGATTTGGTTCGAGAGAAGTTGGGCGGAGGAGTGTTGAACCGACTGCTGAAGGACAGCAAGCTCATGAAGGAGAGCAGTGTGGTTAGCTACAACAGAAGCAACAAGGGTGGTTTGCGATTCAAGTATTAACTGAATCGAAGTAGAGAGACGAGAAATAGTTTCAGAGAGGTCAGAGTTGTCGGAAGAGAGGAACTCATCAAAATTAAGATTTGAGAAGTCGTTCAGCGGACTGAAGAAAGGATCAGCAGGGTGAGGAGGGGTGGGTAGATGTGGGACCGAGGAGGAAGGGTCAGAAGGAGGGAAGGGGATAGAGTTAGATGGGTCAGTAGGTGCAGGGGGTATGAACTAAAAAGGAGGAGGTGGTGGTGGTAGAACGGACGGGGAAGGGGCAGAAGGTGCGGCTGAGGAAACTACAGGAGCAGGGGTGGGAACATGAGTAGAAGCAGGAGCGGGGGCCGGAACAGACCGAGTGTGGGAAGGGTCGGTAACAGTGATGCGCTCAAGAATGACAGTGTCAGAGGTGAGATCAGAGCGAATGGCAAAACCGGCATGACGAAGAAAAGTTTTGTCAAGAATATGGTGACTCGGAAGAGAGATACATTCCGAGTTAGAGGTAGGAATAGGGACATGAAAATATTCAAAAACACGGGTTAACAGGAGTCCGAAAGGAAGATTAGCAGATGATTTGGTTTTTCGGGCATTCATTACGAGCATGATAATGCCCGCAATGTTTAAGGGAGAACCCCGAATGAAGCGGGTGAGAAGAATGATGTCTAAATATGAAAAAGTAGCAAATGAGCCGGAACGGGCCGAGAGATTATAACAAAGAATAAGATGGAGGACACGATGAAGAGGAGAAAGGTCACCTAGACTAGGTTTCCAGGGTCGACAAATGGACTAGTCGCCTGAAAGAGTTTGTGTTTGTTGAAGGGGGTAAAGGAGCTGGTGGTACACCACGTGTTTCCGGGGAAAACAATGGTAGAGGATTGATTGGTAAAACCGAATATGTGGGCTAAGGTGGTGGCATCGAGACGGATGTGGACCCCATTCACATAAGTGGTCAAAAACGTGGATGATTGAGTAATAAAATGCATGTTGGAGTAGAACATGCGGACAAGAGCAGGGTAATAAATGGAAGAGGGAGAGAGAATGGAGGGATAACCCATTCGCTCAAAAAAGCCTGTAAGACCAAGTTGAGTCATTAGCTTGACATCATTTGGACGACCGGGGACGACCTCCAGATTAACGAAATTGGTATAGTGGGTGATTTGGTCGTCGGCAAACTCAAAGAAATAATGAATGTGAAGTATATCGGTAGGAGAAATATAGGGGCAGGTAGGTAGGTGGTGGACAGGTTGGTGGAGGAGCAGATGAAGAAGAGGCAACAGGTGGAGGAGGAGGAGGAGGAAAAGTAGGAACAACAGTACCTGAAGAGGACGGAGCAGCAGACGGCTGAGGGACAGGTACAGAGGACGATGAATGTGGAGCAGCAGTTGGTGTTTGACGAGTGCGGCGGCGGGTGGATGGCAGTGGTGGAGCAGCAGCAGTAGGTGGAGCAACAGTAGAGGAAAGAGCCACATCGGATTCATCGTCAGAGTCAATGACAAGACGACGCCGACTACGAGGGCGTGGGTTGGAGTCCATGTGGGTCTTTGAGTGACAGGTGGACTAGAGAGAGAAGAAGAGTAAGAGCCTGTGAAAATGAAGGATAAATAGTGAAAAAAAGGAACAGTAAAAAGTGAAAGTGAAAAAAGGGGGCTCTATATAAAAGGAACGAACTTTTAGTCGACTGAAACATGACTTTCAGTCGACTAAAAAGGTTTTAGTAGACTGAAAGTGGACTTTTCACTCGACTAAATCCAACAGGTTGTGAAAAGTGAAAGAGAACTTTTAGTCGACTGAAAACTGACTTTTAGTCGACTAAAAGTGGTCAGAGACCAAGGAGAGTAAAAAAATCATCAAAAGCAAAAATTACTGTTGAGGCATAAGAAAAATGATTCAGCTAAGATCACACATTCCTAAACGACGATGAAGAGAACAGAATGATGATTCAGCTAAGGGTTTTGTAAAGATATCTGCGAGCTGGTCTTCAGAACCAACTTTCTGGAGTTCTATTAACCCTTTCTGAACATTGTCTCGAAGAAAGTGGTGAGGAATATCGATGTGCTTAGTGCGCGAGTGTTGGACAGGATTTTTACTAATGTCAATCGAACTGCTCCTGTCGCACATAATAGAAATATGGTATATTGAGATACCAAAATCTCGTAAAGTTTGACGCATCCACAGTACTTGGGCACAACAGCTTCCAGCTGCAACATATCCCACTTCAACTGTGGAGAGAGCCACAGATTTCTGTTTCTTACTGTGCCACGACAGTAAAGCATTGCCGAGGAACTGACAAGTGCCACTAGTACTCTTTCCATCAACAAGACATCCCGCATAATCAGAATCAGAAAAACCTACCAGATCGAGTGAGGAACTACGTGGATACGAAAGACCTAAGTTTAAAGTGCCAGAGAGATATTTAAAAATACGTTTAACTGCAGAGAGATGAGATTCTTTGGGATAGGCTTGAAAACGGGCACAAATGCATACACAAAACATTATGTCAGGTCTAGAAGCAGTAAGATAAAGTAAACTACCAATCATACCACGATAAAGTTTGTTATCTACATCTTTATCATTTTCATCTTTGACAAGATTAACGCTGGGAGAAATAGGGGTACCTCTGGGTTTAGCATTATCCAAGCCAAACCTTTTCAAGAGCTCACGTGTGTACTTAGACTGACTTATAAAAATTCCTTCTTTTGACTGCTTGATTTGAAGTCCAAGGAAGAAGGTAAGTTCTCTTATCATGCTCATCTCAAATTCCCTGCGCATATTCTCAGCAAACTCTTGGCATAGATCATTGTTGGTGGCACCAAAAATAATATCATCAACATATATTTGAACTATTAAAATATGCGAATTACGAATTTTCGTAAACAGAGTAGTATCGACTTTGTCACGAGAGAATCCATGATCAATGAGGAAGCTGCTAAGACGATCGTACCAAGCTCGAGGAGCTTGTTTAAAACCGTACAAAGCCTTTCTCAGCTTAAAGACATGATTGGGGTATTTTTCATTTTCAAAACCGGGAGGTTATTTAACAAAAACTTCCTCCTGTATTACCCCATTCAAGAAGGTACTTTTCACGTCCATTTGAAAAAGTTTAAAGTTCATATGACATGAAAATGCCAAAAGCATTCGGATAGCTTCAAGTCGAGCAACTGGGGCAAAGGTTTCATCAAAATCAACCCCTTCGACTTGATTGTATCCTTGAGCAACTAGTCTAGCCATGTTATGAACAATATGGTCATCTTCATCAAGTTTGTTTTGAAAAACCCACTTTGTTCCAATGACCTTTTGTTGAACAGGAGCCAGAACTAGTGACCAAACATCGTTTCTCTCAAATTGATTCAATTCATCTTGCATGGCAAGAATCCACTCAGAATCGTTTAGAGCCTCTGAAATATTTTTAGGCTCTATTTGAGAAAGAAAAGCAAAATCCGCACAAAAAAGATTTATCGTAGACCGTGTTGTAACTCCGTGTTCCACATTACCTATGACTTGTTCTAATGGATGACTGGAAGAGTATCTCCAGCTTTTTGGAAGTGGCAAAGTCTCATCACTATTATTGTGAGAAGATGTTGAACACTCCCCCTCAGTTGAGGAGACGTTAAGTTTGTTGTTCAAGTCCAGGGAGAGTTCTTCATTGTCATCACATGCATTCTTACTTGGTTTTTCAACGTTAGATTCGTCAAATACTACATGCATAGATTCTTCAACTGTCATAGTTCTACGGTTATTGATTCTATATGCTCTACTTTTTAATGAATAACCAAGAAATATTCACCAGATTTCGCATCGAACTTTCCCAAGTTCTCACGATTGTTCAAAATAAAGCATTTGCAACCGAAAACCTTCAAATAATCGATTTTTGGTTTTTGATTTGAGAACAGTTCGTAAGGAGTTTTATCAAGAATCGGTCTGATGAGTACTCTGTTCAACACGTAACAGGGTGCTGACGGCTTCGGCCCAAAAATATTTTGGCAGAGAGTTTTCTTGAAGCATGGTTCTGGCCATTTCTTACAGAGTACGATTCTTTCTCTCTACAACCCCATTTTGTTGGGGTGTTCGAGGAGCAGAAAACTCATGTGAAATACCATTTTGTGTACAAAAAGGAATAAAATCTTTTTCAAATTCACCGCCATGATCACTTCGAATTTTTACAAGCTTTAACTCCTTCTCATTTTGAAGCTGCTTAACAAGACTGAAAAAAATTTCAAACGCTTCATCCTTATGAGTTAGAAAAAGAACCCAGGTGTATCTAGAAAAATCGTCAACAATGACGAATGCATAAAAATTTCCACCTAGGCTGGCATTTCTCGTAGGACCAAAAAGATCTAAATGAAGAAGTTGAAGAGGGCGAGAGGAGGAAACAACATTTTTTGCTTGAAATGATGTTTTTGACTGTTTACCATATTGACAGGCATCACAAACCTTATCCTTGACAAACTTTAACTTTGGTAAGCCTCGGACAAGCTTTTTCGAGAGAAGTTTCTTAATTATATCCATTTGAACATGACCTAATCTACGATGCCACAACCAAATATCATTATGTTGAGCAGAAAGACAAATTTCATGAGAAGAGACAGATGCATCGAAAGATAGAGTATAGATATTATCATCTCTCTTACCAATCAAGGAACCTCCATTTGAGGCATGACTGATTAGGCATTTATCGCCTTCGAACTGAACTTTGTGTCCACTATCAATTAGTTGACTGATACTTATCAAATTGAACTTCAAACCATCAACCAAGGATACATTATCGATAGATATGGAACCGGTGCCAATTTTACCTTTACCGATGATCTTCCCATTTGAGTTGTCTCCAAAGGTGACAAGTCCTCAATTCTTTGAGGTGATATGTGAGAAAAGAGATCGATCACCTGTCATATGCCTTGAACATCCGCTGTCGAGAATCCATTTGTTGTAATCTACCCTTGCTTTCAAGCATACCTATAACAGATTCTGGTTTCGTTCCTTTAGGTACCCACACTTTCTTAGGTCATAGAAGATTAGATAAACAAGATTTTGGCACCCAAACTTGTTTCATTTTATTCTTTGTAATAGAAGAGAATGACTGATTTTTAACAGTATTAAGAGGACAATTTTTAACTAAGTGTCCTTTCTTGTGACATACTGTACAGAATGTGAATGGAGTGCAGGAAACTAAATTTTTGTTAAAATTTTTTTTATAATCCTTTTGCTTCTTTGAAAGATCGTAACCGATTCCACTTTTCTCAAAAACGCATCTTCGTCTTCCCAAAAGAATATCCAAATTCTCTCTTCCTTGGGTAAAGTTTGAAAGATTAAAATTCAGATCTTCAATCTCTTTTTCTAAATTCATTTTTTTTGTAGAAATATCTTCCAGTTGAGATTTTAAGGATTCGTTTTCAACTGGAACTTTTACACCTCTGAGAGATTGGATTTCAGAAGACAAAAGAGAATTTTCCTTCTTAGAAGCATTCAGATTATTTTCTAAAGAAACATTTTCAAAAATATAACGTTCAATCTTTTCTTGCAACTCTTCATTTTCGCCTTCCACCTCTTCAACAGTACTTATCAAAGAAAGAGCCTTATTTTTTAGATTAGCATTTTTAACTTTTAACTTTTCATAATTTTCACTGAGTTCGAGAAAAGCTGACTTAAGTTCATTATAATCAGGATTTTCAGAGATTACCTTGGGATTATCATCATTGGCCATGAAGCAAAGTTGAGTTACTTCATCATCTTCGCTAATTTCTTTGTCACTTTCATCAGAGTCATCCCAAGTCAGCAGAGCTTTTCTGGACTTGAACTTCTTTTCTTAGTCTCGACTGTTGCTGCTTGTAGTCTTGTTCTTGAGTTGCGGACAATATTTTTTGATGTGCCCAGTTCTGCCGCATTCATAGCAGGCATCAGGATTTTCTTTTACATTCTAATCACTGTTATTTCTCTGATGTGATTGGTTTGTAGGATTTCTCCTAATCTTCCCATCTCACTTGCTTGCAAGAAACTTCTTGAACTTTCGAGTGATGAGAGCCATTTTAGGATCAGAATCGTCGCTGCTCTCTGAAAGTTCATGAGAGGTCTCAACTTTAAGAGCTAAGTTCTTCTTCTTGGAGGTGGTTTCTTCTTCGTCATGAATTTTCATTGTGATTTCATGAGTCATTAGAGAACCCACCAATTCTTCAAGCTTCAGCAGATTCAAATCCTTTGCCTCTTGAATGGCTATGAGTTTTGCTTCCCATCTTTTTGGAAGAGATCTGAGAACTTTTCGGACAATTTCTTTTTCTGGGTAGATTTTACCCAAAAGCTTCAGTCCATTTATAATGAGTGTGAATCTTGAGTACATCTCATTTATGGACTCGTGCTCCTTCATCTTGAATGCCTTATACTGCTGGACCAACATGTTGATCTTGGTCTCTTTTACTTGATTTGTTCCTTCATGAGTAACCTCCAACAACCTCCACATTTCTCTAGCAGTCTCACATGCTGAGACTCGATTGTACTCATTCATGTCAAGGCCACAGCTGATAATGTTCTTAGCTTTATCATCCATGGAGAAAAGTTGCGCCTCATGAGAGTCCATTTCAAGAATTCCTTTCGGAATCTTGGTTCCATCCGGTCCATCCTTCATCGGAATTATAGGACCATTTTCAACAACATACCACACGTGTGTATCCTGCCTCAGAAAATTCCTCATACGATTTTTCCAGTAGCTGTAGTTGTCATTCTTCAACAAGGGTGGCCTGGTGGTTGCTGATCCTTCTTCCATAACGCGATCTTTAGCTCTTGACGATTAAGTCACAGAAAAATAACAGAGCACACGGCTCTGATACCACTTGTAGGTCCCTAAATACACCTAGAGGGGGGTGAATAGGTGTTTTACAACTTTGAGTATAAATTAAAAATGAGATTACAAAGTAATGACAGATATAACAGTAATAAATTTCACACAGAGATTTATACTGGTTTGGCCCCACCAGCCTACGTCCAGTCCTCGAGCACTCCACACAAGGGAGACCTACTCAAGCCTTTCACTAATCCAACAAGCTTTGGGTGCTAGCTCAAACTGCAATACAATTTCTGAAACCCTTCCAAGGTTTCCAACAGTTTACAAATGAAAAGAGATTTACAATTTGAATACAACAAATAAGCTCCTTCTTGAGAAGATGTTACAATGAAAACTAAGACTAAGCCTTCTTAGGTGGGAAGATCTATATTCTTTCAAGAACCAAACCAAGAAGCTTACAATAAACTATCTCAAAGATGAACTCACTCAACAGAGAATAAATGAGAATTAGAGAACAAGATGAGAGAGTATTTTGAGATAAGTTAGATAGAGTATTGAAAAAGATTTTCGAGGAGAATATTAAATGTTCTCAAGGACCTCTTTTTATACAAGTAACGGAAGTGAACCGTTAGGAAAGGAAAGCCCGAAAAAGGATTCGACTAAAATAAGAGATTGAGTCGACTAAAAGTTTTGCTTCGACTAAAACATTTTACTTCGACAAAAAGTTTTGGCTTCAACTAAATCATTTGGCTTCGACTAAAAGTTTTGGCTTCGACTAAAACATTTGACTTCGACTAAAACATTAGGCTTCGACTAAAAGTTTTGACTTCGACTAAAACATTTGGCTTCCACTAAAATATTTAGCTTCGACTAAATCATTTAGCTTCGACTAAAACATTTTGGCTTCGACTAAAACATTTTGACTTCGACTAAAACATTTGACTTCGACTAAAAGAAACAGTTTTGGTTCTTTACTAGAATTTATGTCAGATCTTTTAAGAAAGACTTAGAAATGCTAACAAGAAAAAAATAGACTTCAGGTTCTTGCGTCTTCAATTTAGTCCAAGTCTTTAAATCATGAGTCCAAGTCCAAGTTCAAGCTTTGTCCATGTCAAGATCTTGTCTTTGTTTGATTAAGATAAATCCTGAAATGTTTATCTAAATAATGTTGTCAGATTATTGTTAGAGATGATAAGTCTGGAATCATCAAAATCAACAGATAAAATCTTTGAGAAAATCACAAATTGGTTAAATTCAGAAAGCTTTTGATGATATAAAAAACACCCACTTTTTCTGGGTGTCATGATTTCTTCTTATATACATCCAAGTAAGTTTGCTTTGGCTCCTATCATGGATGTATCCTCAACTACCCTTTATGTTTTTGCCTTTTTTCTTCCAAATACTAAACCGGCCCTTCCCTTTATTGATACTCCACCTATTTGGGAGAAATACCATGTAACCCACCCTAACAGACAATGGCTTATTGTGAATGACGGAGGGTGGAATATCTGGGTCGATAGGGTTGATTAGTCTAAAGCGACTCTATGGAAGTGTTACAAACTTTTTAGGCTATTCAAACGTGTAAGATCAAATTAGGGATATATTGGTTCTTCGTATTTTTTGCCTGTCTGTTTTAGTGTACTACTAGTTATAATTTTTGTATTTCCCGTGGATGATGAATATTACCCTAAGGATTTAGCAGCTTTCTTATGGTGGCATTCGTTGAGTAAGTTAATGTCTTAATTAAAAATTTGCTGTACATAATTGAAAATATGTGATCAGCGAGTCAACTATATTGTTTTGCAGCGAGTTCGATGCGGATTCTTTAATCACTGATCCCGCTGGACTTGAATCTTATCAGAAATCCCAATTTATACAGTGGTTCAAAAGGCGTGTAAGTCTTTAACGAAATTATATTATGTGTTATATACATTTATGTGGCCAATTAGTAAACTGATTTATCCTTAATTTTTACCGTCATCTACAATAGGTTCAGTCACTGGATAGACCAGTAGCCTCTTGCTTGAAATTACTAGCTTAAGGCCCTAATAAACAAGCATCCTGTCATGGAGGCTATATCATCAATGGGTATAGGTTTAATGTAAAAGATGATGACCGAACAAAACAAACCCAAAACAGTGGAGTCTTGGTCAACGGCGACTGTTATGACGAGAATTGCATGGATTTTTATGGAGAGCTAGATGAGATTGTTGAGCTAGCATAGTTCGATGTCACATGCAGTAGAGGAATCCGTGTTAGCTCTCAAGGGATTGTAGATGTCAATGTCAAGTCGAGACTTGCATCAGGCGAGCCGTTTGAGTTTGCTAGTCAAGCTGCACAAGTCTTTCACGTGGAGGATGTCACAAATCCCAAATCTCTTTGGTATACAATTATCAAGTCCAAGAAATTGCCCGTGACATATGACAGTGAGCTAGACACCTTTCAAGCCGACCAACCACATGTCTTGTTACCTGTTGAGGTGAACAACGAGGAGGACGATCTTCCTCTTCCAACAACACTTCATGTAGGAGAAGAAGTCGTAGATGATGACGCGGAAGACGTGGAAAGTGTTGAAGCTGATGTGACTGAGTCTACTGATGAAGAGGATGTATTAGAAGAGGAAGAGGTCGACGAGTCCCACGAAGAAGCGGATGACGAGTCTAGTGATGAAGATGATGATGATTCCCAAACTGAAAATGATTGACTTGTACTGTTGTAACACCTCGAAAAATATGTACTAACATTTTAATACTTTGTTCATATATTGTGTTTATATACTCGGTTCATATATATAAAGCTGATGATTTTTTCTACCAAATTTTAATGTTAATTCTTTGTAATTTATCTATACGAAGTCAGTTATGGATAGAATACGGGCTATACGTGGCCGGGGTGGACACCGAGCTGCCTCTTCCCCTGTGGGTCCCACCTCGTCATTGCCCACTGATGACGAGGCACAGAGTGCATGCGTATGGGAGACGAGGCCCCAGCCCCAGCCGTCGCCCCAACCCGACATCGATTCCTCCCACATGCGCGTTGATTCTCCTTCTTCTGTGGGTCCTACCTCAGGTATAGTTGATAACGGTGTTTAGTCAATTTTCGCTAGCCTTATATTTAAATTATATTTGAAGTGTATTAATGTTGGTTGTTTGTAGGATCTCGACGAGGCCGTGGCCCGACATGCGGGGTACGCATCGACCCCCAGCGTAAACAGAGAGTTACGCTCACCCAGGAGGACCAGTAAGTACAAAAAATCACATCATACCTTATATTTAAATTTTTGGGTGTCTTAATTTATATTTGAACTGTATTAATGTATTTATTTACTTCTTTGGCAGGATCATGGAGAATCAGGCGAGGACGAAGATCGGCGTTCTTGTGAAGGGTCGATTCTTCGAGCCACGGCTGTACCGGAAGGACTGGGATGCCGAGACGAGGGAGTCCATGTAGGAAGAGTGGCTGGTACGATTAACGCAATATTTTCTGCGATAGTATTTGTTTAATTAGCATTTATTATATAAACTAATTTATGTAATTGGATGCCTTGCAGGAGGGGTTCACGTTTGACTCACCTCATCAGCAGGCGCTGGGGCGGCAGGCCTTTTTTGCATACATTGACAAGAATTACCGTCGATGGCTGCATGACGCACGGGACCGGGCGAAGAAGATGCTGCCCGAGGGTGCCCCGATGATGAAGTTAAAGCAATATCCCCCGTATTGGATATCTCCGACTGTATGGGGGCAGATGATTGATCGGTGGGTTGTGGATCCAGGTTGGGACGCCAAGAGTAAGAGTGGGGCTGAGAACAGACATAACAAAGATTCGACGCACACGAGGGGGTCGGTGGCACATGCATCATCCGACACATGAATGCGGTCGAGCACCCGGACCTGAAGGAGGATGAGATCGTAGCTCTGACGTATAATCAGACGCACATGCGGAAAAAGGACGAGGCGCACCGGGCGGGCAATTATTTTTCAGATATTGTCTGGTGAATCGATGTAAGTTCGAGTCAATTTGTTTAATTCGTTAATTTTATCTTTTTATTCAATGTTTGTTGCGTTAATGCCCTAACATATTATCTTTAAATCACTGTTTTTGCAGGCCTCGTATGAACAGCTTAAGCGGTCCGAACAGCAGTCCGGAGAGCCATCAGCGTCTACTAGTACGGGTGCGAGTACTAGGGCGTTGAAGCGATGGATGGATACACCGGAGTACGTCAATCGACCGAAAGGTCGTATACGCAGCCTGCCTAGCACAACTGCACGTGCCGTGATAGGAGCGTCCCCACCCATCGCTGCCCCTCCACAGACACCGGTTGTGCAGCGTCCGTTGGACAGGAGGAGATCCAGCGCATTGCTACGATGGTGTTGAGGATGATCAGAAAGCAGGATCAGCAGGGCACTGATGCTAGACATGCCTAGCTGGCTCCGGAGCAGCGGGATCCAGATCCGGGACTCGGCAACCCCTGATGAACCCCATCTCGTGCCCTCACAGCTTGTACCCCCTCCGGGTTTGTACTCTTTTCCCCTCCCCTAACCGGTTGTATCCGGTTCTCGACTTGTACATTTTATTTTTCGTTATAGTAAACATTTTTTAAAGTTATATATAGTTGTTTTGTGTCTGTTGTAGGGTTAAATAATTGTTGATCGATCAGCAATTATTTAACCCTAATGTGCATTTGGGGATTGTGCCTTGTTGGTGAGGCTTGATTTTTTTATTACAGGTTTGGGCATTAAAAACATAAAAAAAATTTAATTTTTTTTTGACTTTTGGCGATGGATTAATTTCGTCGCTAAAGAGTATACTAATTCTGAACTTTTAACGACGGAATATTCCGTCGTTTAAAAGGACATTTAGCGACAGATATTCCGTTGCTAAAAAGTTTATTTTGTTGCTAAATATTTACCGATTAAATTATTTTCAGAAAAAAGAAAATAAATAAAAATACATAAAATACAATTAGCGACGAAAGTTCCGTCGCTAATGTATAAATAATTCCGTCGCTGAAAGTCCAATATTAGACAACTAATTTTGAAATTTCGTCGCAAAACTTTCTGACGGGCTTTTATACGAGGGACTTTTAGTAACGGTAAGTCCGTCGCTAAAACTTTTAGCGACGGATTTAGCGACGGAATATAGGCCTTTAGCGATGGATTTTTCCGTCACCAAAGGCCTTATTTCTTGTAGTGTGGCAATGTCAATCTGCATGGCTAGATAAGTCAGAATAAATGATAAAATCGTAGATTGCCATAAGTCAACTAACCGGCCGATTAGTAAAAAACTGGCCGATTCACCCCATTAATTAAAAATTCTTTTTTTTGAATTTTGAGACATTATCTGCCCTTTTATTCGGTAATTATCTCTAAAATCACAAATGGGTTGTACCAAATTCGGCATAAATCGTTTCTTAACCATAAAATGGGTTGATTCGATCTTTGCATCAAGGATAAATCATGGATTATTTCCTAAAATCATCTAAAAAAATTACATCATTTAAGATAATACAGACCATGGACTGGACCTGATCTACATAGACTTAAACTAATATAGTGGAGTGGACTGGACATGCAATATTAATAGACTGGACAAGACTGTACTGAACTGGACTAGACAATTAAACTAGACTGGACCACATTAATTAAATAAACTAGACTAATCATTTACTTAAAACACATCCCTAAGCCTAAACTAAGTAATGCCTTTTACGTGATAATGAAGTTCATTATTCAATTAATTAAAAATGCCTACAAAAATGGGGTGTCTACACACATACCAGTCAAAATAGCACGATGACATCATTACACTACTTTGGAAGGCATTGATTACACAAGAAAAATCTGGATACATTTGGCTTAGCAAGCTTATCCACCTAACGACCTCAACATGCCACGTCATCAAGAAATTAAACAGACGTCGTAAGGATAAATCCTTCTCAAGGCATGTTCGTTCTGAGGCAACTTGGTGATTGTTGCCAAACTTGTCAAATGAATGTCTTTTCATATGATGGATAAACGACACATGCCTAATTCTGCGCAAAGAAAGGACACACGACTTATTTATACAGGGCATGAAACTTTAACAATGCAACGTGTGATCATGAAAAAAGATGTAAAAAGCATGGCAAATGCTGGATGAAAACTTAGGTAAGAAGGTAAAACAAGGCATTCCAGCCCCAACACGTTACAAGGTCAGATCAAATGAAGGAAGGTTAACGTGAATTGAAGGGTAAATTAAATATGCTACGTAAGAACTCCAGATTGGATCGATCAAAGGCTACTGATTGAGAACTCAACTATAAAATCCATGAATGTCCTTTTCAGCACCAAAAATAAAGTAGCTACTCAGTGTGTTGTAAATGCATCAAATTACGGCTTAAACTTACTTAAACAGCTCCAGTGTATTGCTAGAGTGTTTTAACCGACAAAATATTTTGCCAAAGCCATATTTGTTTTGATCGATCATTGTACGGACTATTCCTGTATAAGACTTTGGCAAAAGGGCTTGGCATTTGTTTTTACTATCTGTATCACTCGTCAATATATAATCGTCACTAGAAGCGTGTATAGTGGCATTCGTTAGTTTTAGACCTTCAGAATCGAAAAGGCTAAAAGCAACTAATAAATAGTCCTTTTGAATCGAAAAGGCGTGTTATTAGAAGGTTGCACTCCACATGCATGTCTGGTGTCAATCTTCATACTTGCGGGGACACAACAATTTCCCTCAAATAGTGTGTGTAGTGCAGGACATCAATCTTTGGAAAGATTGCAAGGCCACCCTATGAAAAGTGTGTTTCAGCATTAAAGCTGAATTTACAACAGAAAAGTAAATACGAAGGCCGTACTAAAAGAGTGGGTAAGGAAAATTATTGATCAGAAGCCAGCTGTTTTGATGACTTTACTATCACGGGATGAGCGACAAATAAAGAATCAAAGTACAATTTCAGCCTTACTTGTCATCAATCAAACTTCACGAGAGTGCCATTGCAATGTACTAAAGGCTGAAAACAAACAAGATAGCTAGGAACAAGACGAGCCAGCCCAAGCCAAGGAATACTACTGGTGTCTCGAACTTATTACAACGAAAGAAACATAAAACTAAACTTGTAGGGCTCAGGCAACGACACATCCATCTGACCGGTCCATTACTCCAATACCTTGAAATGCCTGAGTCGGAGGACATCCATGTCAGGATTCTTGAAATTACCATACTTTCGCGAAGAATAGTATTTTCCCCAGTTGAGTGCATTGTACTTGGCGGGTGTTTGCTCATTTGTAAGTTCCTCTAGAGGCTCCACCACCACATAGAGTGCTGGGTTGAAGAAGAATGGAACCGAAAACCTCTCTCTATCCGAGTTCGCCATGGCCCTGTGCTGCAAACTCTCGTACTTCTGGTTACTCCAAACCTGTACCAGTCAAGAGGTTTTGCCACCCATGGAAATAATTAATTTAAATCTTAGGTGAACTAAAAAAATTTAGAGAAATTTAGAACACCTAAGTTAGGTCTCAGCAAATATAGTTAAAGCAGACACTCGAAGTTTGTCTCTACTAGCAACCGAAACGAAACTGTTAGAATACAACCCAACGAATACAAAACTAGGTTAACTGGAAATGTGGATCTTAGATCAAGCCAAACATACATGATACAACCCAACAGATGCAAAACAAGGTTCACTGGTTATGAAAAACAGTGCTTGGCTGCTGATTTATAGACTCAAAGTACTTAGATTTGAACAAGAGATACCTCAAGCATGTCACCAACATTGACCACATAAGCGTCCGGGACATATGTAACTTGAACCCACTCCCCATCCGCTTTTCGCAGTACTTCTAACCCTCCAACATCATCTTGTGAAAGAACGGTCAAGGCGCCCACATCGGTGTGCTGATGAGTACCGAGAGCGGGGCGAGAGACGGCGCAAGGCGGGCAATGAATGATCCTGCCCATGTTGCAATGGTCCTTGAAGAAACCATTCAACCTTTGCCTTTGCACCCCCAAGCTCAAGCAGATGAGTTCCAGCAACCTGTAAGACAGTTTCTCCATTTCCCTGCCATATTCTTCGCATACCTCCCTGCTTGTGGCAAATCAGTTATTAAATAGCACTTTTCAAGTTCTTAGCACAAAAGACAGTAGCGTATGAGGAAAGAAGTGAACAAAGAAAGAGAATTATGCTAAACAGTTGGGCCACCAAAACTGTAAGACCAACTTTCTTTAGTGCTAAAAGAAGGTACAACATCCGATGCAACTAATGCCACTATGTACTCCAAGAAAACATGATTAGTCATTTTTAAAAACGGAGATTTTAGACAAACGTGTCAAGCAATGACGTGACTCCCTTGATGTTTTAGAACGAACTTTATGACCCCTGAATGGTTACAGTAGAAGTGTTGTGGTGAGTGGTGTGAGAGAGGGAACCAGTGGTGGGTGGTGTGAGAGAGGGAACCAGCTGTGATGGATGTAAACCATAGTTACTCTCTCTCACCGCACCCATCATAGTACCTTGCTGTAACCAGAGGAATTGTAATTGTAATTGCTATTAAATATATTATTATTATTATACTTTAAATCAAAGAAATAAATGCTTCAAAAAGAAAAAAGGTTCAGAAATGGTAACAATTTTGTTATTATTACTCGGGTTGTAAGAAGATACTTACAATTCATTGTATAAACGACTATTTATGGTCGCTAAATGCTTTTAGAGACTTTTCTGATAACATTTTCAGTGACAATTCTTAACCGTATTTTTTTAACGTCAATAAATAGAACCATTAAAATTATTTAACAATAATTAATTATCGATGTATGAAAAGTTGTAAGTATTTTATATGATATGCGCAGCAGCCAAAATAAGAAGCAAATCAAATATACTCCAAAGATGTTTTGTACCCACCCCCTTTAAGACTGACTAAACTCCAGTAAATTTAAGGTAATGCAACTCTTTTTGTACCTGAAGTTTGTAGGATATGCAGGCCAAGTATGAATGAGCTCCTTCATCTTCTGACTTTCAGCCTCGCATCCAGCAGTTTCGTTCTCCAACGGGAAATCGAAGACCTCCTTCCAGTCATCCACATTCTGGGTGAACTCTTCGTAGCCATAGTCGTACTGTTTGGCTACGTCGATGTCCTTCCTCAGCTTCCTCTTCTCTTCCACCGGCTGTGCGAAGAACTGCTTCATCACCAGGTCGAACTTGGCTTGCAGTTCCAGCGGCACGCCGTGGTTGACCACCTGGAAGACACCCCACTTCTCGCACGCCTTGCCGATCTCAGCCACGACGCCGGCCGGATTGCTGCCGGCGTTGTCCGCGGAGCTGAGCAAGGACAGGTCAATGACCGGAATGTCATTAACATCCTCAAGGGTGAGCTGGATGGTTGCTGCATCACACTCTCCCATGGCTAAAGAGATGCTTATAAACACCAAGGCAAATTCTTAGTCTTCAGGGAATGTGTGAGGAAAGGGAAGTGGACTGACTGGTTATATAGGGCTTCAGTGTACTAGTTGTTTTGCAATATTTAATATTTCTTTTACAGGAAAAAGGTTGAAATCATTGATCATGCAACATTCACCACATGGTTCATATCAGAACAGCATCATGATATGTGTGTCACGTGGTACCTATGCCATTCACAATATATATATATATATATATATATATATATATATATATATATGGGGCCCTTACATATCGACTGGTGGATATTATCCACCGAACCGCACCCCCTATGTGCGTTTTGCACAATTAATTTTTTTTTACACCCACCCACCGTCCGACATGCGATCCCCCTTCCTGCCTGCCACGTGGCAGCCAGCGGTCCCCCTTCCCCCTTCCTGCCTGCCACGTGGCAGGCATCCCCAGTCCCCCCTTCCTGCCTGCCACGTGGCAGGGGTCCCCCTTCCCTGCCTGCCACGTGGCACCCCCCTCCGGTCTCCCCCCCCCAAATCCGGGTCACCATTTTGTAGCCCCCCCCCCCATTTTGAGGCCCCCCTGCCACGTGCCCCGGTTCCCCGTCCTTTTTCCGACGTTTCTCTATTTTCTTTCATCTCTCTCCCTCATTTTTTCCTCTTTATAAACCCTTCTCCCCGAACCATTTCTTCCACTCCCCATCATCTTTACCAACACACACTTCATACTCCATATCTCACTTACAAAAAAAATTACTCGTGCAACAAGATCGGTGGATTTTTCTTGATACAAATATATCAAGTTAAAACAAGTAAGTATTTTAAATTTTCTTATAATTCAATGTTAATTTCAAATTGTTCTTACCAATGATTTGTTTAAATTGTGTTTAGCTTAAATCGTTCTTACCATAGTCTAAAATTCTTGTTTTTTGAGAGTTTGAAATTAGGGATTGAACTAGCGTTTATTAGCGAATATTCATTCGAAGTCCAAAAAATAATCATTTTTTTAGGGCGTCAAAATTTGAATTTTTCACGAATTTATAAAAAATAGCTAGAGCTAGATTTTGCAAAAGTACAAAAAAGAGACCCTAGTTATTTTTAAAAGATCTATATCAAGGAAAAATTTCAAATTTTTCCCTGATATACGGGAAACCTTGTAACTTCGCAGTGTAATTTAAAATATCAAACTAGCGCGATTTCGCGCAAAACTTTTATGAGAACCCTAGGCTGTTGGGAAGTTCCGTTTCCTCGGAATTTGCGTCATTCCGATGTCGTAAGCTATTTTTTGGCCGAACGGGCTTTTAAGCGCTCGATCCGGACACCGGTTTGGAATTTTTGGGCGAAACTTTTGTAAAATACTTTTTAGATCAAGAATGAATTCATAAAGCTTAAAATAGCATTTCAAAGCACTTTTGAGATTTCTGATGCCAGGGGGCATTTCGGTAATTTGCCACCCCGATAGGGGTATTTTGCTAATTCTACACTATTAAATTTTTGCAACGACTATAATTAAGTCTAAAATGATGTTGCACTTTGGTTTTTTTATTTTTTCGTGGCCCCCCACCCCCTGCCCTTTTTGCTTTTCTCTTTCGTACGTGGCCCCCACCCCGAACCGCAACTTGCGTTCTCTTAGACTATTTTTTTTATGGCCCCCACCCCCTTCCTCTCCCCCGAACCGCAACAAAGACCCCCGGTTCACTCTACCGTGGCCCCCACCCCCTTCCTTTCTCGTGGTTCACTGTACCGTGGGCCCGACCCCCACCCCCTTCTCCCCCACCCCCGTGGGCCCCCACCCCCCTTCCTCTCCCCCAAACCGCATGAAGGACCCCGGTTCACTGTACCGTGGCCCCCACCCCCTTCCACTCCCGCGATTCACTGTACCATGGCCCCCACCCCCTTATCCCCCACCCCCTTCCTCCGCCACCCCCGTGGGCCCCCAACCCCCTTCCTCTCCCCCGAACCGTAGGAAGAACCCCCGGTTCCTGTACCGTGGCCCCCACCCCCTTCCTCTCCCGCGGTTCACTGTACCGTGGCCCCCACCCCCACCCCCTTCTCCCCCACCTCTTTCCTCCCCCACCCCCGTGGGCCCCCACCCCCTTCCTCTCCCCCGAACCGCAAGAAGGACCCCCGGTTCACTGTACCGTTGCCCCCACCCCCTTCCTCTCCCGCGGTTCACTGTCCCGTGGCCCCCACCCCCACCCCCTTCCTCCCCCACCCCCGTGGGCCCCCACCCCCTTCCTCTCCCCCGAACCGCAACAAGGACCCCCGGTTCCTGTACCGTGGCCCCCACCCCCTTCATCTCCCGCGGTTCACTGTACCGTTGCCCCCTCCCCCACCCCCGTGGGCCCCCAGCCCCAACAAGGGGGCGGTTCTCTGTCCTTGCTTTTTTCTTCGTGGCCCCCACCCCGGTTCCCTTTTTGTTTTCTTTTGCTTTTCTTGTTTTTTTTCGTATCCTTTTTTGGTTTCTTGTTTTCTTTTACATATCCTTCTTTCTCGTGCATGGCCCCCCACCCCCGAACGCCAAGGAGTTGAGGTTCTATGCGGCCTTCCACTTTTTCTTCGTGGCCCCCACGCTTGCCTTTCGAAGTCGTTAGCTATTTTTTTCTCCGAAAGGGCTTTTGAGTACTCGATCTAGACACCAGTTCAGAATTTTTAGGCGAAACTTTTGTAAAATACTTTTGAGATGAAGAATGATTTCAGGAAGCTTAAAATATCATTTTAAAGCACTTTTGAGATTTTCTGAAGTCAGGGGGCATTTTGGTAATTTGCCACCCCGAGAGGGGTGTTTTGGTAATTTTTCCGGTACAGTTTTTCAAAGGACTTTTTAGTCTAAAAGTGTAAGTAAAACACCTGAAATGTTCTTTTGAAGCTGATTGCGGGGCGTAATTGTCGCTAAAGGTGAAAACCTAATTAGACAATTTTTCACGAATTTATAAAACATAGCTAGAGCTATATTTTGCCAAAGTACGAAAAAGAGACCCTAGTTATTTTTAAAAGATCTGTATCAGGAAAAAATTTCAGATTTTTCCAATGACTGGAAAGGGGTTAACTGATACGCGGAACCTTGTAACTTTGTAGTGTATTTTAAAATATCAAGCTAGCGCGATTTCACGCGAAACTTTTACGAGAACCCTAGGATGTTGAGACGTTCCATTTCAGAGGAATTCGGGCCCTTCCAAAGCCGTTTGCTATTTTTTTGGCCGAACGGGCTTTTAATCGCTCGATCCGGAAAACGGTTCGGGATTTTTGGGCAAAAAATCCCGAAAAATATTTTTAGATCACGGATGAATTCAGGAAACTTAACGTAGCATTTTAAAGCACTTTTGAGATTTTCCGAACCCGGGGGGCATTTTGGTAATTTGCCACCCCTAGAGGGGCATTTTGGTATTTTTTCCTGTAAAGTTTTTGAAAGGACTTCTTAGTCCAGAAATGTAAATAAAACACCTGAAATGTTGTTTTGAAGCTGATTGCGGGGCGTTAGGGTGCTAATAGTACCCCGGGACATTTCGGTAATTTGTCGCTCAGGGGGGGTATTTTGGTAATTTAACATTGTGAAATTTGCCAACTTACTTTTAGTTTCGGAAGGGGTGTAAGACACCCTGTGGTGTTTTTTTTTTCAGCCGTTCTGAGATGTTTGTTGGGGCGATGGCTGTCAAGGGGTATTTTGCATAAGTTTGGGGTGTTTTGTTAAATTTCCCCCTTAAAATACCCTGAGGAAATAGTTGGTATATAATTGATAGAAATACATTTAAAAATTGGTTTTAAAGCGATTTTGTGGTGTTGGCGGTGTAGCGGCCATCGGGGGGGTATATTGGTAAATTGTCACGTTGGCTCTAAATTTTAGAAAAATAGAGTAATTAAGCGTTCGAAGTGGTGGGAAGTGAGGAATTGTTTTAATACATTTAAATAATGAGATAATGACTATTGATAACCCGTTGGTAAGCTAGGTTTAAGATCCGGTTATATTTTTGGAATGTAAATATTATGAACGTTAAGTTGGTTTACGATTATATTTTGGTTTACGATTATATTTTGTTCTTAGAGATATGGATTTCAACCCCGGACCTCATGATACATCAATCCTATACGATGACGATGACCACATCGCGAGGTACGTATTTGACGGTGTCGATAGGGGTGTTTTGGAAACAATTCAAAGCACAACTCACCTCGAAGAGTGGGTACTGAACGAGGAACAAATACAACTATTACACCGTCAAAATTTGGCCATGTTCACCGATCCCGGGATTTTGTCTTGGCATGACGATTGCCTTATATCCGCTCTAGTTGAACGATGGAGGGGCGAGACGAACTCATTTCACTTTCGGTTTGGTGAAATGACTATTACATTAGAGGACGTCGGATTTATACTTGGAATCCCATGTCACGGCAAACCCATTACTTGGAGCAAAACGTCTGCATCCGTATCGAAGATGGCTAGGCAGTATTTCCCGGGAATCCCGAGGGAAGCTCATACGTCTAACGGCATAAAACTTAAATGGCTGAGAGAGCAGTACGGCGTGCTACCGGATGAATACACTCCTCATGATTTCGTGACGTATACGAAGGCATTCCTTCTGTATATTATTGGAGCCATATTACTTCCGACGCATTCGAAAAACACCGTGCATCCGAAGTATATGGTGTTCTTGGAGGATCTTGAGGAGGTATACTCGTATTTGTGGGGTTCAGCTGTTCTTGCGCACCTATATTGAGCACTACATAAGGCTGCAAGATTGGATGCCAAGTCTATTGCCGCCTGCCTGACTCTATTACAGGTATGAGCATTTATATTCTTGTTTTGACGTGTCAAAGTATTCGTGATTATTTACTAATTCCATATAATGTTTGCATTCACAGGTTTGGTCTAGGCTACCCACGGGACGTCCACAACCGCGGGAATATTCCGATGCGGAGTGGCCTAGGGTGTGCGCCTGGGGGCCGGAGGCCAACCGGAAGAGACGGGTAAACCCTCACCACCATCTACAGTTCTATCGGGGGGAACTAGATATGCTGGATGCACCCCAGGTGACGTGGCAGCCATACGGCAAGGTGATGCATCGGTTAGATGAGTATTGTTGGCAACTTCCGGTATCATACGTGCTGGCAGGTTTGGTTCGGGAGCCGCTTATTCACTTCGAAGTATGTGAGTTTCAGATGCCCGATCGAGCCATGAAGTAAGCCGGCTGTCTACAAGGGATACCAAAACCCCCTGTAGACATGCGGCCATACAGGACTATTCGATGACCGAAATTCGAGGTGCCTGATGCCTTGAATTTATTGAGCGACGAGGTGGAACAGTGGAGTACTTGGCAAGAAACATATGGTAGCCTTGTATCGCTCAAGCACGACGGCACCAGTCTTGAGGAGTACCTGCAATGGTTTCTCATGGTGACGCGCACGAGGGTGAATCGCCCTTCCCAGCCGACGAAGACATCGTATGCGCCACATGATTTCTTTGACCAGTTCTGGGCATTGAACCTTGTAAGTCACCCTAGTGTTGTTTCAATATTTATTTGCGCACCTTATCGAGAATGCCTGAAATGATGACGATGATTTTGTTTATGCATGTTTTTTAGGTTGACCAGGGCACTGAGGTGTTCAAGCAGCTGGAGTCGTTTGACTGGTTTGTCGCGCAGGCTCCCGTCAGTCTCAAGAGGTCCATTGAGAGGTACAAGACTGATCTTCACAACTTCAGTGTTGCGTACCGAGGTTACCCAGGGGAGCCGGTCAGTCGCTCAGCGCCTGACGGGTACAACTCTCAGCCCCAGAGTCAGGGCCTGTGGGAGCCGTCTAGTCTCTTGCCTTCTTACGCGTCTTCCCCGCAGACCTATGAATTCTGGGAGCCGTATAGTGGCTTGCCTCCTGACGCGTACAACTCTCAGCCCCAGAGTCAGGGCCTGGGGGAGCCGTCTAGTCGCTTGCCTTCTTACGCGTCTTCGCCGCAGAGCTATGAATTCTGGGAGCCGTATAGTGGCTTGCCTCCTGACGCGTACGACTCTCAGCGCCAGAGTCAGGTTCCCCAAGTAGGAATCCAGGCCTCGCGCCCAAGCATCCGGTCGGACAAAGGACAAGCGACGAAGCCATTGAGGCCGGACAAGATGGGTTGGATCGACCGGCACTACTTCGGGCATGAGTCTGTCGATTCAACAGACTTTCCTCTGGCGACATTCCTAGGTCATGAGGATATCAGAACGTTGGCGCCGGAGACAGATATTTCAAATTTTGTCATGAACGCTTACATAGATCTGCTCCGGATTAGAGAGCAACATTTTAACCGTTCTGAATATTTGAAGCTTAACATGTATCCCACTCATTTTGTGGAATTAACGCTGAGGTAATTCACAGAATGGAGGGGGCAAGGAGGCAGCAGGGGTAAGTGGAAACCAGGTAAAAATGTGTTAGGCATGATGAACGCAAACTATCAATGTCACTCTGCTGATGCGAACCTTATCATGATACCTTGTCATCATGCAAACCACTGGTTCCTATTAGTTCTCCATCCAGCGTTCAGAACGGTTCACATATACGATAGCCTAAGGGAGGACAATCCTGGACAGCTGCTGGCACAGATGTACAGCGAGTACATCACTTTAGTGGTTAGTTTTTATTTTTTGACCTTGGCTCATAGTATATTCTTCTTGATACATAGGCTTGATTCTTGATTTTTATTGTTGGATACGGACTACTGTCCTCTCGCTAGCGTGCTCACGGCCACCGGGGGACCTTTGGACGGTCGTGATGATAAAGGACCAACCAAAGCAATATAACGGTCACGATTGTGGGATTTACGTCCTCAAGTACATGGACTACATTGCTCGCTCGGAAGTGCTCAAACACTCCTCGTGGACTAGGAAGGATGCCTTGACGTTTAGGTATAGGATAGCCTGTGAGCTGAAAAAGAATGAAGCTAGACGCCTTCATTACCATTATCCTGACTAGCGTGGCTAAGGTGCAATGATGTTACAAAAAACTGCACAAAAAAGAAATGTACATAATTTTTCGCATGCTATGAATTTGACGCTAAAATGTGCGTGAATATACCTTTCATATGACGCATTCGAAAAAATTACGTATCGTTTTTCGCCGAAATTCATAGAAATGGGCTAAGTAGCGTGCATGAGGTGCTTTGAGCGGGAAAAAACTGTCAAAAAAATTACAACATTTTTCGCAAGCTAAGAACTGGAGCCTAAAGTGTGCGCGAATAGGGGAGTCGTAGGAAAACTCAAAAAATAATTTGTCTCGTTTTCCGCCGAAATTCATAGAAATGGACTAACTAGCGTGCCTGAGGTGCAATGAGCGAAAAAAAAGTGACAACAAAAATTACAACTTTTTTCGCAAGCTAAGAATTGGGCCCTAAAGTGTGCGCGAATAGGGGCGTCGTAGGAAAACTCAAAAAATAATTTGTCTCATTTTTCGCCGAAATTCATAGAAATGGACTAACTAGCGTGGCCAAGGTGCAATGAGCGAAAAAAAAGTGACAACAAAAATTACAACTTTTTTCGCAAGCTAAGAATTGGACCCTAAAGTGTGCGCGAATAGGGGCGTCGTAGGAAAACCCAAAAAATAATTTGTCTCGTTTTTCGCCGAAATTCATAGAAATGGGCTAACTAGCGTGCCTGAGGTGCAATGAGCGAAAAAAAAGTGACAACAAAAATTACAACTTTTTTCGCAAGCTAAGAATTGGGCCCTAAAGTGTGCGCGAATAGGGGCGTCGTAGGAAAACCCAAAAAATAATTTGTCTCGTTTTTTGCCGAAATTCATAGAAATGGACTAACTAGCGTGCCTGAGGTGCAATGAGCGAAAAAAAAAAGTGACAAAAAAAATTACAACTTTTTGCGCAACCTAAGCATTAGGCCCTAAAATGTGCCCGAATAGGCCCTTCCAAAAGTATCAATAATCCACAAACCAAATCACAAATTAAAGATTTCACAAACCAAATCACAAATATAAACATTATAAAAGTTCAATTTATACAACTGAAACATTAATCCTAACACTCTTCCTCGTCATCGTCCTCCTCGACCACACTGCCAGGTTCGATACCTAGCACTTTATAATGATTTCTCTTGTCATGGTCAGTCATCTTATTACACAACGCACACTTTCGCAATTTTTTTGACCCGTTGCTTCTTCAATCGGATTCTTCATACGTATTGCTCGTTTTCGCCCTTTTGTTTGAGAAATAATTGGATCAAAAATGTCTTCCTCCTCACCTTGCAGGCTAGTGTTGTCAATGACTGGCTGTGAAGCTCGATTGAATCTACCGGCTGGAGTCGTCCGAGGGTCTCGGCTTTCTGGTAATGCCATCCTAAACTGTGCATGCTTAGCCTTATCCCGTGCGGCTGCTTCAACTTGATACATGTACCCATCAAATGTTGACGCTGCATCCATTGATAAACCGTGCATGATGTTACAAAGGTGATTATATCGCAGCGTCTCAGATTGCTCGAAATCGACTGAAACATTGGGCACGTAAGGAATGTGACCGTGGACTCTATTGGCTTCCTTCGTCCACCGATCCAAGATATACTCTGGAGGGATTTCACGAGCATTCTTGGCGCTAAAATACCTCAAAGCGTGTCGACAGAGTATACCTTTATGCTCAAACAGTTGACAGTTGCAATTAACAAACCCGGTGTCCATACAAACTGCTACGGTAAAATGTCTTCTGTTCCTCAGAGCCGACGAAGAGCACGGATTCGCACAATTCGTCACATTTGTCAAAGCATAAACCTTGAGCTCCCTGGTGGAATACTCGTGCAACTTTGTCATGCTATATTGATTCGACTTTAGTAGTTCATCCTGAAACTGTCTAAACATTTCCTTGGTATAGACTTGAGCCGCATGAGCCTCCAAAGGTGAAAAAACTAATATTTGTCTTTCTCTGTAAACTGTAGCCGCGTCGGCTTCTCTCTCAAGGTGAAATTGCCTGTCAAGGGCTTTCTGCATCTCTAGTACGAAATCTCTTAAACTTGAAGAAGAGCGTACGTACCCATCAAAGAATGAATTCATACCTTCGCTTCTCGAGGTCGTAGTCATTCCGGCTGCAAAAAACTTTTTGGTGTAGGCACCGATCCACTGTGTCCTGATCTCATACAACGCTTGCAGCCATTCATGACTGTGCAAATAGTAGTCATCCATTAACTTGGCCCACCTCTCCTCGAACACGTCTACCGTCAACGATTTCTTCACACATGTATTAAAGTCACTCTTAAATGTCGGATGGTTTGCATATACATTGTGAAGCCGTTCGGGATATTTGTTGCTTATGTGCCATGTGCACAGGCCGTGGTGAGTATCTGGAAGGACCTTAGCGATTGCATTTTTCATTGCCAGATCTTGGTCGGTGATGATGGTCTTTGGAGGAATATGATACATTGCTTCAAGCCACGTTTCAAATAACCACGTAAATGACTCCTCCGTCTCATCCCTAAGCAGGGCAAAGCCAAACAAGATTGACTGATAGTGGTGGTTCACCCCAGTGAACGGCGCAAAAGGCATAGAGTACTTATTTGTGCGGTATGTGATGTCAAACGTCACAACATCGCCAAAATTTTGGTAAGCAGCTCTAGAACGGGCATCCGACCAAAATATATTAGTAATGTGGTTCTCGTCATCCAGTTGGAGACTATAGAAAAAGCCAGAATTCTCACTCTGAAGGCGCCTGAAGATATCAAGTGTAGCTTGAGAATCACTCCTACAGGAAGACTCTCTCCTCTGAGCACGAATTTCATTTCGGAGGTCAACTTCATTGAAGCTCAACTTGTCAACCCCCCCAGCCTGGCTTGAGAAAACCCCCATCATTTTAGAAGGTTGAACTTTAGCCTCGGCCATTGTAAATATCAGTTCTCTGTGTGCCGCGCTTATTTCTCGGTGCTGATGAATTTGACCAATCTTACTAGGGGTTATCAACTAATGGTTATGGCTCAACTCCACTCCCGTCACAACCCAATGGTTTTCATTTTTCCGGTGTACTGCATACACATGGGCCTTGTAGCTGGTGCCCGGAAATGTGTCCCGTCTTCTTTGTCTTGATGGCCCTTCGTCACTGATCCGAACAACCGGGGGTACATGCGGGGCTCCTCTATGACACTCAAATAGTCTTCCACAAATTTGATCTGTATTGACCCGTTTTCTAGTCGTCTTAATTCTAATACCGAAACCTATCGTTTTCGAATATGCTCTATAGTATGCTTCAACTTCGTCCAATGTTCGATAAACTTGACCCAAATAAGGTGGATCAGAATCTTCACAAAAAATATTTCTTCCAGTTGCATCCATATTTATACTGAAATCTAAAAAATAAAAATTATATCATTCTCAACAAGTCATAGAATTAAATAAAATATGTATAAAAATTATTTCCTGCAGTTGTGTGGAAACTTTTGAAGGGAAAATTACCAAAATACCCCCGATGAGCGGCAAATAACCGAAATGCCCCTGGGGGTTCATTATCACCCACTCCGAACCCCAAATCAGCTTCAAAACAGCCTTTCAGGTGTTTTACTTAGGTTTCTGGACAAAAAAGTCGTTTGGAAAACTTAACAGTGTAGAATTACCAAAACACCCCTATTAGGGTGGCAAATTACCGAAATGCCCCCAGGCATCGGAAAATCTCAAAAGTGCTTTGAAATGCTATTTTAAGCTTCCTGAATTCATTCTTGATCTAAAAAGTATTTTTCGGGATTTTTCGCCCTAAAATCCCGAACCGGTGTCTGGATCGAGCGCTTAAAAACCTGTTCGACCAAAAAATAGCTAACGACATCGGAATGGCGTAAATTCCGGGGAAACGGAACTTCCCAACATCCTAGGGTTCTCATAAAAGTTTCGCGCGAAATCGCGCTAGCTTGATATTTTAAATTACATTACAAAGTTACAAGTTTCCCCGTATCAGTTGACCCCTTTCCAGCCTATGGAAACATCTCAGAACAACTTTAAAATAACTTTTCGGGTGTCTTACACCCATTCCCAAACTAAAGGCCATTCAGAAAATTTTGGCAGGAAATTTACTGAAATGCCCCCGATGGGCGGCAAATTACCGAAACGCCCCCGGGGGTTCAATATCATGCAATATTGTCGCGTAACTTTGTCATGCTATATTTTTGCGCAACTTTCAGGTGTTTGACTTAACTTTCTGGAAATTATAGTCGTTGTAGACTTAACAGTGTAGAATTAGCAAAATACCCGTATCGGGTGACAAATTACCGAAATGCCCCATGGCATCGAAAAATCTCAAAAGTGCTTTGAAATGCTATTTTAAGTTTCATGAATTCATTCTTGATCTAAAAAGTATTTTACAAAAGTTTCACCCAAAAATTTCGAACCGATGTCTGGATCGAGCGCTTAAAAGCCTGTTCGACCAAAAAATAGCTAACAACATTGGAATGGCGCAAATTCCGGGAAAACGGAACTTCCCAACATCCTAGGGTTCTCATAAAAGTTTCGCGCGAAATCGTGCTAGCTTGATATTTTAAATTACATTGCAAAGTTACAAGTTTCCCCGTATCAATTGACCCCTTTCCAGCCTATGGAAACATCTCAGAACAACTTTAAAATAACTTTTCGGGTGTCTTACACCCATTCCCGAACTAAAGGCCATTCGGAAAATTTTGACATGAAATTTACCGAAATGCCCCCGATGGGCGGCAAATTACTGAAACGCCCCGGGGGTTCAATATCATGCAATATTGTCGCGCAACTTTGTCATGCTATATTTCGTGCAACTTTCAGGTGTTTGACTTAACTTTCTGGAAATTATAGTTGTTGTAGACTTAACAGTGTAGAATTAGCAAAAAATACTCGTATCGGGGTGGCAAATTACCGAAATGCCCCCTGGCATCGGAAAATCTTAAAAGTGCTTTGAAATGCTATTTTAAGCTTCATGAATTCATTCTTGATCTAAAAAGTATTTTACAAAAGTTTCGCCCAAAAATTCCGAACCGGTGTCCAGATCGAGCGCTTAAAAGCCTGTTCGGCCAAAAAAATAGCTAACAACATCGGAATGGCGCAAATTCCGGGGAAACGGAACTTCCCAACATCCTAGGGTTCTAATAAAAGTTTCACGCGAAATCGCGCTAATTTGATATTTTAAATTATACTGCGAAGTTACAAGGTTCCCCGTATCAGTTGACCCCTTTCCAGTCCAGGGACAAATCTGAAATTTTTCCCTGATATACATCTTTTAAAAATAACTAGGGTCTCTTTTTTGTACTTTGGCAAAATATAGCTCTAGCTATTTTTTATAAATTCGTGAAAAATCCAAATTTTGACACCCTAAAAAAATGACTATTTTTTTACTTCGAATGAATATTCGCCAATAAACGCTAGTTCAATCCCTAATTTCAAACTCTCAAAAAACATGAATTTTAAACTATGGTAAGAACAATTTAAGCCAAACACAACTTAAGCTAAACACAATTTAAGCTAAACACAATTTAAACAAATCATTGGTAAGAACAATTTGAAATTAACATTGAATTATAAGAAAATTTAAAATACTTACTTGTTTTAACTTGATATATTTGTATCAACAAAAAATCCACCGATCTTCTTGCACGAGTAAATTTTTTTGTAAGTGAGATATGGAGTATGAAGTGTGTGTTGGTAAAGATGATGGGGAGTGGAAGAAAGAGTTCGAGGAGAAGGGTTTATAAAGAGAAAAAATGAGGGAGAGAGACGAAAGAAAGCAGAGAAAGGTCGGGGAACCGGGCACGTGGCAGGGGGGCCGCAAAATTGGGGGGGGGGGACCGCAACAATGTTGCGGATTTGGGGGGGGGACCGCAATAAGGCTTTACGGTTTGGGGAGGGGGGGACCGGAGGGGTGGCCACATGGCAGGCAGGAAGGGGGAGTGGGGGACCGCCTGCCACGTGGCAGGCAGGGAAGGGGGAGTGGGGGACCGTCGCATGCCACGTGGCAGGCAGGAAGGGGGGCAGGTAAAGGACGGGTGGGTGGGTGGGTGTAAAAAAAAACAAATCATACAAACTGCACATAGGGGGTGCGGTCCGGTGGATATTATCCACCGGTGTATCCTGATCGGGCCCTATATATATATATATATATATGGTCGTGATCCACTGATAGCGCTAGCAAGTTGTTAGCACTGTTTGGCCGTACGCTACATAATGTAGCGAACGATAATTTACCGTCCGCTATATTATGTAGCGGACGGTGAAAAAATTCACTGTTGTGGCGCGCGATCTGGTCGTCTATTCTCGCCCGTGGACGGCCAGATCGCGCTAGCAACTTGGGTTAATTTGCTAGCGCTATCATTTTATCATCTCCCACATATATATATATATATATATATATATATATATATATATATATATATATATATATTATGGTTATGGATATCTTATTAGTTTTCACAAAAACCTTTCAATTTGTGCATGGTGTGTTGCTCTTCTGTTTTTTCCTTTTGGTCAGGACAATTGGTTTTGTTTAGGGGTGTCGATCACAACCCAAACCCATTAACCCGCTCAAAACCACCCATTTAAATGCCACCCAAATCCACCCATTTAATAATTGGGTCAGCTATTTTTTCAACCCAATAACCCACTGGTTTAAATGGGTTCTAAATGGGTGCCCGTGAAACCATTTAAATTAACTGTGTTGACCAATAAGTCTTGGCCATCCTATGAAGGCAACAGCGGATCGGCTGTCGCCACTCGTGCCTCGCCGGCGCTGCCGCCATCAGATGCCGGAGTTGTTAACTCCTTGCCGTCCTCATCGCCCTGTCACCACCACAAAAAATAGTACACCACCCACAACCAAACACCATCCTCACTCCAGAAGCTTCAAACATGTCATCTATTGAAAATTCCGGCGAAGTCCTCGAGCGAGATTCTCGAATCAGAGCCATCTAGGCTCAGATCTATTGTAGATCTAGGTGTTCAAGATGAGGATGGCCTCCAAACTACTAATGGAGGGGGGGGCTCAAATGGAGGCAAGGGCGATAGTGGTCGTCGACGTAATGGCGGTAGCACTCCGGCGAGGCTCAGATCTGCGGCGGGGCTGTTTGGGGGATGTGCATATTTTGGTTTGGCGGCGGGGCTGTGGTCGCGTTTGGTACGGTGGTTGTTGACCACGAACTGGTGGTAGCAGGTTGCCTGATGTAGTTGTCGCTAGTGTGACAGCCGCCGCGGTCGCCGGTGCGGCCACGGTTGTTGGTGTGTGGTGATGATGAAGATAAGGGGAGAGAGTGGAGCATTAACTTGACAAGCCCCATTTCTTCAGCTTCAAATAAAAAAATTCATCAATATATATGGGTCATTTCTGCCTGATGGGTGAAACCAACCCAATTAATAGAGGACCCATTTAACCCACAATTAAATGGGTAAGTCACCCATTTATACCCAACCCATTTAATTCACACCCAAATCCAACCCACCCACCCAGTTTGCCACCTTTAGTTTTGTTACTATACAACCCGTACAAAATTGCATGGTGTGCTGCTCTTCTGTTCCCTTGATCCAGGGTTAATTTTACGCTACACCCTGTATTTAGGGGTCAGTTGCACCCAGCACCCTAGGGTTTTAAAATTGGCACCCAACACCAAATGACGGTCAAAATGACATTTGTCCAGATGTCCGTTAATTTTTTGAAGGCAAAATGGTCTGTTCACCCGTGGAATCCACCTGCCATCCTAGTCAGCAACTATACACACCACGTCATCATTTTCCCTCAACAGCCATAACTCTCTCCCCCCCCCACCACTCTCACGTTCACTGATTAACCCATTTTCCCAGTTTATCACCATAGCCAACCACTGCATCCCATCACCACCTGTTACATTCGCTAACCACCACCAATCTCTGCCTTCCCCCTTCACCCTCTAGCATAACCAACCACCATCTCCCCTCTTCCCACCACTGCCACCCACTACAAATTGGCCCACCAAGTGCCGACCTAGATTTGCAGATCCCCACCACTTCGCTGCAAATCCTGCAGTAGCAATCAACTCCTTTGATGACCAAATCTGTTGCCGAAGACCACGAGCTAGCATGCTAACCAAAGTCAACCCCCGAAGAGCCCCATTGGCCTTCGCTGCCATCATCATGTGCCAGTCGTTGACCCATCGCGGTCGCCATCATCGATTAATCACCGGATGAAGACTCTTTTTTCTTACAGGCGTGGATTTTCGACACCGGCAGAGAGACCCGACAGTTGAGTGGCGGCAGATCATGGATCGTCGATCTGGTAGCGGCAAGGCAGTGTCGAGGTGGTTGGCCGGTGAAGAGAAGAAGAGAAACCCAGCACTGGTTACTCGGCTGATGACCAGTGGTCCATGGATCTGGCGACAGATGGCGTAGGAGAGGAAAATGTCGTTGCAGGCATCGGAGGTCGGGGCCGAAGCCTGGGCCACTGTCGCGTTCTGGGCCTTCGTGTTTTACTAGTTAAATTTGAGCTCCTCTTCCCTCTAATGACAGCTACGGTCTGAGTCTGTATGTGTGTGGGTGTACGTGAGGAGGGAAATGACGTGGAGTGCCAATTGGGACATGTAAAGCTGACTGTGGTGACATGTAAGCTTTGGTTGGTTGATAAGACATTTTTGCCCCTAAAAAACTAACAGTCGTTTGGTCAACATATATTTTGACCGTCATTTGGTGATGGAAGTCAAGATTTTTGAATTGTTTGGTGTTGGGTGCCAATTTTAAAACCCTGGGTGTGGGTGCAACTGACTCCTAAGTACATGGTGTAACGTAAAATTAACCCCTTGATCCATGACCAAACATTGCACATCTTCCCCGCGTAAACTTATTAAGAGAAGGATGAGCATTGAAATCATACAACATGTACGCATCACGTGGAACGTAGATTAAGATGCTATTTATGCTATTGGGTGACACTGATTGCTACCCATATCTTCACTTGGTTTTGCATTCCTACAGCAAAATGTTCATGCAGTAGTTGCGTGCCCACACTGGAACTGAATAAAGTTACTTTGAAAACAAAGTATGATTGTCATGCACCACCCACTTGCTGGATTATACATTATTTGATCCCACCGACCACATCTATTATTTTTTATGACTTAGGACCGTTATTGCAATCATGTTATTGTTAAAAGTGTGTTTTTATCTACAATCCAGAGAGATACATAGAGACTGTCACACATTTTATTTGCCAACATGGAACACACAAAACATTTTGAAGGGATGTGTGTTTATAGGAAGAGGGAGAAGGTGCAAGTGAGACATAGAGAGGGGAGGACATATACGTAAATATTGCATGACTTG